>VBSM01000529.1:71672134-71712209 GCA_008086735.1 Cheirogaleus medius
TTTGATCTCTTCTGCTCCCATTTGGACGTCCTTAATTCTGCTCTCTTGTCTGATAATGCAGTACTTTTAGTCAAACTCTTCCAATGCACCTTTGACATCGGTGTCTTGATCTTCATTAGAGCCAGGCTTCAAGCACATTTTCTAGAGCACAGCATTTTCATATCCGCCTGGGTTGCTCGACATTCGGCACTTTCTGGATCTAAGTCTGATGTCATCCTTGCAGATTTTACCCCAAGACACAATAACCCCTCCCCTACTTGTGATCTCTTAAGAGAGCCACCTATCTTTAAAGTACAGTATGTAGTAATACTGATCTCTAACATGATCTTACATGGTCTGTTTGCTGTGACTGCCAACATTTAACAATCGAGGGGTCAGATCCTCAGGAATAATTGCCAAACGTGTGTCAGATGTCTTTGCTTCCTTCTTTCCTGTATTGCCAGCAGTCTTTCATAAAATCCCACATTAGCATTGCTTTACATGGTTTAAGACTAACACGTGCTCATCAAAGAGAAGGTTGTTGAAAATAAAGTGAAAGAGTGCCCTGTAGAATATTCTGTAAAGACATTAATGTAAGATGACTCTGAGGGATAATTTTGAGGGGAAAAGGCATGATAACATATGATAATTATAATAAAGGGTAGAGGGCATTAATAGCTCTAAATAGTGTTTACGGATAGGAGAAGGTATAGATTAGCTATATCATTAATCATTGAGTTGTTAATTTTTCTTAGCTTACTTACCTAGAAAGTAAGGCCAATCAATAATACCTCAAAATCCTGCTGGGAGGAGTAAATGTGGCTATAAATTCTAGCACAGCACCTGGCTTACAGGTGTAACTAGGGTGACTCAGGTCATTCTCTGAGTCCTTACAGCTCTGCTCCCACACATGACTCTATGGGGCATGTTAAAGGACAAGTAGCATGGGCATGACAAGACAGGAACAAAATGGTTTTGCCTTTTGTTCAGCTGAGATAAATTTTTCTCCAAAGGTGCCTTACCAAGAACCAAAGGAAAACCAAAAACTAAAGATGCAAAGACTGTCGTTGCAGAGCCCTTCCCAGATCTCAGTGTCTTCGCTCCTTTCTGCATTCTTCAGTCCTGGAGGCATTTTTTCCCTCTTGGTCTCAGCTTTGCTCCCCTGCACATGCAGCCACTGTGGAACAATTATTGCTATTATTGGGACAATAATTGAAAGGCGCTAGGATTTGGAGGAGGGCAAGCTGAGTTCAAATCAAACTCTACCTCTCACTGGCTTTAAGACTTTGAACATGTCCCTTCACTTTGCCAAGCCTTGGTTTCTTCATCCATATAATGGAGATAAATCTCTTGGAGAAATTTTGAAGATTCTTTCTGAAGATTAAATGGGATCACGTATCCAAGGTATTCAGTACAGAGCCTGTTTGGCCAGTCAACAACCAAGTCCCTTTATTCTCTTGCGTGTTTCCTAGGGTAGACAGTGAATGGATAGGGGATGGACAGATGGTCTACTTCCTTTTCCAAGGTAGCAATACAGTAGTCATAACAATTACTCTGAACCACCCCATTTCCTTTTTTTCTAGTGATGGTTAAATTTTTGATTGGCTTTTACTAAAAGAAATACCTTTGTCAGGGTGACTTTCAGGTCTAGGGTGACTGCTTTGATTAGCATCTGATCTGGAAAGAGCATCCACTGACCCAGTCCAGAGTCATTCCTAGTTCTTTGAAGAAGATAAGTCAAGAACATGGTTTCTCCCATTGGCATGGGGAACACTTCCCCAGGTAGGGGAAGAAGGCCTTGTCCTTCAAACTTTGCCTCTTCAATCAGCTTCACAGATTCCACTGGGGCTAAGTAAGTCCTAGCTCTTCCTGTAACAGAGTAGTTACCCCTCCTCCCATAGAAATGGAAGGGAAATATTGAGAGTGGGGAATATGTAACAGAGGGAATAGCCTGGAAAACTTCCCCTACTCTTTTGAGAACTGCATTCTGGCCTGCATCCCTGAGGCAGGTTAAGTCTTTTGTTAAAACTCCCATGTGGGTGACTGGCAGAGTTCACAGGCTTTGTTTTTGGCAGAGATGAGACCATTTAAAATAGTTAACCACTGTAATTGCCTGAAGCTGAGAACCCTCCCTTTAAAAGCTCTGTATTTCTGCCTACCTTTAGGAAATTTGGGATTTTGAGACCATAAGGTCTACCATATTTCCTCCTTTATCTACAAAGTAAACTCTTTCCTTCCTCCTCAAACTCCTTGTCCTTGTTCTGATTCAGCTTCGTGGACAAGTGGCCGAGCTTTCGGTAACATTCTCAGGTCAGTAAAGAAAAGCAGTGCCCATTGTCTTTGTAGTCTTCATTCTGGCCTAACAGAGTAAGAAAAAAATTATTTTATCTCCTTCTCAGAAGGGACTATCTCTGTTAAAGAAAAGACTTTGGTAAACATCTGGAGTTAGAAGGTTGAGTCCTGAACCTTAATTTAGCTGAAGACAAGGTCATTAAAAGATCATTAAACTTCTCTGAATTCAAATTCAATGAGAACTTGGGGGTGAGGGAAGGCAGAAAAGATTAATTGTGAAGAGGAGAGGGTGGACGACAAGCCGTGTGGTTGAGAGGCCAACAGACTGCTAGGAACTGGGAAGTCTGCTTCTCAATCTGGAGTCATTTGCTCTGCTCTGATGTAAGCCCCTCCCCCACTCCCTACCCCTCCAGCAGAGTGTGTTTCACGCGGGTTCACTCAGGTTGGGGGAGAACAGCTTTTTAGTGGAAAAGGCCAAGGTCCACAAGTGGGTCACCTTGATGCAAAACAAAAACGCCATTTGCAGATTGGGGGCTGAGTCAGAAACCGAACTTATTCAGGGAAGCAGGAACGCAGCGCCCAGACTGACCACAGACAAGCCTCCTGAGGATTTGTAGAGATCCCAGGGGAGACGCGTATTGTCCTCAGGCCTCTGACTTGGAATTTGAGCCCATCTTGATGTGTCTTCCAGGATGAGGTGGATTCTTTGGGTGCCATGCACGTGGCGTATCCTACACAAGCTTGGCCGGTTTGTCCCAGCGCCTTTGGGGGTCTTCTTTGCCACGGGAATGTCTGCCCCTAAAGCAGTGAGGCTTTCTACTACGTAAGTGTGGAAATAGCTCTCACCTCCCCCCATGGCCTGTCTCGCTCCCAGCTCAGAGTCTCAGGACCCGCAGGAGGAATTCTCCTGCCATTCTTCTTTTCTTCTTTGTGGTCTCCAATCTTCTTCAGGCTTTGCGTCACCATCGGAAATGGAGGCAGCTCAGCCCTGGTGGTGGATCTCACTGCTGTCTGCAAGGGGTGTTCAGACACTTACCTTCCACCTTCAAGATATACAGAAAGAGTCCCAGAGACATTTAATGGCAGATCCCTCAAGGTGACTCCAGGGCCTTTCCTGTCCTGCTCTGGTGGGACTCACTCACCCCCACCTGTTCTATTCATGCTTCCCGGACCCCATCCCAGGACTGGAGGGAGCCTCTTCCTGCTAATCACGGCATCCTCCCCCAACCCAGCCCTACTCCCATGTTCCAGGGACCAGCTGGCCAAAAGAAGCCTGCCAGGGACAGGACCATCTGGCCTCTCCATAGCCCTCAGATGCCTGATTCCTGCCTAGGGTCTCTCCTTCCAGACACTCCAGTGAGTTGGCAGAAGTCGCCATATTGACCACAGGAGCTTCTCTACCTCAGACCCAGCCTTTGTCTTCTCCTTTATTAGACCCTCTCTTTATCAGTTGCTTCCTTGGGGGGACATTTAACAGAGAAGAGCCAGGGTGCACAGGCTCGGGGGGCTGTTAGCCTTGTCCCTCAAGGCCTTAACGGCTCTCCTGGCTGACAGTGTGCCCCTTGCCAGGATCCTGCAGGATTTCTGCCTCCTAGGTCTTTGGACCTCCCTCCCTCTCTACTTTTCCAGGGGGCGTTCCCATCCCCTGGCTTTCCTCCCATGGCCCTTTTCCACAGCACTGTTCGTTTCAGCCCTTGCTGGACCTCTGGGAACATGAAACAAACAGATGGAGAAAACCCTGGATGTTTGCTTCCCCCAGCAACTGACTCCACCCATGCCTAGTGGCTGGGCATTGGTTAAGTGTCCCAGAGCCTGGTCATGGCCTCTGATGCATCCTCCTGCCCCTAAGAAACTCCCCTTTCCCACTGCCCCTTTAGACCACAGAATTCCCTGGGCCTTCAGGTGTCCTGCTCCTAATACTAGTAGCTAAAACGCACTAGCACATTGTCCATGCCAGCCTCTGTGCTGAGCACTTTACCTTTATGGAATCATTTGATTCTTACAACAACCCTGTAAGGTAGGAACTAGTATTAGTCCCTCATTTTACAGAGGAAGGAGCTGAGGCACTGAGAGGCCAGGAAACTTTCCTGCACAGCTAGAAAGTGACAGAATCACGACTAAAGCACAGCTTCCTAAAGAGCCTGTGCTCTTTATCTCTGGGCTATATGGCATCTTATTGGCCCTGATTATGTCTGTCAGCCATTTCCTTTACCAGAGAGAAAACCCTGCCTCCTGCCCTCCCAGTAAGTAGATGGGTATGTGTGACCGGCTGTCCCTGGCTTGGCACATGGAATGGGCATCAAGTAGTGTCTGAGGGATAGGTGGATGGACAGGTGGGTGGATAATGGGCAGACAGATGGATAGATGGTGGATGGGCAGGCTAGTGTATGGGTGGATGGATGATGGGTGGATGGAGGGGTAGACTGCCTCATGATCACAGGTCTTTTGTGCAAAAAAACATTTGGCAACACAAGGAGTCCAACTAATCCAGAGCCACACACTATATGGCTGTTCTGTTGCCTCTTTTCTTCAGATCCTAAAGGCTTTTGTTTGCAGGAGGAGGGCTTTCTCTAGGTACCTATCCCCACAGAACAAACAGAGCAGCTGTGTTCCCTCTAATGGTTACTTCCACCCGTGTTTGTTTTCTTAGACGCTTCACACTAGCTTTGGAATTCAAAATAGGTTTGCTCAGGGAGGTCTGGTTCTCAGTAAGGCTGGCTGTTCCCTGATTCTGGTTTGGTCCTGCAGCCCAAACATGACTCAGGAGCATCGGCCTATGGGAAGCATTGTTTGTCAGGAAGTCTGAGGCACCCTTGTTGTGCAGACACAAGGAAACTCACATCTCCCAACACACTAACTACAAAACAGAGGCTAAGATTGGACTTGGCCTGCTCTTTTAACCCTGGACAAGCTCATGGAAAAGGTAATCTTGCAAGATGGGGACAAACCCCCATGAGGCCCTCTTCCTCTTCACTTCTGGGTCCCTGTCAATCATCACTGCAACCTCCACACAACTCCCAGACCTCTCCTCTTGTTCCCTGTTTCCAGATGACCAACTCACTCTTGCTAAGGTGTTAGTGACTCACTGCTTTTCTTTCCCATTAGAAAGAGTTTCTCAATAAAGGCAACGTTAAACTCAAAAGCAGAGTCATTAAATTGCCCAAGCAAGTGATACTTACTGGGCCTGTCATTCAGGCTAACTTGTTTATTTATGATATTACTCTATGTATTCTTTTATTATTATTAAATCAAATAGATTGGAGAACAAATCAAGGCAAAGTTTTTTTCCCATTGATTCTAGTGTGTCTAGACAACCTCTTCCTGTCCTCCTCAGAACAAGGGTTTGAGACACGAACAGGCTAACTTCTCTCATCAACCCCCAAACCTGCAGCCCACGTCTCACTGCAAGGCATGTAACTCACTGGAAGTGGCCTCCCCTGCCCCTAACATGGGATCTGTTTGTCCCTTTGGAGTGACCAAGAGGCCCTGGCCATGAAGTCCTGCTGGCATCCTCTGGCAGGACCCTGCCTCCACCTTCAAGTTGTTGTAGCACAGGAGGGTCAAGTTACCCCCACTGGAGAGTTTTCAAGATGTTGACCAATGTGTACATTTTGACATGGGCATAAAAGAAAGGAAGGGAAAAATTGTACCTGCCCTTCTTTGGTCTCATTCTAAGCTTTTTGATAAACTCTACATGCCCAGCCCTAATCCTTTTGTCTCATTGTAATCTAAGATTGCAGGTAAACTCTGTGAACTTTCTGCATGAAAAGCTATATACACACAAAAAAGTTCTTTCCTTCATGCTCTAAATCCTTTCTGTCACTGAAATGACATTGGGAAATTGTCGTATCCAATCAACCTATTTAATGGGAAAGCAGATTAAGCCTTTATGCCCCTTGGACTGTGAACAAACCTGCCCATCACAGGTGTGTCCTTGTCCTTGGCAGTCACTCATGCTCCTTTTTCCTTCAGATGGAGGGAAGTGTGCTCTTGGCAGGGAGAAACTAGTCAGTGTGAAATTGGAGAAAGGCACCCGGTCTTCCAGCTGGACACAGTTTCCCCTGGCACAGGGCTTGACAAGCAGAGTGCAGGCTGGTTTCTGCCTGCTTGTTCCCCCCTCCAAGGGTATTGTGTGGGGTGGCCCTGGCCCTCTGGCCACTTAGCTTTGCTATGAGGGTCTATGACTGTTCTGGAGATGGTTAAATGTGTCTTAGCTTTTGTAATGCCTGCTACGGATTTGCCCTCCATTGACCAGAACTGCAAGCATGTCAGCGCTGGAGCAACGAGGGTGTCTGGAGTTGGCAGATTGGCCAGGGCCTGCATAGTCCCTGCTAGTTTAGAGGCATTTGTCATCAGTGTCCACTCAGCAAGAAGGCACTGAATCTCAATGCGTGTCCACTGTAAATTTCTCCAGAATCTTCCAGTCAAAACAGCTCTTGGATATGCAAAGCAGAATTGGTAGAAACTCAAAACTAGAAGCATCCTTGAGAGGCCACCTGGGCCACCCTGCCAGGCTTTAGGCAAAACCGCCCTGAACTGTCCTAGAAACACTCACTCCTGGCAGCGGATGGAGAGGAGCTTTCCTCTGGAAAGGATGCTGGATGGACTCCGAGGGCCTCCCGAATACTTGTATTTTCATTTTTTAATTATACTGTGCAATGAAAGGAAAAATGCTCCATCCACAACACTATCCTCTTCCTCTTCCTCCTCCTCTTCCTCCTGCTCTTTGGTTGTTTTCTGAGACGACTCTGAGATGAGATACATGAGCAAGAAGGTTCCTGAGGCCAAGATCTAGGAACAACGCCTGTGAGAGAGTAAAGGCAGCAGGGCCGGGCAGAGGCAGAGGCAGGTCTGCAGTGCAGTTGTCAGGCAACCACCATGGCCTCAGTTGAGCAACCTCAGCAGAAAGTACTTCTCTCTCCCAGCATCAAGGGACGAGTCTCAGGAGAGGACTGTGATTGGTGCAGGTTGGGTCTCGTGCCCACTCCTTGGTCCAATCACTGTGGCCATGGGATGAGTGATTATGATTGGCCAGGCCCAGGTCATGTGGCCATCAGTATCAGGGTAAAGGAAAAGCTTGTGGGACAAAGACAACAGCTATCACACACTTCTAAAACCACCCCTCAAAATTACTGGAAAAATTAGAGAAAATATACACAAGTCCCCGACAGGAGATGCTTAATAAATGGTTATTGTTTCCTCCATTGGCATAAGAATGAGTGCAATGGACCTTTCTTTCTAAAGTTGGAGCAAACAGGTGCTGATAAAATCAACATTGGCTCAAACCTCAGCCCCACATCTGAACTGAGCCTGAACCCTTCTGAAGAATGGAGAATGTTTAGCAAACATTTCCCTGCAGCGTGTCTAATCTTCATGCATCCTTGACTTCCTGAGCCAAATGGGCCTGGATCACCAGAACCATCATAAGGACGCTTATCTCCTTGGCAGCTGCAATGGTTCAAAAGTATCTCCCAAGAAAGACCGTCCCCAGTGTTTTTCTGACCTCTTCATAGAGACAGAGCATTTGGACAAAGTGGGTAAAATTCCTGTGCCTGAACTTAATATCAGCTTCTTGCAATGTTTTGTTCCTAAGAATGGATTGCGTATGTCCTTTCCCTCCTCAAAACTGTAAACCTCTCCAGAACCTCCCAAAGAATTAAGGACAGAGAGTTCTGGGCCCTTGGTGACAAGCCCGCCATCCCTACTCCCCTGCTCCAATGCTATACCCTGGCCAACTGGATGTTCTAATGCTCCCCAAGGTCACTGCGCTCTGCATCCTGTTGGCTTACTGTTCCCTCTGCAAGAACATGCTTGTCCCACTCCCTACCCTCATAACCCATCTCTCAAAATCCCACTCATTTCCTACACCTTCAATCAGCTATGGTCTGGTGTACTTTAATTTCCTTTTGGAATATATATTGTGCCATATCCTGCGCTAACTTGAATGATGAGCTTTGTAATTCATTTAAAGGACATTTATCAAGATCCTACTCTGTATCTGGGCCACACACCGGAGATAGAGATGCATAGCTAAAACTAACCCAGCCAACATAGGGCTTGTAGCAGCCTGGATATTATGCATTTCAATGGATGAATTTCCAGCATTTTAAAATTTATTTGGCTTGTCCTAGGTCATGCTTCAGATAGTTCCGTCACTAACTTGCTCCGAGCTTTGGTGTCCTTGGCCACAAAATGAAAGCTTCAGGCTACATGGCCCCTGAAGAGCTTTTCCCACACAGCAGTGAGTCTCTCTTACATTCCATAGTTGCCGTGTCAGCACTTGAGTGGTCACTCTGCTCCAGCCACACAGGGTGTCCCCCTGAGCTGCAGAGAACTGGGAGCAGAAGTTTGAAATTAACACATAATAGCATAGCTATGTTTGCTGAGCCTGCTCAGTGTGGTGGTCAAGTTGGTGCAGAGTCATACCCTCTTATCTAGAGCTCAATCTCTTCATCTGTACAATGGGACAGTTGGAGTAGAGGCCACTGAGGCCCCTTCCAACTCCAAAACTCTGTGATTCATAATTATTCCCTCTCTTGTTCCCACAGGAGCACACTCAGTCCTGCAAGGACGTGGCTGCCAAACCACCTGGCAGAGGGAAACAAACAGCCACTCCCAGTCTCACCCCAGGGAGACAAGCTATGTTTTGAAGAAGAGGCTGCGATGGAGAAGGCTTGGATTTTAGTTGCTGGCCCCATTCTCCGCATAAATTCACCGTGGGAATCAGTTGCACAAATTTAATCTCTGGAGAGGAAAGGGCAGCAGCCAGCACTACTGGATTGAATAACTCACCCTCCGTACCTCATCTCCTGGCTTCCCTTTTCCCTGGTTTGCTGTCTCCTGGGTTCTGGCCACAGTCCTCTGGGTAGAACACAACTCTGTCGGCAGCACCACGTTGGGTCTTCTCCAGGCTCAGCGAACGTGCTGGCCAGGTGCTCGTCACCCAAAGAACTTGATGTAAGATGAGAATTCAGTCTGCTAACTCACATTGTTCCCAGTGGAAAAGAAATTTTCTAAATTGACCTCCTCTAAGCCCACTATATTAATTATGATTTCTGTCTTAGTCCATTCCTGCTGCTATAACAAAATACTTTAGACTGGGTAATTTATAAATAATAGAAATTTATTTCTCACAGTTCTGGAAGCTGAGACATCTAAGTTCAAGGCAACAGCAGATCTGGTGTCAGGTAAGGGCCTGTTTTCTGCTTCCAAGGTGGCTCCTCGTTGCTACGTCCTCACACAGTGGAAAGACAAGAGCCAAAGCCTCTCCCTCAATCCCTTTTATAAGGGCACTAATCCCATGTGTGAGGGCAGAGCCCTCATGGCCTAATCACCTCTGATGGGTGCCCCTTCTTGATAACATCACCGTGGGGGTTGAGTTCCAACATATAAATTTTGGAGGGACACATACATTCAATCCATAGCACTTTCTATCTCCCTGTAAAATGTGCTGGTCGAGGCCTCTCAGCTAGAAGGTTGCACCATATGCTCTAGCTCCCACCAGCTGAGCAGTATGCTTACCAAGAGGCAGCTGCACTTTGCCCAGGCCTTTAAATGTAACAATGTCATTTACCTGAGTATCAAATCAATTAAGTGCAAGAGCAAAAGGGAGTTGTTCATTATATAAAAACCAAATTAAATTAAGGGGTAAACAAAGGTAAAATCATAAAAATATTTGCAGTAAATTTTGGTATATAAGTGGTGGTGGTGGTGAAAAATAATAAAAAAATAGATTCTGCAGTCAGATTGCCATGTAGTGTCTATATCTCCTTCTTCCTCTTATTTCCCTTTGAAGAAGTTAAAACTAAAAATTGTAGAGTAGATATATGGCTGTACTTTATGTAGAAAATAAAGCCACAAATGACAATCAGAAGAACCCATACTCAAAGAAAAAAAAGTCTTAACATCAAAATATTGGCTACCATTATAGGTTTTAAGTTAAAATATAATTTATAATATATGTTTGAATCAGTTTTGTTACTTTTCAAGCACAGACTTAAAAATATTTTAACTGATCATAGATGAATGGCATTTTATAGTCTGGGATCCCAATATTTTATAGTTTTTCAGCTTACATTCATATTTTAGTGTTGTTTCATAGTTTTTATTATTATTATGACAAATTTCAAGCATGTATGAAAGTAGAGAGAAAAGTAGAGTGAACCCCCATATCCCATCGTCCAGATTTTGCCATCAATGTTTCATCTTTTTCTTTTATCCTTTGCTGATATATTTTAAAGCAAACTTCAGGCATTGTGTTATTTTATCCCTTACTTCAGTAGATATCTCTAAAAAATATGGATATTTTCTTATATAACCACAAATCCATCATCATGCCTAACATAATAAGCAACAATTCTTTGTTGTCATCTAATACCTTTTCTCAGATTGCCCCCAAAATGTCTTTTTACTATCAGTTTGTTCGAATCATGGTATAAACACAATGTGCACATTACCTAGGTTGTTAGGTCTCCTATGCCTTTTTAAATTTAGAACAATACCCCTTCACTTTTTTATGCTTTTAATTTATCGAAGAATCTCTGCTTTTATAAATAGAGATGAGAATTTCAAAGAACTCAGAGAATTTGAAAGAATAGCAATTGACAAGGGTTTGATGGTGAGGAACCTCAAAAAAACGTCAGAACAGATCCCAAATTTCTCAGGATGCTGAGGCAGCGGACACTGTCGTGGCCCAGAGCAGAGTTTCCGCCTCTCACAGACTGACAAAATGAGCAAAGAACTGGAGACTGGGGTTGAAATATAAATGGTTTAAAGTTCTCAAAAATGAAGACTCAAGCCATCAAGGAAATGCAAATCAAAATCAATGATACACTTCATACCCACTAGGATGGCTATAATCAGAAAAAGACCAGCAATAAATAAGTGTCAAGTGCATGAGGACATCAGAACTCTCATACATTGCTATTGGGAATGAAGTCTGGAAAACAGGCTGACGGTTCCTCAAAAATTAAACACAGAGTGATTGTGTAACCAGTAATTCCACTCCTAGGTACACACTCAAGAGAAATGAAAACATATGTCCACACAAAAACATATACATGAATGTTCATAACAAATTATTCATAATAGCCAAAAAGTAAAAACACGCCAAGTGTCCGTGATGAATGGATAAATTAACATGGTATATCCACACAACGGAAGATGATTCAGTCATAAAAAAGGAAGGAAGAACTGATACACGCTACAACAGGGTAAACCCTGACAATATTATGCTAAGTGAAAGAAGCCAGCCAGAGGAACACATAGTGTATGATTCTATTTACATGAAATATTCATAATTAACCAATCTGTAAAGACAGAAAGTAAATTAGGGATTGTTTAGGGCTGGGGAATTAGGGAGGATTTGGGGGCCAGTGACTAAAAAGTGTGGGAATTCTTCCGGGGATGATGAAAATGGTTGAAATTAGTGGTGATAGTCGCATGATTCTGTGAATATACTAAAAGCCAATGAATGTACACTTTAAATGGGTAAATTGTATGGGATATATTATATATATAATTATATCTCAATACAGTTGTTAAGGCACACACATGCACACACACACACACACACACAGGTTTAGGGGCTGGTTTTTAGCCAGCTTTGCTCATGGAGCAGGGCCCTGCCCAGGAGGGGTCCACTCCACAGAGGATAGAAGGGATCCTGCTTTGTTGCTGATGGAAAGTGTGACAACACCAGTGCAGGCCCCCAGGGGAGAGCACACGGTCACTTCCCCCTGGCCCCACGGTCCTCTGGAGTGGATGGATCCTGGGTTATGAACTAGATGACCTCTTGACCCTGATTGCAGTAATACCGCGGGGGAAGCCAAGGGGAATGGGAAGGCGAATTCATTCTTGTTTTTGCTCATGGCTGATCCCCTCCAGGGTGAACTTGCTTCCTCCCAGGTCTGTGTTCACTTTTGTTTTCCTGCCTGCCTTCGGGAGACGGGAGACGCAGGTCCAGCTGCTTCACACTCAGGGCAGCAGAAAGAGGGGAAGAGGCTACCAGCCAGCATCCCCACCAGGGCAGTCCTGCCCCTGAGAAAGCGGGAAATGCCCAGGCAGCCAGGTGGGGCTAGGGTTCTGCCTCCAGGTGGGTCCAGGGTGGGGTGTGCTTCCACCGGTGGGGCCCGCCTCCACCGGTGGGGCCTCCCAGCCATCCCCAGCCTGAGGTTATAGTCGAGAGACAGTGGGATGGTGGCGCAGAAGTTTCCTTGCCTGATTTGGAAAGTCTTCAGGCTGTTCAGACTGCTGCCCTTGTTGGAAATGGGCATCTGCCTGGCCCACACATTTCCAATTACCCTCTGGCCACAGGATCCTGTGCCCATCTGGCAAAGGAATAGGTCTCAGGAGAAGCATGTGGCCTCATGGAAATTGCAGAGCTCAACTGGGATCTGTGGAGAGGCCTCCAGGCGGCTGCTAACATGGAAAGCTCCATGTACGGCCGGGCAGCGGTGGGTGGGCCAGATCCCCAGGAGGACGCTCCCAGCCCCTCCCTCCGCTCCCACCGCTTCAAGCCCTCGGCCCACTCAGAGGAAAAGTGGCCACAGGCCACAGCCTTTCCTGGCAGCTCCAAGGGAACAGGTAAATAAACAGAGAGAGACAAACATCAATAAGAAAGGGAGCAACCTAACAAAGCACGCGTTTCCAGGGAGAAGAATCCAGAGGAAACACAAAATGGTTGTCTGGAGCCCCCAGCTTAGAAGCTAAAAAACTGTTGTCTTCAACCCTGGAGAGACTGACACTTCACTTTTGTTCCTTCTGTGTCCCGTCCTGAGACCCCAGGAACCGTCCTCTTTCCCTGAGCCCCCTGAGTCAATGTCTCTGCACGTCTGGCCTCCAGCATCTCCTCCGTCCCCCCTGTCCTGCCTTCTTCCCTCCCACACAGCGCCCAGTCTGCAGTGAGGCAGACAGGAGCTAGAATCCCTGCCCTGTGGTGTGGGCAAGGCCCTTGACCACTGTCCGTCCCAGTTATGTCTTGCTGTCCCAGGAGCAATAACAATCCTCAAGTCGTGGGGTTGTGGTGAGAGTTAAATGCACCCAGCACAGAGTAAATGCACGATGTTTTTTCTTTTCTTATCTCTCTCATCCTCCTTTTTTTTCATTCTTTCTATAATCTTTCCTTCCTTCCCCTAAACTTTTCCAGGCCCAAAGCCCCGTCTCAGCATCAGTTGTAACCTGGGTGTTCACAGCTGACTTGCAGGGTGCTGTGCAACCTGCTTTTGAAGCCCAGTGAGGGGTCTAATCCACCCCATCCCTGCCCTGCAAATCTCTGGAGCACCCTGAGCGGCTCTTCCCAGCCTTGCCTCAGACACAGGAAAGGGGACTCGGCAAAGTTTAGCAGTCATTACTTTGATTTCTAGCAACTTCTCCGCTGGTTGACATGCACCATGTGGAACATGGACATGGGGTTCCTTTTAGCTGCCACCTTTTGAGGGCTTGGCCACCGTCCTCCAGAGCAAGTGGATTTCTACAATGGATGTAACTCGAGTTGGCTTCCTTTGCAATTTCTTCGAGCCTGAGTGCAACAAGCATGTGTTGATGTCCTGTGACTGCTATGTAGACCCATTTTAGGTTTCTTTGAAGCACCTCGAGCAAGCAAGCAAGCACGAAGGGATGGGGAGGTGTCCTTTCGTCAATAATAATCCCACCCCTCACACTGGGGCCCACACATCACAGTGTACCAGCCAGGCTTGTCACTTTGCTCCAGTGGGAAGCATTGTCCTGGGGAGAGGGTGATCACCCCCTCCAGGTGCCTAGAAGCTGCCTAGGAAGCCTTGGCTCTGCAAGAGAGCACCCCCACACACACTAGGTTTCATGCACCGAGGCTGCTGCCTCGAGTTCTCTCATCCACACTGTGATCCCCGGGCGGCTGGTGCGAGGGAGGCTGCCCTGCCTTGACCACTCTCTTACAACATGGGCCTCGGTGTTCACCCTCCTCCTGAGCTTCTAGAGCAGCTTGTTGCATGTGCTGCGTGGTCTTGAGAAATGCTTCACCAGAGAGAGAGATTAATTCTATGGTCAATATATTTAGAAAATATGATATAACATATTCCTCTCCATCTGCTCGCTGTCCCCACCTATTTGAGGGTCTTAAAGTGCACCAGCTGCTGAGAAGTGAGAGGTCCCACAATCAAGACGACTGTTTAACACCCTTGGGCCCAGTTGCTCCCAGAAAGATGGAACACAGTTTGGCAAATGCTGCTCCAAGAGAGGTTCTGAGACCCGGCTGGAATCCATGTCACACAGGGAGCTTCTTCATACCCTAGAGGCATCTGGAAATCCGTGTCCCTAAGAACTCCACGATGTTCTGTGCCGTGAGTGGGGTGGTGCTGGGAACCACCGATCCAGGGCCTGGGGGGAGGGGAGAGTGGGGTGGAAGTGGCTGTGGGGTGGGCTTGCTGCTTCACTTGGCAGTTGTCCCATTCACTTAGGTACGTCCAGCAAAGGAGGCCGCTGCCAACTAAACAGAACTCCCCTGTCTCCTTGGCCTGCCTCGCTGCTTTGGTAAAGGCGGCTTCAGGAATGCCCCTTTGGGAGTCCGCCCTGCTTTCTGCCCAAGGCAATCTGGGAAGGCTCCTTGCTCACTGTTGGAACCTGTTCTAGGCCACAGGGAAGCAGCAGGATTAAGAAGAATAAACAAAGAGCCTGGTGGTAGGTCTAAGGCCTCGCCTGGCCCTGCAAGCCTCCTTCTGTCCTGGGTACAAAATTACATTTAATTGTCTCAGGCACTGAATTGTTCCACGCCTCTGTGCCTTTGCTGTCACTGTTTTCCTATGTGTCCTCCTTTTCTTAATGCCCTCTTTTCTTTAACTTTCGCCAAAGGTCAGCCCAGGTGTCACTTTCTCCGGGAAATCTTCCCAAACACCAGGTCGGGCCCAGTGCTCCTCGTCTGTGCTCTTGCAAGATGAGTTCAGAATCCCATGTTGGCACTTGGTTCACATGTGCTGAAAGGGTGGGTTTGTGAGTTCATACTTTCCCTGACCCCAACCCCAACCCCACCTACTTCTACTTATAAACTTTGTGTGTGTGTATAAAATATGAGGTCTCATTTCATGTCATTCTGGCTAAAAACTTGTGTTATTTTTCAAACCCATCTACCCACCCATCCTTAATTTCTCAGTGGCCCTTGCTGAGCTCCTACACATTCACGATTTCCACCTCGCTGTCCTCTCCTCTCCCTTGTGATGGGTAGAACGCCTCTACCACACCTTCAATTCTTTAGAGAGTGTGTTTTATCCATCTTTGAACCCCAGGAGCCTAAATATTACAAGCTGCACTGTTGATACCCTCTAGGGAGACAGGTTTCACTAATGTGATTTATTATCTTCATGGTTTCACATCCAGCTACCTAAGCTAATGACTTTTTTTTTTTTTCCAGACTTCCACATTAAGGAGTCGGCAATTTCTAACATTTCACATGGGGGAGGAGAGGGTAGCAAGTGGTTTGGAAATCATAGCTTTGTAGGAGCTCAGCAAGCGCCACTTAGGAATTAGGGACAGGCTGGGCTATTTGGATTAAGAAATGACATCACTTTTAGTCAAAACATTCATGAAATAAGAGCTCACATTTTTAAAAAATTAAAGAAAAAATAAGTTCCCCTATAAATTAAATCTATTTTCTCCGCTTGCTCAATGCATTTATTTTCCCTGGACATGTGAAACTGAACCAACAGCATCAGTCAGGGCTCAGCAGGAGGCCAGAGAACCTGCGAGAGGGGCACTTGAGCAGAGGTTAACGAAGGGGCCATTACAAAGGTGAGAAGGGATGAAGGAAACCCAGTAAGGGATGAGAAGCTCCCAGGAACTAGCAACAGTGGGACACGATTACCACCTGGGTGACCCTGCAGAGGTTCCCAGAATCCCGAAAGACTATAACTGCCAGGGAGGGTTGCCCGACAGGGGCTGCGCCTTAGGCAGAGGAATGGAGCCACAGCCACCTGTGGCCTTCAAGAAAGACCCGAATTCACTCTCCTTCAGTGTTCAGTCTCCTGCCAGGGCCACCCTTGGCCAAACCCAACCAGAGGGCAGAGGTCAAGGGAGCCTGTTGCAGATCCTCAGCGTCCTGGGGCCCAGAAGATGGTGCAGAGGGAGGAAAATTGATCTAAAGGGGCAAGTGTAGAATACCCAGTGCACCAGCTTTTGATTAGAAAATAAAGTCACATTCCTTTGCTTAATGTCCAAATCACAGCAACTCCGCAGCCCTGCCTCACCCAGATCAGTCTTTTCTCCTCAACGCCTGAGAAGGGTATGTCCACCCAACTTCCTTACTGTAGGACACAAGCCACAGGCCTTGCCTGCCAGTGGCTTTTGGCAGGATCTGTGATATTATAATAAATTACATTTGTTCTTATCAAATCCTAGGTCATATGGGCTAAGAGAGGATAGTCAGAGATTCTGGGAACTTCCTGGCCCCTGATCCACAAAAGCCACAGACATAGCTGCCTTCTAAAGTAAAATGACCTCTTGCCACTCTCCTGGCCATGGGTATAATGGACTAGATTTCAGGAGCCCTTTAGAATAATGGGCTGCTTCTGGGTCCTTTTACTAAACACTAAATTAGGTGACATGTCTTGATCTTATAGTTAGAAGATAACATTGTATCAGATGTCCAGGTTCTATGTGAATTAAATATAAAGAAGATAAAGAGGTGTGAAAGTAAACAAAAATTAATTCTAAGTCATGGGAGTTTGCTTTCAAAATTTCATCACTGTTTTGGACAAAAGCTTGGGTCATTTCTTATGCCAAATAGCATTGTCTGCCCTTCAGTGACACTGATTTTCTGATTTTGTGAGCTTTAGAGCCTAATCATCCACTTACCATCTTTTGTTACTAATCCTGTCTTGAACTGAAACTCGACATGTTGTTGTAATGAACTGGTTGTGAAATTTACTGGCAACTTCCACGCACCCCCCAGAGCAGGTGCCCAGAAACAATGTGGTATGCCGAAAACTATAATTCTTAAAGGCTTACCACCTACATTTCAAGGTTAGAGCCCAGAAACCTGATTTTAAAACTTTTGGCTATATAATCATTGGCAACAGTCCTCAGAACTAGTTTGTCTGATGTGAGAGTGTGTGTGAATCAACTTCCCCCTGTTTCACCTCCACGGTATGGTAAAATCTATTTAATTAGTATTCATCCCCAGGATGCCTTTTGGAATGTTTTCCCCTGAAGATAGAGGAGATGCTGGATGCTAACCCCACCTAGTGAGGATCAGAAACTTGGGGTATAAAAACTTTGGGGAATTGTATTAGTAAGAGTGTTTTTGGCTGCAAGTAATGGAAAATCCCAAGTCAGAGAGCCTGACATAAGGAAAATTTCTTATTTCACATAAGAGAAAGCCCCGCTCAGATGTGATAGGATGGCTCCCAGGTTAGCCATAGCATCAAAAATCCGGCTTCTCTCCACTCTTCTGCTTTGCCATTGGTGCAAATCTATTGGCTTGCCCTCGGGTTATTAAACTTATGGTTATAAAAGAGCAGCCACTGTCGTATCACATGAAAACACAAAACTATCAAATAAAAAAAGAAGTTCCTGTGTCTCTTTTTAAGAAGGAAGTAATCTTTCTTAGAACCCCTGGGAAGACTCCTCCTATTTCACCTTGCCCAGAATTGCACCACATGTTCAGGCAAGAGGAACAAAGTCACTCTGATTGGTGTAAATTCATCAGAACCCTCTGGAAGCTGGAGAGTGTCTTGGCCTCCCCTTGGCATACAAGGGCCCCATCAAGGGGGAGACTCCGAGTGGGACCGCATTCAGTAGGGAAGGGGTGAGCACCTGCCTGGGAGGGAGGCGGCCTAACAGTGCCCCCTGCAGGAACCTCGCTACCTGCCTGAGAGAGCACAGCGGTGTGAAGACCCTGGTAGAATGGAGGGTGACGGGCAGATCAATAAACCCAGGGCAGGGTGTTTTCTCCGGGGATGTTGCCTTCCCAGCCTTCTTGTCCACACAGGTGAGAGGATCTTTGTTCTAGAAAACTGATGAAAAACAAAGACAAATGCATCGGATGTTCTCTGAGTATATGTTTGCAAATGTAAAATAATTTTAGATTTTATCTGCATAAATATCTTAGAGATCTAAAAAGGAGCAAACAGATGAAGGAGGTAGAATTCTCAATGTAAAGTGCTCAGTGCTCTCTAAGTGGCTGTATACTTTCCTGGGTTTCCAGGCAATGGTCTTCTAGATACTCTGACTCATTGGCCAGCTATGTGTCAAATCAATTGGCTTCTTAACTCTTAATTCATAACAAATTTCTAATTGGGAACAGGGGGTCCCTGCACCTGTGAGGAGGCCGGAGCTTTCAGGTCAATTTTTCACATCATCATGAGATGCCTATACGTGGAAGGACACGTTTGCTTCTCTGGGTCACACCTGGTCCTGCTGCTGCAGATGGCTGGAGAACCAACTTGTCACCCTCCCAGCACACACCTGCTGATAGGGTTTGGAAGTCTGGCCCCTCCAAGTCTCATGCTGAAATTCAAGCCCCAGTGTTGGGGTCTGGTGGGAGGTGTTTGGGCCATGGGGGCAGATCCCCCATGAATGGCTTGGTGTCCTCCCCACGATAAAGAGTGAGTTCTTGCTGTATTCGTTCACGCAAGAGCCTGGCACCACCTCCTCCTTCTCTTGCTCCTTCTCTTGCCATGTAACACACCTGCTCCCCCATCCCCTTCCCCCTCGATCAGAAGTTCCCTGAACCCTCACCAGATGTGGATGCAGGTGTGATGCTTCTTGTACAGTCTGTAGAACCACGAGCCAAATAAACCTCTTTTCTTTATGAATTACCCAGCCTCAGGTGTTTCTGTTATAGCAACGCGAAATGGACCAGCACACCTGCCCGCCATGTGGTGCCAGCACCAGACAGCGGCCACAGCCCAGCCTCCCGGCCCAGCAGCTCTTTGACAGCCACTGACGGCCCCTGTCAGCCCATTCTTATCCCTCCTATCACCAGAGAGAGAACTTTAAAC
Organism: Cheirogaleus medius; assembly: GCA_008086735.1. Taxonomy (NCBI): domain Eukaryota; kingdom Metazoa; phylum Chordata; class Mammalia; order Primates; family Cheirogaleidae; genus Cheirogaleus; species Cheirogaleus medius. The sequence goes on from VBSM01000529.1 coordinate 71,691,373, forward strand.
CTAATGTTGAGACTTTAAGAGTGGGCTTTTATAATATTTAGGTACAGGTTAGTAATTTTCCAGAAACACAGTTTACTGAGACACATGAGCGATCTTCCCAGCCAAACTGCCAGTCGTGTCACAAGTAAAGGCAGCGTTTCTCAGCCAAGGGGCTACCGGCTGGGCTCAAGAGGGCAGCGAGCAAATCCTACCTTTAAAGGGGCGACCATAGGGCTCCTAGCGACAGAGATGAAATCTAAGAGCGTAGCATCTCAGCTGCATCCAAAGTCAGCAACAGGGGACATTATTGTTAACTGGAGGCCCACGCAATGGCCTTTGCTAAGTACATGAATGAGTCCATCAGTACCACACGACCTGTACACTGGCGGCACATGGCCCTGTGGGTTAAAGGCCTGCTCCGGGCAGGCCACCCTTCCTTCAAGGCCCTAACAGGTCCCACCTTGCTAAACATTTCTTTCTACTCTCCCAGCTTACGTGAATCTCCCCCAATACTTCCTCTGTCTAAAATTCTGTATGTACAGACTATACACTTGAATTTATTATCATAGCGGTTTGTCTTAACCAGGAAGGCAATACCATACACAAGGGCTCTGAACTAGAGTTCCCACATTCAAATCCCAGTTCTGCCACTTATCTGCCGTGGGATCCTGGGCAGGTTATTTAATGTCTCAGTGTGTGTGTCCTTATCTGTAAAATGGTATAATAAAGGTGCCTACTGCAGAAATGTGTTATGAATGTTGCAGCTAAAGTAATTGGTATACAATAAATGGTAGCTGTTATGATTTATAAAATATTTATGCCCTTTAACCCAGAAATTTCTGCTTCTAGAAATTCATTCTAAGAAAGTAACCATGAATTTATATAAAAAACCTTCCTTCAGCATTTTTTATAATATCAAAAACTGGATACAGTCTAAGTATCTAAGAATAGAGAAGTGGTTAAATAAATTATAGTCTATCCATGAAATGGAATACTATCCAATAATTAAATATCAATCTCTATATATGGCATAGAATAATGTAAATAAAATATGGCTAAGTGAGAAAAACAAAAATATAAAGCCATATGTGTGGTGAATACCATGTTCCTAAAAAGGATGAGCATCTAAGGAAAGAAATGACACCAGGATACTTGTCAAGGTGTTCATGGTGGTTAGGATGTTAAGCTCTTTTTCTTATCAATACTTCTAATTTTTCTCTAATCCATTTTTATAAATTTTTATAATTACAAGTAATCCATGTAAAATTCAAAGGATCTTAAACCGTCTTGTACTATTCACATCCTGGCCTTGGCTGTCTGACTTGCACCCAGCTCCCTACTCCAGGAACCACAGTGACGTTATTCTAAGAGTGAGGACCTGGCCAAGGGCAGCCACCCTTGGGTGGCTTGGTGATCCACAGGCATTAAGGGCTCTGCTCAGGAGGGAGATGGTCACCATCAGGCTGAGCAGCTCCCTTCAGGGTCTAGACAAGAGAGTGAGAAATGAAACGGATGTCCCAGTAGGTGACAAGAACAAACGAGGACTTCAGAGAAGGCCCAGAGATACTACAAGAGAGAGAGAGAGGAAAGGAGGAGTTTCCCAACGTTGCCTTTAGCTCTTGAAGGCTTGCTGGTTCCTGGACCAATTCTAGTCCACAATTATCCTTAAAATCACCCCCGATTTCTGAGAGTATTTTTGAATGAGTCTCTATGTCTCACAATGAAAGCAAGTGAACTGCCAGTTCTCTTAGCATTGTTTTCCCACATGGATTACAAATTTCTTTAGGGCAGGCACATGCCTTCCACATCAAGCTCGTGTAGTTCAAGGGTAGGCATATTTTAGCTTCTCGTGCAATGCTTCGTTCATTCGTCTGTTCACTCAACAAGCAATGAATGTGTGCTTAGGGTGTGCCGAGCATACTTCTAAGCACTGGGGATACAACAGTGAATAAGACAAACTGAAAAATCCTGCCTTTGTGGGGCAGGGAAACATGGCTAAATACAGTAAATAAAATATGTAGCAAGGTAGAGCATGAAGAGTGCTAGTGAGAAAGAACCAGAAAGGGATTATAAGGGTGAAAGGAGGGAAGGCAGGAGTTGTAATTTTAAATAGCACAGTTGGAAAGGCCTTCCTAAGAAACACCTGAGCAGAGTCCTGAAGGAGATGGGAGAGCATGCCATGCAATTATTTGGAGGAAGAGCATTGCAGGCAGAGAGAATGGCAAGTGCAAAGGCCCTGAGGCAAAGAGAGCTGGTATGTTTGAGGAACAGACATCACTCCAACGTGGCTAGAGTAGAAGGAGCCAGGGGAGAGGGAGGCCCATGGAAATGGTCCCATTGCCTAAAACCGGTGAGTCATGTTGAACTTGATGAGACTGAATGACCAGGAAGGCCCAGGAAAGACCAGTGGTGGCTCCTGAGAGCGACATGTTGAGGTGAAGCTTTGAGCTCTGACAACTTAAGACTGGAAAGTGAAGCCTGAGCCATTGTTTTAGGTCCTGTCTTTGGGTAGGAGGGGCGGGGGTGCTGTATTGTGTGTGCTCAGATCACAGGGGGCACAGAAGGACTGTGGCTTTTACTCTGACCGATGTGGGGAGACACAGGGAGCTTTTGAACAAGGTCAAGACATACATCATGAGACGGGTTGTCACAAATCACCCGGTCGCTGTGTGGGGAACAGACTGCAGAGAGACCAGGAACAAGGTTTTGCAGCAGCCCAGGGGAGAGATGGTGCCAGTTCTAACTGAGTCTGTGGGACGAGGCAAAGCCATACTCTAAATGTGATTTGGAGGTAGAACACCACAGCAGACGTGATATCCTAGGGACACATGACCCAAAACAAAGGCTCTGGCTTCACTTTCCAGTTTTGGATTGGAGGTCAAGGCAACCAGGCAACATGTCCCTCCCAGGAACAACCTCTGAACTTTCTGGCATAACATGACTCATGTCGGGTTTAGACAATAGGGCGTTTCCACGGGCCACTGCCTGGATGAACCTTCTTTCTTAAACCACTCCCATAGTTACTTCTTTCTGACTATTCCCCACCAATTGTCTAAGACAATTGAATAAACCACATTGTCCTTTTTGAGATCTCCTTATCAAGTCTTTGTCAAGTGCTGATGAAATAGCAAAAATCCCCTTTAAGATTAATCTACACACATCATAGTGAGTTTCCTCTAAGATCAGGAACAAGACAAAGATGCCTACTTTTACCACTTCTGTTCAACATAGTACTCCAAGTTCTAGCCAGAGCAAGTAGACAAAAGAAAGAAAAAGGAAATGTGGTATCTATACACAATGGAATACTACTCAGCCATAAAAAATGAAATCCTGCCATTTGTGATAACATGTATAAGCCTAGACATCATGTCAAGTGAAATAAGCTAGCCACAAAAAGATAAATAGCATATGATCTCATACATATGTGGAATCTTTAAAAAAAAAGACTGATATAATAGAAGAATAGAGTAGAACAGTGATTACCGGAGACAGGAGAGAGGGAGCCAGACAGGGAGGGGAGATGGTGAAAGGTTGGTCAAAGGGTACAAAGATATAGTTAGATGGGAGGAAAAAGTTCTGGTATTCTATTGCACAGCAGGGCGACTGTGGTTAACAGTAAAGTATTGTATATTACAAAATATCTGCAAAAAGGCTTTTAAATGTTCTTACCACAAGGAGATGATAAATGCATGGAGTGATGGATACACTAACTACTCTGATTGGATCACTAACAACATATACATCTATTGAAACATCCAATTGTACCCCATGATATGTACAATTACAATGTGTCAACAAATAAATACCTATATAAATAAATAAATAATAGAATTAATCCACACATTTTCTTTAACTATGAAAAACAGTCTCCCCATGGCCTTGCGGGGGAGCAGAGGAGGGAGGGAAGGGAGAGAGACCGTGAGGAAGGCTCAGGTCCAGCGCTCCTGCAAAGCCGTAAAGCTGCCCCCCGGGATAAACGGGACCTTTCTATGTCATGAATCACCACTGAGGAACATCCAGCAGTGCCTGTGGCCGCCAAGACGTAACATACTTCCAAATATAGCTAATAAATACTGGGAAAAGACTTCGCCTCTTGATAAACATCTCACCGAGAGTGAATAATATAATTTCTGTGAAATCAATAATCAGCGCTCCTCCCCCACCAAAACACCGCTAACCACAGGAGATCAGAGAGCTTTGAAGCATACATTAGCCCCCATATTTTTAGTTATTACCAAAGCATCTTGAGTATGAATTAATAACGGGGAGAAAATTATATTTAAAAGCACGCCAGGAATGGGGCTGTTGAATTTTTGAGTCTACCAGAACTAGAACTACTGTCTGCAAATATGTGTGGTTTAATTGCTCAAGGTCACTTTCAAGGAGCTGTGCTAGTTGCTGACAGATTTTGTTGGAATTATCGGAATTTTTTCAGGCTCAGTCATGTTGGTGCACCTCATGCAGGAGTCAGAGAAAATGTCAGAGGTCTGACTGCCCAAATTGCGAGTCACGTATTTTCTTCCTTGCCTCTGTGTGCTAGTTTTTTCTAAGGTCCACTGAGTTTAGAGTCTAGTGATCTGCTAACTTCACCATTCACTAGTTGTATGGCCTTTAACAAGGGGCTTGCCATTATTTAACAAATATTTATTGAATCTCTACTGTGTTACGAGTACTGTAAACACTGATGAGCATACAGCATTCTGAGCCATGGTTTACTCATATACAGATGGCACTAATATCCTCCCTTGAGAATAAACGCAGTAGGGGTGGGATCAGTGAGAGGGGGTTTGTGTGTGAGGGACGTGACTGAATGGAGAATTAGAAGAGCTTGAGATGGACGCGGAGCGTGCAGAGGCGGGTCTTGCCCCATGAAGCTAGCGCGCCCACTTCATTTGGTTTGAAAAGTCTCTGCCAGGGTCTTCATTTCAGAGAAGACTCTCTTGGCTTGGCTACTCCCATCAGCACACTTTCTTCTGAAGCTGTTAAAACAGTGTTGTTATAACACTGCTATAACAGCTAATCAGTTGTGTATGGAGTGAGATAGACCACAGAAACAGTAAGAATCCACTACCCCAATTAACTAAATTTTGCCTTTAAATTTTCTTCCGATTGGCCATTTTCAAGATAGCCTTAGCTTTTATTTATTTATTTGTTTGTTTGTTTGTTTATTTATTTATTTCTTGAGGCAGAGTCTCACTCTGGTGCCCGGGCTAGAGTGCCATGGCGTCAGCCTCGCTCACAGCAACTTCAAACTCCTGGGCTTAAGCAATGCTTCTGCCTCAGCCTCCCAGGTAGCTGGGACTACAGGCATGCGCCACCATGCCCGGCCAATTTTCTCTATATATATTTTTAGTTGTCCAGCTAATTTCTTTCTATTTTTAGTAGAGACGGGGTCTTGCTCTTGCTCAGGCTGGTCTCGAACTCCTGAGCTCAAACAATCCACCCCTCTCGGCCTCCCAGAGTGCTAGGATTACAGGTGTGAGCCACCGCGCCCGGCCTTAGCCTTAGCTTTTTTTTTTTTTTTTTTTTTTTAAAATGTATTTTCTCCTCTTGCCTTACAGAAAGTAGATGAAAATATCTTACTATCCTAGATTAAATAAATGTCTCTACAGCCAACCATGGGACAGGGCGAAGAACTCCATTCCTATTGTTTTGGCTTCTTTAAACACATCCACCTTTAACAAATAAACGTGTCGATGAAGCATTGTGTAGAGTATGTTCACTATATTCTAGCCATGAACTGTCCAGCACCTTATCAGAAAAGTAAATAGAACTGTGATTTCAAAACTCCGAGTAGTTTGGGTGACTAGAGATTTAATTCTACTGGATCCCTTTGCTCACGCAATGTTGCTTACACATCTCCACAGACGACTCTGGGGTCCACACATCCAGCCCTGGTTTGGTTTTTCTTTTTGGCATATATATTACCTTTTTTTCAGTTGCATGTATTTTGCTGTCTGAAAGACATCTAAATGAAACTGGAGGCATTACCGTCCCCCTGACTTCTATTCCCCGCCACCTCTCTGGTGGTATCCAGGGCACAGTTCTCCTTGCACTTTCCAGATTCGTTACCACTGGGAAGAAGGGCGGGAAGCCTGTGTTCTTTTCCTTCTCTCCAACCTAAACTCACCTCCTGTAGGACCCTGAGAAGCTGGTTTCTCGGCTCGGGGGTGAAGGAAGCAGTGATGCCCCACGCTCGCCCACTGAAAACCCCTCTGGATCCAGGGTGAGGAGTCCCCAGTTGCTGCCCAACTTTCAGAAGATCTCACTGTACCCTTTTCTCAGACCCCAGGTGGTGGGGAGTAGGCGGGGGAGTCACTGTTCCCAGCCTGCCTCAGGAGGCCCTCACCTCCATCAGAGCTGGAAGAGGAGTTGCTCATTTCCTTGGTGTGCTTTGAGAAGTCAGCCCTGAGATCTGGGTGGCCTTCACCTAAGGGAACAAATAGTACACAGTCACCCTTCAACGACCCTTGCTCATGAAGGAGGCGGGATGTGAAAAGTTCCCAATCCTCCCTCCTTAGCTTTGGAATGTGTTATCTTATTCTTTCCAGATGTTTTCCTAATAATAGTTGCTTGATCTAATGTAAGAGTGAGTCCGTTTTCCCCACGCACACAGTGGACAATGGGGAACTAATCCAGAAATGAGCAGAAAATGGAGTATTTGGGGATTAAATACATTTTTTTTGCCTGGATGGTCCTCATAGTTGATAATCCTCCCATGATGGCATAGAGTTTGAAAAGAAGAATTAAAACCATCTTTATTTGCCAATGACATAATGCCCTGTATAGAAAATCCCAAGGAATCTAAAAAACAAAAAATAAGCAAATAAACAAATCCCTCCTAGAACAAATTACCAAGGTTGCAGAATACAAGATCAATATACAAAAATCAATTGTATTTACATATACTATCAATGACTATGTGGAAACCAAAATTAAAAACACACTACCATTTATAGTACCCCCCCCCAAAAAAAACTAAAATTGTAGGTAAAACTCCAACAAAACATGTACAGGTTGGCTGAAAACTGCAAAATGATGATGTAAGAAATTAAAGAAGATGTAAATAAATGGAAAAACATACTGTGTTCACGGATTGGCATATTCAACACAGTAAAGATGTCAGTTCTGCTGAAACTGATCTATCGGTTTTAACACAATTCCTGTCACAATCCCAGCAAGATTTTTTATAGCTTTTGACAAGATTATTATAAAATTTATATAGAAAGGCAATGGAATTAGATTAACTGAAATGATTTTCAAAAAGAATAGAGTGGAAGTAATAACTCTATCTGGTTAATATTTACCATATAGCAACAGTAATCAAGACCATGCATATTGGTGGAGGAACAGATAGATCAGTGAAATGGAATAAATCCACACAAGTGAAGCCAACTGACCTGTAAGGTCAGTTTTATTGCTTCCAACTCCCCTGCGTCTGGGAGGACAAGTAGGATCAGGCAGTCAGGAGGATGGGAAAAGGTGCTTGCAGGCCAGGAGAACATCACGAGCAAAGGCAAGGGAAGCACGCACACCCGGGCTGTCTGGGGCCTGCCAGCACAGGTCATTTGTGTTACTACGTCAAAAACCTTACTGTGATTAATACGGGGAAGGATCCAGAAGTCGTTGACAGGAGTTAGACTCTGGAAGGCTTTGTTTCTGGTGCCAGCAAATGCCAATGGCCTTCAGACCTGGCTCTATGGAAGCCTGGCATCCACAGGGCTGGGCCACAGTTGCTGGAAATGTTTGGTTCTCATGTCATTCAAAATGCTTTTGGAAGAATACTGTAGCAGACATTGTTAGTGCCCTGCCCATACCTTAACACTGCATTGCACACCTGCTCACTTTGAACTGCCAGCCCTATGACAGAGAGAGCTTTCTTTGACCACTAGAGTCCACCATGCCTGGCCACACGGCTGGTTGACTGCACCCCACAGCTCTCAAACAGTGGAGTTGGTTGTGAAACTCCAGCTTCATTTCCCCTAGGGGGAAGTAACTCTGAGCCACAGGTCCTCTGCAGGCTCCCAGAGTTCCCTAGGGGGGTTAAACTCTGGTTGCCCACAGTGGTAATTTCCTTGACCATCTTCACTGGCTGCCTTTCCTTCCCAGTCTCTTGTCCCCAGGCTCCTACAGGTGTTTCCTGGGGGTGCCTCTCAGATGAACTGCTTGCATTTAAATCCTCTTGTCAAAGTCTGTTCCTGGAGTAACGCAAACTTAGACACATGCACACACGCACACGCATAGACATAGAATATCTCTGGCAGGATTCCGAGAAACTATAATAATAACAGTGGTTGCTCCTGGGGAGAAAAACATTGGTTGGGAACAGGGGAGAGGAAGGAGATTTATTTGTCACTAAATATCTTTTCTTTACCTTTTGACTTTTGCACTATGTCCATGAATTTTCTCTTTAAAAAATAAAATACTTTTTAAAAAGCTACCCAAAATATGTACTTCTTTAAACCATTAAAAAAATCAACTGTAATTTTACAACAGTCACATGTGCTTTGTATCAAATTTCAACATATTGAGACAACCAATGTATTAATTCATGCTATAAGGCAAAAGTTCTTTCATACAGTCTGAAGAATTTATCTTTGATGCTAGTTTGGCTCATAACTTTGGACATTTAATGAAGGTATCACTGATTAGAAAGATTGTAGCTCTATACAGGCTATTTCTTAAAACCCAGGTCCACGCATGTCCTCTTAATCAATATGTACAAGTGTTCTACTATGGTAAACTGAGTCACACTCAACCAAATTCATGCTGGCAAAACCTAGGTGATCACATTCCTTCCTACTGTGTAAAGGTTATCTGTGCAAGCAGGATAATATCGCATGAGCACTGCCCTAAGTTTGGGCTGCTTTTGATTTGACTGTTACATCTAACATAAGGAATGGAAGCACTTGGATATTGTTAATGATTCAATATTAGAATCAAATTTTCCTCCTAATCCACATTCAAGGTCTTAGGTCTGTTTAATTAAGAGCATCCTGAGATTTCAAGGCGAGCTATTTAAAAATAAAAAATAAAATGAAGCTGTTACCTCTGTGAATCAAACTTTCTCAACTTCGGGCTACAGAAACAAATGCAGGAATAAACTGGATACTGAGGCTGATATAAAGCTGCAACTGCACCCATGACCATGAATGTCAAATGCTTATACTTTTCAAAATAGCCTCATTGTTCAGAGTGGTTGGCTTTATAACAAGCAAGTGTTATAAATGTGTGCCTATAAAGTACATACCTGCCAATAAGATAACTTTTCATTTCTTTCTTCTATTGGTGTTGAATATATTTATTTGAGAAGCGAGTTACATTTCCAAATGTTCGTGACCTCTGACGTGGGCGACATGCTCCTGTGCAGGCGTAGGCGAGGGCTGTGACCAGATGTCTTTGAGGCAGGCCAGCCCGGCCGCTGTGTGGACAGGGAGCCAAAGCCAGGGAGCCAAAGCCAGGACAACCAACTGGAGGCGGCTGGGAGTCAGGCTGGAGATAGATTTGGCATCACAAGCTTAATGGGAGGTGGTTGATGTCTTGGATGTAGGCAAGAGCCCGGGGGAAACATTAGAACCAAGGTCAGAGCCTGAGAATCCACCGCCAGCCACTACCCCCACAGGTATAAACATTAACTTCATAACTAGAGGTTACTCCTCCAGGAGTGAGACTTTGGAATCCATGTCCTCGAATAACTCATGGGGCCTAAAATAAAACTTTGCGTACAGCAGCTGTTCTTTAAATGTTTCTGGACTGATTTATTTATTCCAAATAGCAAGGGATTGGATTACAATAAGAATCTCAGCTAAACAAATTTATCAAAGTTCCCATATTGTGTCCAAACTTGTTTAAATGTCTTTACCTAGACGGAACTGGTAGTTGGCATCGTTCTTCTTCTTCTTTTAATTATCATGATTTGTTTTTTGGAAAATGTGTACACACACTGGCCACTTTCAAGTGGCATCTTTAACTGGCCCCTCCGTAGACACCTGGTATAGAGGCTCGGAATGGCTGTTCCACACACCTAGCTTCTTTCCCTACTGCTAATAGTTAATAACTGGGCCAGGGATGATTCCTGTTACTCCCTCTCCCTGCCTGCTCCGCTGCCCTCAGACCCCTTCCCATTTTCTGAACAGAGTCTGGGCCCCTGAGTGGAGCTCACCCAGCCACCCACTGCCCCTCTCCCTGGGCCCAGCCCCTCAAAGCTACCCCTGCAGGGCCCAGTGCAGGGTCTCAGGGAAGATCCTAGGCCAGCTTCATGGTGAGTGTGCATCTGTCCTGCCCTCTTAGTTTCTTTTCCTGATGGGAACAGAACCACCAATATCAGAGAAACGTCCTCTGTGGAGGAGCGATCCCGCCCTTCCCCCACTGTCAGTGTGGTCCCGAGGGCTGGTGCTGCCCGGCGTGGGCCTGGGCTGGGCCGGGCCTCACTGTGGTCCCTGGCGGCTCTGCCCCCATTTCTATTTGTGCAAACTCTGGTTGAGATGACTGTCACAGGAAGTCTGGACCAAGGAGAGAAGTCACAGAAAGGCCGTGTCGCAGGGGAGGGAGGGAGGAAAACCGCTCCAGGGTGAGTGTGGCCCCCCTGGGCTGCTCTAGCACAGTCCTCGGGCCATGGCTCCACAGGAAGAAAGTGAAGGAGCTGACGCTTCAGGGAAGCTCACCTGCCTTTCCAAAACCCTGCACCTAATATCATATTTGTAATTTCGTACTTTTTTCTTAAAGAAGTGTCTCCAAAATCTACAGGCTTCAAGACCCCCCAAACCAAAGTCAGGCCTTGCTGCTAGCTGGTTCGGAGCCACGCTTCTCCTGCTCCCACCCCCAGGACTGCTGTCTACACATTTCTCCTTCCCTGACTCGAAGGGCTCCAGCCCCCGGGCTCCTTGTTCTTTGAACGCACCAGGCTGCAGCCGAGGCATCAGGGCCTTTGCATTGGCTGCTCCCTGCCAGGTGCTCACCTCCGATGGTCTGTCCTCCAGTGGTACCTCCCCACTGAGGCCTGCGCTGACCTCCCTGTTTAAGGAGGAGTCTATGGCTCCTTCCACGCTGTGCAGGTTCCTACCCTTCCTATGCTGCTAAGTTTCCCCATCATCTATCATCTGGTTAAATATTTTTTATATATTTTCTGCCTCCCCCGACTTGCATATAAGTTCCACTAAGGAAAGGAAATAAAAAATCTGTTTTGTTTACTGATGCATTCCTAGCACCTAGTACATAGTAATCACTGGTTAATATTTTTTCTAATAACTGCATGAAATGGCAAGGCCCGAGGCCAGCATATGGAGGACAGCACTGGCCAATACGCACCCAAATGAGAGAAAAAAATCTGCTTCTCAGAGGCAACTTGGCTTCGCAGGCTGGGCCAGGACCCTGGACCACAGGCCAAGGCCATAGACGCTGGTACATCCTGTCCCTGTCGGTCTGCCTCAGTGCGCATCATTTGGCTCCTGACAGTGCTGCCGCCCAGGAACTCACCAGAAATGCGGAGGCTGAGATGGGAGAGGGGCTGGAGCCTGCCCAGGCTGTGTCTGTCTCACTGGTGCTGGGGACCATGCGACTTTTCATGTGTAGTGTTCAGTCCTCGAAAGGGGGGCCAATTATTAACATAGCAAAGTGCTGAATTGCCTCAGTAAAGGACAGAGATGTTTACTCAGAACTGGTGCTAATTTCCTGTCTTTGCAGTGGCCTCTGGCATGGGAGGTGCACATCTGGCAGACACTCGCTGGCCTGATCGGAGGACACGATGCAGGAGTTCCAGGGAATGATCGTCTTGTGTCATTTTTAACCCCACAGGGACACATCACTGATTGGTATTTACTCTGGCGCCGGGAAGAGGGCGTGTGAATATGAGGTACAGGGTGTAGGTGACACCAAGAAGTCCACGGAGCTGGCGGTGCACAGTCAGCCTGCCAAGACCACCCTCTGCAGACAATGCTGATGACATCATGACAATCCTGGGCTTTATATAGCAGTTCACAGTCGCCAGAGCTCGTTGTCATACCCTATTGCATTCCATGGTCATCCAAACCTGTAAGAAAGACAGAGCAGGAATTGTCATCCATTTTCCACAGGAAGAACGTAAGGTTCAAAGGTTAAGTGAGGCGCCAGGGCACAGAGCTAGCGGATGTCAAAGCTGGGCTGGCCTCTGCACTCATAGCCGCACCCTGCCCTGTGTGCTCAGTGACATGGGCTCCTGACACCCCTGGGCTTAACACTTGCAGCTTCAACTATTTCCCAGAAACTTCAAAGGCCCCTGAGTGCAGCGACTTATTCCTATGCCGCAGCTGAATTTGAACCCTCCCTCTGCGAGGCCGGCTCGTGGGAGCCAGTCACTCAGCTGGCTAGAGAGCCTGGCTGGCCTCCGGGGCCCACAGTGCGCCTGTCCTGCCATTGTTTAATCACCATTGCGGGCACCCTAACTCTCCTGTGATAATTTAATAACAAAAAAAAACAAAAAATTTGTTTCTTTTTGAGAAATGGTCAACTAAGAGTCAGAAAAATCCAAGAGGCAATGGGTACATGTGAAGTTCATGATCAGGAGTGTGGCTGCCTGCCTTCTGTTGCACACAGAAGGTGTCGGATGTTGTGATAAGCACTTTACATATATTATCTCATTTACACCTCCCCATTTAACAGATAGGGAAACTGAGGCCCAGAGAGGTTAATTAATTGCCTAAAGCCTTAGAGTGGGTGAGTGGTGGAGTCCAGACTCAAATTTTGAATCTGTGTGGCCAAAGCCCGTGCTCTGAAGCTCTGTTTTGTACCTCCCCTCCTTGGAAATGCGATCTAGAAGCTCGTGTGGCCCCCAACGACACACACCTGCAGACTCAGAAGGTCTCAGAATGTAACTCCTCTCTCTGTCTCTCTCTGTTTTCCCATTCTCCCTCCTCACTCTTCCCCCAGTAATTTCAGAGCCTTCTTCTTCTCCTTTCTCTTTCTTGGGCTGACCTGGGAATTCAAAATTCTTCTCTTTTGATCTTGCAGAATAATCCATTCATTCAACAGATAGTATTTGGATTCCTGTTTTATGCCAGGCCCCACTGGGCACGGGGGAAATGGGAGGAAACACAACAGATGTGGGTCCCTGACTGCCTGCCGAGTTCGTGCTAGAGGAGGACAAACCAAAACAAATACACAAGGTACCGGCAGGCGGGACAAGGCTGCGAGGGAATAAGGAGACAGGAAGGGGAAAGGGCAGTGATGGGGCTGCTGTTTGAGATGTGGGATCGGGGGATGTCTCCCTGAAGAAACGGCTTTTGGGCAGAGCCCCGAGTCAGGCGGGCAGGGAGCCGTGGCATTGCCAGAGGAAGAGCGTCCCTAGGGTGGGGTTGAGCTTGGCCTGGAGTCACCAGATTTAACAAAAAGGAGGAAGAGAACAAGAAAAGAAAACGATAAAAATTGGACACCCAGTGAAATTTGGATTTCAGATAAACAACAAATAATTTTTTAGTATAGGTCCCACATAAAATTTGGAAAATACTTGTATTAGTCCTAGTCCATTGTGCTGCTATAACAAAATACCACAGACTGGGTAATGTATAGAGAGCAGTCATTTATTTCTCATGGTTCTGGAGGCTGGGAAGTCCAAGATCAAAGTGCCGCCGGTTCTGCGTCTGGTGAGGGCTGCTCTCTGCTTCCAAGAAGATACCTTGTCGCTGTGTCCCCTGGAGGGGATGAATGCCATGTCCCCACATGGTGGAGGGATGGAAAAGGGGTGACGGGGAAATAACACCGTGTCCTCCTCACATAATGAAAGAGCAGAAGTGGGGAAAATCCACTCCCTCAAGCCCTTTTATAAGGGCCCTAACCCATCCATGAGGGCTGCTACATACTCATCACTTAATCACCTCCTAAAGCCCTCACCTCTTAATACCATTGCATTGGAGATTAAGTTTCACCATGAATTTTGAAACTGTAACATTACTTACACTAAAACAATTATTTGTTGTTTATCTAAAATCCATATTTAACTGGCAATCCTGCGTTTTAGCTGACGACTGTAGCGGTGTGTGTTTAAGGAGTAGCAAGGAGGACAGTGAGGCCAGAACGGAGGAGGCAAGAAGATGGAGGGAGATGAGGATGGGAATCTTGGAGCGGGAAGGGTGGTTGACATCTCAAACCCAAAGAAGCCGGCTAGGTGTGCCTTCTTTAACCCAGCTTGAGTCCTAAAGTCACCTGTGTCTGCAGCATCCCTTTTCCAAAGAAGGTAAAACTCTTTGGAAACCCCAGGGGTCAACTTGATCTTGGCTCCTTCCCCCAGCAGAGCAGCTGGATACTGAGCAGACCACCCGAGGGAGACGGTGTGGGAACATGAGCTAGGAGCCCAGAGATTAAATCGTGGACAGTTCTGGGGCCTCCCCATCTCCTCCCTGTGCTTGGTACATTGGTACGTATGACATCAAATGGTAAATGTCCCTTCTCCATTCCCAAGACCTGGCACCTGATGGGACCTTGAGACACCCCCTCCCCTACCTACACACAGTGAGAGAGAGAGAGAGAAATAGAGAGACTGTAATATTGGATCCAGGCGCTACAACTGGATCTCTTCCCTTTCTTGTAAATAATGAGCCTGTGAGATTACTGCATCTGGCACATAGCAGCTGCCCAATAAATGTTGCTAAATGAATAGCCCTGACATGAGTGGCTTCATTCCCAAGGTTCTCCCAGCGTTAAATTTTCACTTTCAAACCAACAGAAAAGGAAGTGGGGCCGCCTGAGCGGGCCGTAGAGAACTAGGAGCAAGCTGTCCCCCGCCCTTCCCAGGGCAGCGACGTTGCTTCATCGCTGACTGAAACGTAGGCCGGGGAGGCAGCCAGCGCCGGCACAGCGGCCGCCTTATAAGGACATTGGCCAGGCCTGCCAGGTGTGTCATCCCAGCTGGAGAGGCGGCCAGTGGTGGACCCCGTGAGTCAAGGCCTGGGCGGGTAAAGCATCCTCAGGAAGTCACACAGGCAGAAAGTGAGAGTTTTCTCACTTCTCTCCCCCTTCCATGTTTCCATGTGTTTCAAATTATTATCCCATCTGCCATTTACCTCTGCAATTGGAAAAACAGAGAAATGGATTTTTGAATTAGAAAAAAGGTACTCATAAGCTATTACATCACTAGCAAAGGGAAGTCCCTCTCTGCTTTTTTTTTGGGGGGGGGCGGGGAGCACTGCTGAAATGAAGAAATTGTATGTCTGTGGGAAGCTCTCCTTGAGAATTAATACACAGTGCCCCCCCCCCCACGACAAGGCAATATCTGGCAGCGATGGAGGGCTGCCCTGGACCCACGGTAGTACTAGAGTCTCCTGGACCAGCCTCTGACCCAGTCTCCTGTTGAGGGAGGACTCGATACCAGCAAAGACAGGCCAGGGGTGGGCAGGGAGCCTTGGAGGAAAGCTGTCCTTCAGAAAGGGAAGAGGACACAGGAAGGGGCAGTGGGCCTGACCAGAGGTGGCAGAGAATCGTGGTTAAGAAATTAGGCTTGAAATCTTACAGATCTGGGTTTGAACCTGATTTACCCACTTTAGTTGGGTGAGCTGGATCAAGTTAGTTCATCTTTGTAAGTCTCAATCACCCCGTGTGAAATATTTCTCCATAGCATGCCAATGCTTTACTCACATGAACTCACCAAATTCTCATAACCAACCAATGAAGTAGATTCTGTTATTGTCCTCATGCTACATATGGGCAGAGTACGTGCCCAAGGTCACACAGCTAGTAATCGGCAGAACTGAAATTTGACCCCAGGCAGGCAAGCACCAGGCCTGCGCTCTTAGGTTGGGTCTAAGACATGCAGCCGAGAGGTTGTAATCGCACCTGCCTCACCTGATGGAGACCTGGAGGACTAAGTGGACCAGGGCTTGTGAAAAGCTCTTATTTCAGCACCTTACACGTGATAAGTACTCAGTGAACGTCACCTGCCATCATTTGTCTCTTATTTGTGGAGGATTACCCAGAGCAGACCCAGAGAGGAAGGTTCCTGCACAAGTAAGTCGGGAAGGACGGGATCCCTGAAGAAACTGGTTCGTCAGCAGGAGAAGCAGGCCTGGGAACAGGAAGCAGCCAAGCAAGGGTGTGATGGCAGGTGAAGTCTCACAAAGGAGAGACTTGTGAGTTTGTCCCCATTGAGGCAAGGGCTCTGTGCTGACAAACTGCAGTCCCTGGCTCAGGGGTGCCCTGAGGAGACAGACACCCCCAGGCAGGTGTGGGCTCTGCACCCGCGGGCAAAGCAGTCTGCTAACTGCATGGCGGTCTTCCAGAGACAGTCCAGGGTATGGGGCCGTCAGAAGCAAAAGCACCGGAAAGCACTGGTGGACTTCACAGAAACAGCAAAACTGGACCCAAGGGCCTCTGGGGGCAGTAGGAACTGAGCCCACTCAAGACTGCCCCTTGTACCTGCTCACGTCTCCATCGGGTTCACGTCATCCTGCGTCCACCTGCTGCGTCTTCGAGAGGGCACACGGGGCTCATGGTTTCTGGGGGAAAACTAATGAAAGGAGAGTTAGTGGGACAACCTCACCCCATCCCTTTGCAGGTGGTCTCTAGGCTGTAACTGATACTCATCCTCTCCCTCCGCTATCACTCTTTCTAGACCCCCCTCGCCCTCGGCAAGCATGTCTGCTGGCCTAGCTGGCTGGCTGGACTGTTATCCCTGAAGGGTTTGTCTCCCACCCTCTGGAGAACACGCGTCTTACCAGGGCATGCAGAGTTTTTGCCACTTCCAGCTTATCAGGTTCAATCAACACAAAGTGATCAATTGCTAAGCCAAAGGACAAAGTTTTTCCTTTCAGTTTCCTAAGAAGGGAAAAGGATGAAATTCCATTAGCCATAGTCAGAGAAGCATGCCATCAGTGTCAAAAAAAAAAAAAAAAATTGTAACTTGCATTAGGTGACCTGTTGTGATTAGGTACAAAAGAAACCATTGATCAATAGGAACCAGCGAGGCTTCTCTAAGAACAAGTCAGTCCAAGAGCACGTTGGGAATGAGGAAAAGAGAAATTGGAAATTGGTTTATTTAGTTCTGGTAACAAGTACAAAAGCATGATTGAGAGAAGTAGAGGTGGAAGAGATAAAATGTCTATTATTTGTAGATTTCATTTATACAAACAATTCTTACTCATTGGTATTTGAAAATTGAGTGTAATTTTTTTCCTTTTGCTGAGGTGGAAACAGATTGTGAAAATGTTATATTGTGGTTTCTTAGGAGTTAGTAGAAAGCTAGAGTCAAATCGCAGCATGAATTTCATGGAATATGAGGCCCTTCCATCAGGAGCTAAGGCATCAAGCCGAGGTCCCTCAGAATGAGAAATGGCCCTTTGCGACAGCACATCCCCACATGCCAGCAGAGGTAAGTCTCTCAAATTGCTCCTTTAAATAAGCAAGAAGAAAACCTTTCCCCCATATTGGCTCTTGGTTTTGCTCTTGTTACAAAAGTTTAATATGATAACCTCATTATAAAATCTTCAAAAATATGAAATAGAATGTGGAAGCCACTAGTAAGTCTAATTCAATCCAGTGATAATAACTGTTAATGGTTTAACATATTTTTTCACTTTTTTCTTGTTAAAGGCATGAAAGGAAGTATGCATGAATAAAATGCTTTATAATCTGTCTCTTTCACTTATTATATTTGGACATTTTTTCCCTGTAAAAACATAGGTCTTTAGGGATTTGCTTTTTTCTTTTAACAATTGCATAATATTCCATTGTATGACTGCATAGTGATTTATTTAAACAAACCACTACTGATGAAAGTTTGACTTATTTTCATTTTAACTATTATTAACAATGTTGCAGTTCACATAACTGATATTCTTTTACATACACTTGGTACCCTTATCTGATTATTATTCCTGTAACATGAATTCCTACAAGTTCCTGGCATTGCTGGGTCAATGATTATAGAAATTCTAAATTTTGAATTATTATTGCTTAATTGCCTTCCAGAAAGTTTCTACAAATTTACAGTCCCACCAGCAGTACATCAGACTACCTGTTTCCTCACAATCTGGAAACAGTAGCTTTGATTGTTTACAGTAAAAGGAGATGGAGCAACTACCCCATGTTTAATGGTCATTTGTATTGTTTCTCTTGGAAATTGTCTTTGGTCAATGTGAAGCTGCTATAGGAAGGAGATACTGGGGCCTGGACTGAGGTTCGTACACAGGTTGGAAAGGCGTACGGAGGGGGGAACTACTGACTGTATGGACGGGGGGCAATGGTGTGAGTAGTGGTGCCATTCACGGAGTTAGGAGTTGGAGGAGGAGAAGCAGGGTTGAGGGAAGTTTAGTTGAGAAGTAGGTACCTATAGGACTATCAGTGAAGATGCCCAGAAGGCAGCCACATTCATGGGTCCAGAGCTTTTGAGCCAGCTCTCAGCTGGACCTCTAGAGGTGAGAGTCATCAGCCTACTGCTGAACACTGAAACCTTGGAAAAGGATGCTGATACCCCTTGCAAGGTTAAAATGAGCCACAGGGCTGGCACAGAACAGGGAAGACCTACAGAGGAAGAGAGAGGATGGGAGACCAAGAATCCTGGGACAGATGCCACCTCTCCCCAGGCTCTGAGATGCCACAATAGTGAGTCAAAACCAACCTAAGAGGCACTCTTTCATTCATTTGGTGAACACAAGCTCAACACTTTAAACCAACACTGATTTAAACTTGCTACAACAGGGAATCCAACAGTTCTGTTCCCTGGTGTCATGGCTGCAAACCCAACCAAACTGTTTCTGCTCACAGCCAGTTCTTTATGTTTGGAGGGACCCAGCTTCAGCATAGGCAGTGTCTCCATGCCCTGGTTCACTCAGTGACTTTTGCACAATCCCACCCAATCAGAACTCTGTTTCCCTGAGCTCTGCTTCCTCAACATACATCTTCCCCCACACCGCCCTATGGAGAAAACATTTCAACATAAGGAAATGCATCATGTGAAGGAAAAAACCAAACATACTCTCTAAGTGTTCATGCTTTCGTTGAAATGTGGCACGTCCGCCAGCTTCCCAGGGCTCCCCAGCTGGGGTGTTGGGCTGGACTGGGAGTCAGATGGTGATGACTTGTCCAAGTGTGTCCGGCTCTTGCCTAACAGAGAAGCAATTTTCAGCAAACATTAAGGAGGATTTGCTTTCCCTTTAGGATGATCCATTTTTCCACTGGGCAAACTGCCTTTCCAGAACCTTTACACTCTGGTCTGAATCACACTTTAAGAAATTAATTATTCACTCTTATACCACCAATCATGTTCCCACGATTTAAATTTAGAATTTAGAGTCTAAATTCCCTGAGGAGCCAGAGGCCATGATATACTTCTCCTGGATCCCCTGCACCCAGAGGAGCCCTCGATAGAGTGCAGCGGGTCAGGGAATGCAAAGCACAGGGGCAAAAGGAAAAGAGATAACTTCAAAAGAAAAACATATCATTTCCTTGAAGTAGTTGCTACCTTCAAGTGTTTAGTACAAATTTGTTAAATAACTTGACAATAACTTTTCCATTCAATTCCACCCTTGCAGAGAATGCAATGGGGAGTTGGGGGCTCTGGGTCCCCTAAGCACAGGACTGTTCCTTTGAGCACTGTCGAGGCTGTACTCAAACAAATATTGTCAGTCAGTGGCCCATAGCCAGGCCCAGCAGCTGGGCTGGAAATACCCCGAGTGGGTGAAGTTATGCAACCAGACGGCAGACGGAGAAGTGGTCCACACAGCGCAGGGAAGCAAGAGGAGTGAGGACCACGAGCACAAAGCTTTTCCTTATTCACAAACTGTAGCTTTAGTTGAGATGCAAAGTCTCATCATGGCCTCATTTAGGTGTTTATTAGATACCATAAAATCACATTCGCTGGGGCTGTATTCTAGCTCCAATCCTTCCTAGTCATGTGAGCTTAGAAGTTAATGTGACTTTTTTTGTGTTTAGTTTCATAATCCACCCTCCATCTGCAAAATGGGGATAATAATGGTAATATATGGTTATTCCTTATGAATTGCTGTATTAGCCTAAACAAATTCCTGTAAAATATTCAGAACAGAGTCTAGCATTTAATAATAATATTTTATAAATATTAGTTGTTATTGTTTTTTAAATAACTTATCCTATAGTTTGAATACAGCTGTAGAGTTTTTATTACAGGAGCAAAATCCTGATAACCTGTTTCCACTTGGCTCGACTTAATCTGAACTCGATTAAAAACCAAAAGAGAATTGAATTTAGCATTCCATTTATGCATAGAACAAGGGCTGGAAGGAAATACACCTCAATTTAAACAGTGGTTGTGATGGGATAGAACTATGAGTAGATTTTGTTCTTCCTTTTCATATTCTACATTTTCCATCAACTATTTTTATGGTTAAAACCAATCATTTCAGACAAGAGGGACATCGTGAGCTATTTGTGGGAAATATCTTCTATCTGCTGCTTTCTGTAGGCAGAGACAAAGGAAGGGGCTCCAGCTTGGTTTGGGGAAAGTTCCAGTGCTGTTCTCTTGGCTTGGAATAAGCCTCCTACCTCGTCTAATGTTGAGATTCTACTTACTTGGGACCCCTCCCCTCCTGGTGCCTCCCAGCCTTATGCCTCCTCCCACCTGCAGCCTCACCTGGTACAGGTTGGTTGGTGAGGAGGGGACAGGTGGCCTCACTCCCCAGAGCCCTGCCACTTTTTGGACCAGGCTGCGTTCTGCTGGTTGCCCTCTTTGGCTGAGGTCTCCATCATCTGTTGATGCCACCTTTGTGTCCTTGTCTCATCACCCTGCCTGCCACAACAGGCTTCTCCTGTTTCCAGAACTTCAGCAACTGCTGCATCCTTCTCTTCCTTCCATAGTCAATGCTGCTCTCGACACGCAGGCATCATCTACCTGTCTGGGATTTGGGTTTTTTTTTTTTTTT
>VBSM01000529.1:71712309-71821516 GCA_008086735.1 Cheirogaleus medius
CACTTCCGGTTCTGCTCACTCCCAGAAAGGCAGCTCCTGGCACCCCCCGCCCCCACCCCCTGCCCATCTCCTGACTGCCTGACAGGCTTCCTTCTGCTGCTAATACTCAGCGTCTTAGTTTGGTTTGTGTTGCTAAAACAGAATACTGCAGACTGCGTAATTTATAAAGAAAAGATATTTATTTCTTACAGAGTTCCAAAGGCTGGGAAGTTTAAGGTCGAGAGGCATATGGTGAGGGCCTTCTTGATGAGTCATCCCATGTTGAATGGTGGAGGGCAAGACAGCACGCACAGAAGAGAGAGGCAAGAGAGGCCCAAACTCGCTTTTATAACAATTCCACTCTTGTGACAATTCCAACCCACTCCTGCAATAACGGCCCAAGCTCTCAGAGCGAGACCAACATGCCTTCTGTATTTGTCCTCTCCTGGCCCCCTGATTGGATGGTACCCACAACACTGAGGGCAGACCTTCCCACCGGGTCTGCTCAGACTCACACACTATCTCCTTTGGAAACACCCTCATTGACGCGCCCAAATAATGCTTAACCAGGTTTCTCGGTATTCCTTAATCCAGTCGACACCCACAAGTAGGTCCACAAGTCCACCCCTGGTCAACCTGGCACACATAAGCATCTCCTTAAACCATACTTAATTTCTAAATAAAGATGATAACAAGGTCATAGTTCCACCTAATTCGATGCAATTAACATGATGAAACTATCCTGTGTACAACCAAAAATGTACTAACCTTTTCCTCAGAATTTGGCTTCCAGGATTTTAATCTTTCAGGATTGTGATTTTCAGTATTTTAGATGTTACGGTAGAGATTTTAGGCTTTAGGGATTTTTTTTTGAGACAGGGTCTTGCTCTGTTGCCCAGGCTGGAGTGCAGGGGAGTGATCATAGCTCACTGCAGCCTCTAACTCCTGGGCTCAAGCAATCCTCCCACTTTGGCTTCCCAAAGTGCAAGACTACAGGTGTGTACCACAATGCCCAGTTAATATTTCTTATTTTTTTTTATACAGATGGGGGTCTTTCTATGTTGCTCAGGCTAGTCTCAAACTCCTGGCCTCAAGTAACCCTCCTTCCTTGGCTTCCCAAAGTGCTGGGGTTATAGGCATGAGCCACTGCACCCAGCTACTTTGGGGATTTTGATCTTTTGGGATTTCAGCATTTGAGATCGTGGTGTTCAAGACTCTGCCTTTCAGGTTTATGGGTCAAACCTCCTGGTGCATTCCAGGAACAATGAAGAGGCCGGTGTCACTGGAGCAGAGTCACTGAGAGAGAGAGTAGCAGAGGCTGGGTCACACAGGGCTTAAGTCACTGTCTGCTGAGTGTGATGGAATTCACTGGGAGATTGTGAGGGGAGGCTTAAGTGTTCTGAGATGGTTTTTGGCAAGATTCCTCTGCCTTGAGACTTGAGAAAAGCAGGGCAAATGTGTCAGCAAGGGGACCAGCTATCAGGCTACAGCAACAGTCCTGATAAGAGATTATGGTGGCTGAGATTAGGGTGATTGCAGTAGAGGTGGCAGGAAATGGCTGATTTGGCATATGTTTTTACTGTGGAGCAAACGGGATGCCAGACCCCTGTGCTTAGGCACCTGCTAGATACCTGCAAGTTCCCCTTGCACCTCAGCTCACCATGTCTGAAACTGAACTCGTTACCTCCCCCAGAAAGCTTCAGCCCTCCTGTACTTTCATCTCTGTTATTGCCACTCCCAGCCAGACAGTTGTCCAAGCCAGAAACCTGGGCATCATCCTTGCTCCCTCTCTCTGCCCACCTTCCACATCCAGTTGGCCACCCCGCCTCACCCATCCTGCTCTCCCCGTCTTCACTCCCACCTCCACTGCCCTAGTTCAGTCCCTCTGGCCTGGACTCTCTCCACGGTTCTCCTCCTCCGGCCTGGGCTCACCAACCCCACATGGCACCAGAAGCAGACCATGCCTGTGGGAAACAGACCACAGCTGCTTAAACCTCTCCCAAGACTCTCTGTTGCCAGTTAAATAAAATCCAAATCCTCTGGCCCAGAACTGTTCAAAAGAAATGTAACATGAGCCCCATATATGACTTTAAATTTTCTAGTAGCCACATTTTAAAAAGTAAAACAAAACAGATGAGATTAATTATAAGGATATATGTGATTAACCTATTATATCCAAAATATTATCATTTTAACATGTAATTTTCAAAAGACAAAATTATAACATATTTAGCTTAAAGATCTTAAATAGAGTTTATTTGCGATTTTAGAATCCAGCAACATCTCATTCTTTAAGATAGAAGGAATGTTCCAATGAGCTGAGCAGAGGCGCTCAGCTGTCTAGACAGTAAGGGCTGAAAAAAGCACAAACAAAAGTGGATTGGTTGTTTCAAAGTTAATGCACAGGGCTCTATCATGCTGGCTAAAACTGGCTCATTTGAGGACTTGGCTGTAGTCTTTCTCTCTCCTGATTTCCGAGAAGGACAGATAAACAACTTAGATTTGGCTCGGTGGCGTGAAACCTCAGCACAAGTGACTCCACCTTGGTTTGGTCTGTTGGGCCTAGGGCAGGAGCTCAGTCCAAACCAATGACCTCTTACAAATTTTATTTAACACAAAAAGTATTAATGATAAATTTTTGCATTCCTTTTTTGTACTAAGTCTTCAAAATCTGGTGTATATTTCACACTTACAGCACATTTCAGTCTGGACCTGCCACATTTCAAGTGCTCAGTAGCAACGTGTGGCTCCCAAACCCAACAGAGCAGCTCTAGCTGACCAGCCACGGCCCTGTCCCGTGCGTGGGTCTATTCTCCCCTGTCCCTGTCTACTCTCCCTGCTCTCCAGCCTCGTCCCTGCCCCACTCTACTGTCCCTCACTGCCTGTTCCTTGTGCTCCAGAGGATCTTATCACCTTGTAGTACACCAAATACGCCCTGTTATTTCATAACTCTGCCCTCGACATGGATTTGGCGGTGGCTGGAGCAGGCTTGCATCGTCTCTGGGGCCAGCTGTGAGCATCTCTTCCCAACGCCACATTCGAGGTGTCATATTGGCAGTTTGAAGTCAGCCGAGGCAGAAGTATTACGCTGTAGAAATTGGCAAACACTTTATATAAATCAGGGCTTCTGTTGTGGAAGGGGGTCCACTTGTTAAACATTTACCGGCATATCACCGCACATAACCCCCCCTGTAATATTCTTCTTCCACTTCTAGTTCACCAGATAAACTTGTGCCCCCACTAGACTTTAAGTTCAGAGAGCAGAGCCTCATTTTCTGTGCCCAACGCTCAGCCCATGGTAGAGTTCTTTTCTCCTCCTCTGTTTTCATTTCTCTGTCCACCCTGTTATAATTATCACTATGTATAAGAGGCCACAAAAGATAGACATTTAAAAAATAAGTTTAAAAATGAAAGCTCTCTGGCTATAAATCCTGCTTCCTCTACTTCCTGCTGTTGTGGCCTCAGACACGGTACTTAATTATAATGAACATTGGTTTCCATACCTGAAAAGAGGTTTAAAAATACGCTCACCACAAAGTTGTTATGATGATTATATCACATACATTGTCTAGTCCACTACCTGGTATGTACCACAAGCATCAAAAAATGTTTAGATAATATTATTAAGTGTTTAAGTATTTATCACTTGTACAAAGTAGTTGCTTAAAACCTTTTTGTTAAAATAAATGCTGAATGAAATTTCAGAAATTCCTTGAGCCCAATTCAGAGAGTACATGAGTCAGAATTCCAGCTGAAGGCATGCACACTCAAAGGGGTGACTAAGAGGAAATTTATTAAAGGACTATTTACAAAGGTCTAGGCAGGATGACCACCTCTAGGCCCGAAGGTGCAGGGGGCAGGAGCGCTTACCTGCATTGTCCTTAAGGGAATCCGGTGCTGTCCAGCCATGGTGGGGCTGGGGGTGGGCGGCTGGATAGACACCCCGCCTCACTTTCCTCCAGCTCTCCGGAGGATCTTCTGCTGGTGCTTCCCGTGGGCCAACCCAAGGGAGCCCGAGTGCAGTCCCTGCAGGCCAGCCACGTGGGATGGACAGAGAAGGTGGTAGATGGACCAGAGGCCCAAAAGGAGACTTGCAAGCCCAGAGAATCTTCAAGTGGGGCGAACCCCCATCACCCTGCAGGCGTCCAGTCTTGCTCATGCTCCAGAGATAATAACACTGACACTGGGCAGTGTTTTTTTTGGTATTAGCCTCAAGGGAAAGAATCAGATAATAAGCATTTATATGGGATGCCTGGTTATTTTATTTATAATTTTCTTCTCTCAAATTTAAGAAAGCTGAATTTACTGTACAACTCTCCACTTTGTTGGCATCTAACTACTCCTAGAGGGAAGAAGTCCTTTCCTATGTCTAACTCAAATGATTTGCACTACAACAGAAATATACTGTATCTTATGCAGTTCTCCATAGAGCCAGAAATGAGGTTATATACATAACCTTAATTAAATCATCACTATAGTATTTTTACCTTTACAATTGATTGTCATAGTTCTTTTCATTTTTTTATGAGCCCCTCTCTAACCCTCTATTTAGTCTCTAGAAATGGTCTGTCAAATATCCTGTTGATGTCAGAAGAGTTGCTAAAATGTTTGTTGGATTATATTTGCTTCTTCTGTAGGCCTGGAAAAAGATTTATCGTTTTCTTGGAAAGGCCTGGAAGGAGGCTGTAATCATTTTCTGGCTTTGTTCTGGAACCTCTCCAGCTTCCCCACAAATTTCCTTATGCCAGAGAGGGTGGTTATGGCCAAGAGATCAATTTCATTTCCTGTCTGTCCTAAAATGTGGTGTTCTGAGTCCTCCCTTGTCCCTGCTAGCAATTTCTAAAGGTACTGGCTGAAGCCCATTCCACAAGGAAGAGGTGGGGAGAAAGGGGTCAGGCAGTGAGGGAGTCAGATTCAAACATTCTGACTCCTCCAATAGACTGCAAGCCCCATGAGAGCAGGGAATCACAGCCACCTGTCACCTGTGTCCCTAGCACCTAACCTGGTGCCTGACACATTGCAGGTGTTCAATCTTTTTGTAGAACGAAGGCACACAATGTGCCAAACACTTGAAGACATTGGCGATCAGAAAACTGAGCACCCAGTATTATTTAAAATGTCAACCAGCCAACCAAGATTTTCTGTGCAACCATTATTAGTTCAGCTCTCTGCTCGATGCAGAAGAGACTAGATGAATAAGCCTCAGCCCTCATCTTCAAGGAGCTCACTTCTAGTTTGGGAGTAATCAATAATGTGATCACATCAGCTATAATATGACTTAGTGGTATCATAGCCAACACAGTAGCCCTGTAGCCCACGGGGCCACTGGGACAGAACAGCTAACCTTGACATGGGTAGGGATAGGTGTGTCTAAGAAGGCTTCCCAGAGGAGGTGTAATTTGATCTGGATCAAAAAAGAAAAGTAAGGCCGGGCACGGTGGCTCACGCCTGTAATCCTAGCACTCTGGGAGGCCGAGGCGGGAGGATGGCTCAAGGTCAGGAGTTCGAAACCAGCCTGAACAAGAGTGAGACCCTGTCTCTACTAAAAATAGAAAGAAATTAATTGGCCAACTAAAAATATATAGAAAAAATTAGCTGGGCATGGTGGCACATGCCTATAGTCCCAGCTACTCAGGAGGCTGAGGCAGGAGGATTACTTGAGCCCAAGGGTTTGAGGTTGCTCTGAGCTAGGCTGACGCCACGGCACTCTAGCCTGGGCAACAGAGTCTTGAGACTCTGTCTCAAGAAAAAAAAAAAAAAAGAAAAGAAAAGTAAAAGATTTTCACATGTAGCATGGAATACAGGCATTTCAGAAAGAAGGCATAGGATAGGCAATGCTATAGTTACCTGAAAGAGAATACTATTTGAGGGGAAGAGTTCAAAATAGCTGGAGGGAATGTGGCACAGACTGGTGGGAGAGGACACTGGAGCAAAAATGTGAAGAAGCTTGGAAATTTTAAAACATGTATTGGAGGAAAATAGAAAAAAATTAAAATTACCTATACTCCTCATCATTTATTATTAATAAATATTATATAAAGTAAGACATGGTGGAAATCCCCTCTCTGACCATCCAAAACCATCCCACTAAGGAAACCACTGCTAACAGTTTGATAGATATCCTTTCTTTTTCCTAAATTTATGCAGGCATTTTTATGCATGTATATTTAGATCACACTTAAAAAAGAAAGACTAAAGTATCCTACACCTATTGATCTGCAAGTTAATTTTTTCAGTTAGTAACATATTTGTATAGGCTAATTTACACAGAACTATTTTGTTATTTTTAACAGGCAAGGAGGAACCAGTAACAGACTCCAAGTTTGAGTGGATCAGATCTGTTTTATGCGGGGGCTGGTTGGGGGAGAAGAGGTCATGTGCAGAGGGCTCGCGCAGAACTACAACGCTGTCAGGAGTCAAGGTCTCTGCCTACGCTAGGGCCTCGGTCTCTCATTCCAGCTTCTCTCTGAAGGTCCCCCTCGTTGTCGTCTGTCTGTCTGCTTCTCCGTGCGCTTGTGCTGTCTGTCTGCTTCTCCGTGCGCGTGTGCAATAGGAGCCTTGCAGAGCAGGCTCTAACTTTGACAGATCCGTCCAAACTGGACCCACTAAAATCAGAATCTGGGGGAGGCCTGGCCATCCCGTGTGTGTGTGTGTGTGTGTGTATGTTCAGGATTCCCCGGGCAATTTAACATAGAATGAGGGTCCAGAATCTCCAGTCTGGCATGTTCAGTGTCTCTGAGGCGCCATTTCCAAGTTCCCAGGAGAGAGGGTGTGACTGGCCCAGCCTGGGTCAGGCTTGCACTCCGGTCCAGTGACCTGTGGCCACGGTGGCAGGGGCCGGACGGAATAAACATGGCATTAGCATGGGCTCCGGGGCAAGGATGTGGGGAGCGGGAGGAGTGGCCCTGACATCAAGATTTTGTTGTGGTTCTACATGGCACAGGCAAGTCAGGTTTTGTGTTTACCTCTTGCTCCTTCCCCTGGGGAAGAAGCTCTGACCTGAGTGGAAAATGAGTACTTTGTGTCACCGGCACAAAAGGACAAAGGGAGTGAGTAAGTCCCTGGGTGTCATCTCCAGGACCCCTGCTGCTTGGCCTCCTCCTCTCGGCAGCCGGTGCTGCCTGAATGTGCCCTGGTCTCAGAGCCCCTAAAGCAAGTCGGGTTGGCAAAAAGCACGTCTCCTGGGAAGTGGAAGCAAACAGCTGCAAATAGATATTTCATTGGAATCAGATGCTTCTTTGTCACCAGAATGAGTTACTGCGAGGGAATTGTGGCTTCCCATCTCTCTCCAGATCTGGGGGAGGAAGGCAGGCAGGAAAGAGCTGACCAGAGGAATCTGAGCCCTGAGAAGCTGGCCGTGTGGTGTCCTCCCTCATATTTACCTCCGGTCTTTAGGCAGCTCCTCCTACTCACCTAAGACTGGCTCCCTAGATGGAGATGTCCCCACACCCGGCAGCAACGGCGGAAGCGGAACTGGGCTGCATTTGAAGGGACTTAGCCCAACCACAAGAGATTTCTGTTCCTGCTCCTCCAACTCAAAGTCAGATCACTCCTGGGACGTGGGTCCTAACGTAACCATCAAACTTCAAAAACAGCCCAGTGGTGGGTTTGAAACCAGAAGCCTCTTTTTTGTGTGTTCTGGCAGGTCTTATCCTCCCTTTTAATATCCTAGTCTTGACCACAGTTTCCACAGTGTTTTCACACTTTGCTCACTTGGTAATTTATGCGTGTGTTTTTCAGTGACAACTTTTCAGTTTTGTTTTTATTTCTCTGGGAAAGCTAAGGGGGTTGTACTATTCTGCCTAGACAGAAGACTTACTGGAGATTCAGAAGATCTTAAGTCAGGTTGCAGATCTGTCAATTACTAGTTTTGTAACCTTAGGCAAATGCCTTCGGTTTCCTTCCCCCATTCTTCTGTGGCTGTGTTTATACTTCTGTTATTATGTCTATCAAATGTCTGTGTCCTCCTGGAGATTTTGAATTTAAGATTAAGCTTTTTATCTATCTTGGTAACAAATCCAGGACCTGACACAGTGCCTGACACATAGCAAATGTACAAAAAACATAAAATTTAAACTCTCACTGTCTATGAAATTGGGACAATTATACCTAATTATAAATATTAAATAAGACAATTCATGTAATTTATGAGCTATAATGAATAATAATACATATGTTTAAAAGTTGTAATACTGTCACTATAAAATTTTGAAGAGCTTTTTTTTTAAAAAGGGGATTCAATTAAATTATTCTTACTTCATACTTGAAAAGTTTAGGGTAAAGGGTTTGTAAGGAAAAGAAGATTGCTCATTTGCAAAATTTTATTAATTGCATTGTTTATTCTGTTTCTAACATAAGCCTCTGTTCTCACCTGTGATGTTTTTTCATTCAACTAGTTATATTGTTTAATGGTTGATATGTCTGGTGTAAAGGATGATAGCTCTGAACCAGTGTTTCACAACCCTTGGACTATTGACATTTCGGGCTGGATGTTCTTTGTTTGGGGGTGGAGTGGGGGCTATCCTGTGCATTTTAGAATGTTTAGCAGCATCCCTTGCCCTCCACCCACCAGACGCAGTAGCACCCTCGCCCTAGTAGTAACAACCAAAAATATCTCCAGACATTGCCAATGGCCCCTGGAAAGGGAAGTGCAAAATCACCGCCCTCTTCTCTGTTTGGCACTACTCCGAAGTTTTGACTTATACTTTTCTCTCTTACATCTTCTATTATTAACTTTCTCAATATTTTTAATGTCTCGGGTCTCTTAAGTGCTGCAAAGTAAGACCACTCTGAGCCCTCTCAAAGCATTTTCCGCTGACTTGGGTTTGAAGACATGCATGTCCTTCAGTACACCTGATTACTCAGAATTTCCCTAGCTTGTCAGAGAAATTCCCTCTTTCTCCCTCATTCTTCCTCTATACGCAGGGTTGGAACAGATCAGTCCTAGAATTCCATTCACCATTGCTTCCAAGAAGCAAGTATGCTTCTTCCCTTAAGGTCTGGGCTGGTCTGCCTTCTCAGAGTTCCCCGGGTGGATACCCAATCGAGGCCCACTGTGAGCCTCACTGTACTAGAGGGAGCCTAGGTTTACAGTATATGTACATTTGGGTGTGGTCACTTTATATTATCACAAAGAACAAGTCTCTCTTAAGTAAACCATACCTATCTTCCTTTTTATACATGTACCTTTTCTCCTCACCTCCCTCCCCTTCCTGTTCTCTGTGTTCGAACTTGCCCCAATTTATGGGCAATGACTTAACTTTTCCATCCCATTGATGGCTGCAGCCAGTGTCACAGTCCTCTAGCTGCAGACAAGATGCCTACTTTCCTCCCAACCTCCTGTTTATCCTGCTTTGAAGGTTCCAAAGTTCATAGTGTTGTCTGACCTTCATTTTCTATAAGGTGCAAAGGCTGTTTTATTTTTTTTTTTTTTTTTTTTTTTTTTTTTTTTAGAGATGGGGTCTCGCTCTTGGTCAGGCTGGTTTCGAACTCCTGACCTTGAGCTATCCACCCGCCTCGGCCTCCCAGAGTGCTAGGATTACAGGCGTGAGCCACCGCGCCCGGCCCAAAGTCTGTTTTAATAGCCTCCACTTCTTTGCCCATGAACTTGTTAAGCACAAATTTACTGAGTACAAATGGTACCCACTCCTCTGAACACCTATGATACTGGTACTCACTTAACAAATGCCTCTTCCCTAATATTAATAGAAAGGATGCTACTTCATCAGAAATTACCCTATGTACTATGCACACAGCTCAAATTCCTCCTTAAGGAATCACATTCTTGTGGACAAGATAGAATGAGACCCACTGTCGTCTGATTGCACATGCACACACTGAATGCCCAGCGTCTGAGAGGTAACACTTCTACAGTTGCTTTTGGCAAGAGAGTTTGATAGCTTAAGATTGCTATCTTTACAAAGTAGCATGACCAGCTACTTTTTAAGTTAATGTTCTGAAGGTGAGTTGACATCTGAAAAGATAGGAATGTAGTTAATAGGAACCTGTCTGAGGGAGAAAGTTGGATGGGCTGTTTAATATGCCCAACATGTTTCAAAATAACTGTCTTCACACTTGTAAATCCTAGCACTCTGGGAGGCAAAGGCGGGAGGATAGCTTGAGCTCAGGAGTTCGAGACCAGCCTGAGCAAGAGCGAGACCCTGTATCTCCTAAATAGAAAACATTAGCCGGGCATGGAGTCCCAGCTACTAAGGAGGCTGAGGCAGGAGGCTCTCTTGAGCCCAGGAGTTTGAGGTTGCTGTGAGCTAGGCTGATGCCACGGCACTCTAACCCAGGCAACAGAGTGAGACTCTGTCTCAAAATAAATAAATAAATAATTCTCTCCACATTGACAACCACCATCACCACCACCACTTTGAGCTCCGACTTAGTGTTTGATGTACATTATGTCATTTAAGCCTCACAACAGTACTGATTAAGTTTTACTGGAGATAAGTATTATTATCTCCATCTACAGATAAGGAAACTGAAACTCAGAGATGTGTGAACCTGACCAAGGGCACACAGTGAAGTAGCAACTGTAGGACTCAATCCTAAATCCAACAAGGTGGGATGCTGGATATCAGCATCAAGAACAGGAACTTCTGCGAAACTCTGAAGTGCAGTGAAGAGCTTCCTGTACAATGCCAACAACTATCACACTAAGAAAAGAAGTCCTTTAAAAAAGTCACAGAATAGTATGAAAAATACAAGATTAGGAATCATAAGATCTGGATCTTAATCCCTACTTTACTACTTTCTACCTGAATGATCAGGGACAAATGACTTACCATCACTGAACATCGGTTTTCTCATCTGGAATGGAGATTACAGGGCTGGTATGAGTAATTATGTTTTAATTGCTATCCTCTATAAAAATGTAGCTCAACCATAGGCATTTCCCAGGAGTCATGTCACCAAATCATGGGAAGAACCTGGCTTCCCTACTCAAGTCAAGTTGGATGGCCATTGCCGAGGCTGTCCAAAGGCCGTGTTCTCTTTCCCGTAACATCAGCGATGACACAGGGAGAGGGAGCCTGTCAGGCCATGAGGGCTGCATCTCTAATAGGCTGGCCACGTTTGGAACATAGTCGGGGCCTCTTCTGAGTAACCACACGCAGAGGACAAACAGATGCAAGGGCATGCCTCCAAGTGGCTGGCCAGCACCCAGGGCCTTTGGAACACCAGGGCCTTTGGCATCCAGTTAGCCTCAGACTCTGGTGGGAGGGAATAGTTGCAGCTTCCAAGTTAATCGCTTCCACAAAAGTAAACCACAGTGAGTCATGTGAGGATGGAGAAACCACCAGAGACAGCTTTCCATGTAAGGATCACAATAAGGAATAAAAGCTGGAGATGGAAGAACTCTAAGAACAGGGGGGCTGATGTTTCCATCTTAGTCAATGTGTGAGACGTGTGGCCAGACATGAGCATGTGTGTGTGCATGTTCATGCTCGCGTGCAATGAAGGAAACCTTTGTGTATTCTTCTGCCTCCTCTTTGGTTGGTTTGCCAGCTATGCTGTTCAACATCGTCCGGGCGGATTGGAAACTTATACAATATTAGAGGGTGACCTTGTTCTTTTTGGTATTATAAAACTTCCCTTTAAAAAGTTTGGACCAATTCCATTTTCACTCTTGCAAACAGAGTATAAGAGTTTCTTTTTTCTTCATCAATGTCAGCACTTGGTAATATTATTAGTAATATTATTCTTTCCAGTTTCATTTTAAAATTAATACCTATATGTGATGAAAGTTACATACAAATAGTACAGAACACTAGGAAAAGTCTCCTCCCCCTCCTCGTTCCATCCCATTCCCCGTGGTAACCAACTTTAACCAGTTCTGGTTTCATTTGTTTTGGTGGTTGCCACAATACTAAATAATAAGCTTATACCTCTGTTTTTGACTTATCAACTCCGACAGTATTGCCTCCTGCGACATGAGGGTTTGTGCTGCCTTGTCCTCCCCACTCCCTGACTCTTCTCACCATCATAAGTTTAGACTGTATTCCACTTGACTCCTCACTACGGAAAGGAGGGACTCACTTTTTCCCTCCACCCTTTCCTCCTACTTCCCTCACCTTCCAATGTCTGCCATCACTACCATTCCTTTTTACATTTATTGGGTTTGTAATGATTATGTTCTAATCTGAAACCAAAGTTAAGTTTGGTTTGTCTAAAGATTGATTCTAGGCTGGGTGCATGGCTCACACCTATAATCCCAGCACTCTGGGAGGCCAAGGCAGGAGGATTGCTTGAGGTCAGGAGTTCAAGACCAGCCTGAACAAGAGCAAGACTCCGTCTCTACTAAAAATAGAAAAAATTAGCCTGGCAACTAAAAATAGAAACAAAAAATTAGCCAGCCATGG
The DNA here is from genome assembly GCA_008086735.1 of Cheirogaleus medius. Lineage (NCBI taxonomy): Eukaryota > Metazoa > Chordata > Mammalia > Primates > Cheirogaleidae > Cheirogaleus > Cheirogaleus medius. Next base: position 71,724,654 of record VBSM01000529.1, read on the forward strand.
TAGTGAGCACCTGTAGTCCCAGGTACTTCGGAGGCTAAGGCAGGAGGATCACTTGAGCCCAGGAGTTTAAGGTTATTGTGAGTTAGACTGATGCCACAGCACTCTAGCACGGGCAACAGAGCAAGACTTTGTCTCAAAAATAAAAATAAAAAAACAAAATAAAGATTGATTCTAAGTAATGAAAACCAATAGACAGTTTTTACAATCCTATAAATAAATATAAATTATTTACTGAAGAATCAAGAAAGAAAATAACCCCAGGCCACTCAAAAGAAAAATGAATTCTCTTTTCTTACCGTAATCAGTTCCTTAGTTTAAGTTGCTTCTCATTTGTATTTGGGATAGAATTATACCCCTGATTTTTGTTCTTCCTGGAGTTTCTACTTGCTTTTCATTTTTTAACTAGTTGACAATAGAAATATATATTCTTTTTATCAGATCATGAAGATCACTTAATTTCTTAAGCATATCATTTTTGAATGGCCTAATTTTGTCTCATGTCTTCTAGGTATGTACTACAGTTGCTACCAGTTTTTATTTATTTTTTTATTTTAATTACACCCTTAAATAATCTCTAATGTTTCTTGGATCCCATGACTTTCTCTTTCTTGGGTTCCTCTTTCATCTTACTGGGGTACACACACAGGTGGTCTTTCAGAATAGGTGGATAAACGCTTGAGTCTTTGTTTTGTATATAGATTAACTCTAAAAAAATCAATGATCAGTTTTTATAATTGTATAAATATTATTTACTGAAGAGTTGAGTAGCATAGTTCTGAAAAACTATTTGCCCTGACAGATGGGTGAATAGTTTGATTGAGTTGATAATTGTAAATGGAAAATCACATTCCCTTGGTATACACAGGCATTGACTGCTTCGCATCCAAACTTACTGAGAAGTAGGCCAAATGCAGGCTAATTCTCATTCTTCTGTATCTCTTTACTCCCTGGAAAGACTGAGAATCTTCTCTTTAAAGTTCATGTTCTTGAGGGAGGGGAAGAGGAAAAAAATAATAAAGTTCATGTTCTAAATTTTATCACAATGTATAAGGTTTTTTATTTTTTTATTTTTTGCTCCATCCTGGGTGGGTCTTTCCAATCTGAAGACTCTTGTCTATCCTTTGATATGTTTTCCCCTCATCATCTCTGTTCTTCCTGGAATTCCTGCTAGATGGATGTTGGACTTCTTGAATTGATCCTACATGTCTTTTAACTTTGCCCTCATAATTTCCATCTTCTCTTTCTGCATTACGTTGTGAAGTATTTCCTCAACTTTTTCTTCCAGCCCTTCTGTTGAAATGGTTATTTTCAAGAGCTCTGCCTGCCCTCGCTCACCCATTCACATTCAGAGTAGAAGGCGCGCATGCGCACTGCCCACTCTAGGCCGTAGGGTGGAAAGCAGGCTGGCCCGCAGCTCCCTTCTCCCCTTCATTCCCCCTCTCTGGGCCCAAACAAGAAAACTTTCACTCTGGGGGGGCCAGCCTCACTCATGGAGCCCTCGATCTCCCCAGGTAGACTGTTGCAAAGTCATCTCTGCACACCAGCGGCTCTGCATCGGTGGCAGGGAGGTGGTGGGAGTGAGGGTGGGCAGCCAGCTCAGCTGCTCCACGAGGGCCCTTCAGACAGTCACCCGACTGCCGGCCCACGCTCCACTCCCATGTTTCCTTCCTGTCACCTCAGGCCTTGGTGCCTGTACTAGTCAGGGTTCTCCAGAGAAACAGAACCAGTAAGATCCAGGTAGGTAGGTGGGTAGACAGACAGCTGGATAGATGAAGAAATCTATTATCAGGAACTGGCTCGCGTGATGACGGCGGCTGAGAAGTCCTGTGATCTTCCTTCTGCAAGCCCGAGACCGGGAGCTCCGGTGGTGTAGTTCCAGCCCGAGTCGGAAGGCCTGGGAACCAGGGGAGCCAATGGTGTGAATCCCGTGTCCCAGCTCACACAGGCAGGCAGGAAGCAAAAGGGGGCAGATTCCCCCCCACCCCCGCTCCACCTTTTGTTCTACTCAGGTCCTCACCAGATTGGACGGTGCATCTACCCCGTTTACCGATTCAAATGCTGATCTCAGCCAGAAACACGCTCACAGACACACCCAGAAATAATGTGTAAACTGGGCACCCCTTGGCTCAGGCAAGCTGACACATAGAATTAACCATCACGGGCCCCTTCAGAGCCCCTAGGAAAATAGCTCCCCTCCCAGGAGGTCGCGCACTCTGCGTTCAGCACTCCCCCACACCTCAGATACTGCTGCCCTGCTGTGGTTTATTTGACAGTTCCATCCTATTTGCTTTCTGTCCTCCAAAAAGTTATCAGAAAAACTCGTTTGATGCCCTCACCTGTTGCACCCTGCGCCACTGTGGACTTCTCCTCTTTTGTACGTCTTCCTGCCATTTCAACAGGCCTCTGAGTGGGAGGGAAGGAAATATGTGGGCCCACTCCACTCTCTGAACTAGAAACCCAAAGTGGAACTGGGAAACACTTTAAACGCTGTCTGGGGAGCAAAAAATTATATCTCATCTTTAACTTGCCCTTCTATAAATTTTAGTGAGGCTGAGTATCTTGTATTTGGTTGGCCATCTAAATTTCTTCTTCTGCGGACTGGATAGCCTGTTTATAGGACAAATGGTCCTAGATGTCATTCAAATCCAGCAGATGTTTGACTTCAGCTCCTTGCGCAGGCCATTTTAGGTTGCAAAGAAATACCACTTGTGAGCTCATAATCCTTGTGAATAGTAACTCATAATTCTTTATGAATTATTAATTCACTTAATGAAAATAGAGCTATCAGTTTAAAAAGCTTGTTGTTCTCCTTTCTCCAACTTTTCCTCAGACTTCTCCTTCCTTACTTTGCTGAGAGATTAAGGGCAGAGAGGAAAGGATGTACCACATCACGGTGTTCTCTCCTGAAATCAGGTTTCCCTCTTGCCACCTCCCTGAATTCTGACTCCCACACATTCTTCTGCTCTCAGACTTGTCCCGTGTGGGACTGGTGGTTGGAGACACCTCTGTTTGCCCATAAAAGTCCTTTGGTATGTGCCAGGCTGGTACCCCTCCCCAGACTCTGTGCCCCAGCAGGACATAAATGTGAGATGACAGGCCCTGTGCCTGGCACCATTTTGTACCATGGTGGTCACGGTGACAGGCACTGGCACCCACTTTGTTAACAGCCCAGGGCCCCCACCTTAGTTTTTATAAACTGAACCCTTCCTGCTTTTTTTTTTAACTCAATCATGCTCATGGTAGCGTATTTCAATAACTTTAGCTCTCTTTGGACAAAGCTCTTTATTTGGGAAAATTCATCAAATCCTTTCTGAAAATTAATGTGTGGGGAAAAAAGTCATAATAATGCTGAGAAAACCTGGAGTCATGTGTGTGCCTTTCAGGAGTTCTATTTTAAGTAAAACAAGGCATTTTAATCCATTCACACAGCAAACCGGGAAGAGCTGAGGAATTCGGGGCCGGTGTCCTCCCTCTCAGCCTGGCTGGAGCCAAGCGGGACAAGAGTCTGTTTGTGGCAGAACCGTGTGCAGCAGGAGCTTGAGAATGACTCTTCTCCCTCTTGCCTCATGGCATCATGGGCTAGGAGAACAGGAGACGATGGCCATTCCCAGGGCCTCTGGGAAAATGTCATCAAAATCCAGTCTAGTCTACACCTTTAAGGAAGACTATGAGGTTATTGTTCCGAAAGTCTGCATGTTCCACTTAACAAAGAGTCATATAAACATAAGGAAATTCTGGCTATAAGCCATAAATGCATTTGCCCACTGCTTGAGGGCCTGACTGGCTGACTGTGCTAGAGCCACACAAAAGCAATCCTCCCTGAGCATATGGGACCTAAAGTGATTTCTCAAGATGCTCATTTTCTTTCATAGGTAGGCTCAGGACATTTAAGTGTTATAGTCAGAGCTGTCCCAGTACTCTCCCAACTTCCTGGGACATCACAGCTCAGCATCCTTCTTGTTTCACTGTCCAGGGGCCTACCATACTCACTTCCTCTCTAAATCCTTCGACTCTCAAAAATATTCCTAACACACAGTTTGCAAAGTTTTTTCACATGTCATCATTTAATGCTCCCAAGTGCTCTGTGAGGTGAAAGAGACTCAGTCATTCATTCATTCAGCAAGCACTAATTGAGGGCCAGGGACGTGCTGGGCCCTGGGGACACAGAGCTGGCCAGGGCATGCTGCCACACCCAAGGCCTTCACAGACCACTGCGGGACGCGGAAGAGGAAGGAGCAGGTGTGGGAAGAAAAGTGAACAGGCTGATTGGGCATGCTGAGTTCCGGGGGCCTGCGAATCCCAATAATGGAAGTTTGAGTTCAGGGCTCAGGAACTCAAGGGGGAGGGTGGTCAATATGGATTTAGGAGACTCTAGCATACTGGCTGTAGTTGGTGTCACAGTGTGTGAGGTCACCTGAAGCAGGATGCAGAAGCCTGATGTCACTTGGCAGATAGGGAAACTGAGGTTGGCCCAAGATCTCACAGCTGGTCCATGGTAGAGCTGGGCTGCAGCCGGGTGCTCTGACTCCAAGCCCAGTGCCCTCCCTCCCACTCCAAAGTCTCTGGGGCTTCCTGGAGGTGAGCCTGGGCTGTGCCTGGGGACCAACAGCTTTCACCTCTGTGGTTCCCCTACTTTGTCTGTAGGAAGCAGCCCTTGAGCAGCAGCTGCAGGTAAGCAGAAGCTTCGCCATGTGGCTCTTAGGAGGCTGGGGTAGGGTGAGGGGGAGTAGTCCAAATACTCACCGGGAAATACCCCTGGATGGGTAAGGCAGAAAACACACACACTCACCACCATGTGCATGCTCTCGTTCAATCCCTACACTTGCTCTTCAAGGCCGCTCCCTGCCCGCCTCACTGCCTAGGCTCCCCCCAGCCTGGTCTTTTCTTCACCTCCTCTGCACATCAGAGTCTGCCTGCCATGGACCCATCGTATCTCTACTCTAGGATCCGAGTTCTCTGCTAGACCAGGTGATAAAGCAAGTCCTGCTAAGATAGATACCAACAGGGTAGTGAGAATTCCATCCCACGGTGCCCACTCCTTTCAACCAGAATTCCTGGGGACATGAAAGTGGCATTGCTAAAGGCAAGAATTTCAAGCAACCTGGCAGATTATTGAGGAAATGATAGGAATATAAGCAGAAGAGGAAGCAAGAGAGGAAGTTGGGGGCCAGATGGCCAACAGTGTATTTCGTATCGCTTGGTGGTGTTTGGATTTGAGTTCATTCAGCAAGGTGAGGCAGGGACCTGCTGGTCCACAAGCCCCTCCTCATCGTGACAGCTGACATCCTATTCCAACACTGGCTAAACGACAGGGGTGGCCTTGCTGTACACACACACCACAGGCATCTCTTGCCTCCTGGTATACAATACAACAGGAACAGAGTTAGGTGGTTTTTAAATCAAGGTCACAGGTCCCAAAAGTTTTTTCTCAAGCTCTACGAGTGATCACATTGGTAGAACCAGTGCCAGGCCAGGCTGGAAACCCGCTCAGAAAGTGTTTACTGAAGGGTGTGTTGAGAAGTAATCCTTTGGGTAAGGGAGGATTTTTCACCCTTGGCAAAATAGGATTTGCTATTTTCAAGTTAATGAAAAGAGGGGAAAAAAACAAAAAATAACAACCGAAAGGTCTTTTAAAGGAAGTACAAACTTGGACAGACTAAGGAACACTTACAAAAAAACAGCCGATCCTGCTGTCTGGTTCTAGTCTTGCGAGACTCAAGCCACAGTGACCTCAGGGTCATCGAAAGAAGAAACCCGCTGGGTTGGGGCTTGGGAGGAGGAGTGGTGTCCACCACCAGCTGCGAGCTGCGCAGGGCAGCAGTTTATCTTAAGGGCTTAAGATTCTGCAGCAGGCCCCAGGGCACGCCGCCTGCCTGCCTGGCTAGAAATCTGGCCACCCAGCGGCTCTGCAGTAACTCTGGGGATGATGGCCAGGTGACAGGAGCGGGGTGAGCCCAGCCCTCCTCCCAGCTGCAGACAGGAAATGCCAGAGCACTGGGGATTGAGCATAATGGAGTTCATGAAATCACATGCTCTCTGGCTGGAATTATAAGGTTGTCCAGTCTCACTCCCACCAGTTGGTGTCCGAATTCCCTCAGCAACATTCTCACCAAGTGGCCATTAAGCCAGGGCTTGAATAGCCCCCATGACAGAAACTCTTGTCCTTCAAGGAAGCCCATTTTGTCTTTGGACGGTTCTGACTGGGGTCAGCAGTCTTAGCAACACTGAGTCCAAACGCCTTCATACTTCAGCTGCCTAGTGGGAGAGAGATGGTCCTCTGCAGCCACACGGAATACACTTCCGTCTGTTTCGAGTGGCAGGTGTTTGTGTGAACACCTGGGTCTGCCACAATGCAGGTCAGATTGGCCACCTTGTACCTCCAAACACAAGTGACAGGGACATCTTGAATTGCATATCACAAAACAGGGAGGAGTCTGCTTTGTTCACCTCTGAATCCTCAGCACTTGCCCAGTGACTGACACTAGAGATACTCAATACATATTTCCTAAGAAATGAATTCATAAGCCTAAGATTTTTGGCATTTATTCTATCAGAAAACATAAAAGGCATTAGTGCAGAGGCTTTGGATGGATTGGTAAAACTTAAATATGATTTTAAAGGACATTCAAGACATCTTCAGCAAAGTCATTCTAACCACACCCTTAACCCAGTGCACTCAGCCCAGGGTAGGTACCAAACATTGTGCTTTGCTTTTGCAATGGGTCTCTACTTGAAGAGATATGTTATCTCCTTTACCATACTGAAAATTCCTCCAGAAGTTCCCGCAAAAGTCATTTTGGTTTATTGTGAAACTCCCAAAGTCTCAGGACAGTGCTGGGTAGACTTTGAGTAGTAAAAATGTTCTGAACCTTGTCTATATTAGGCACTCACAAATGTTTGTTGAATGAATGAATGGCAGACAGAGACGCTTTATTTTTGTAATATATTTTAACAAGAGAAAGAGGTTTAATAAGAGAAAGAGGTTTATTTACTGTGCTCACAGGGAGAATCACAGAGTGATTACCCAATATCCCGATGGGGTCCAGAAATTTATGTACAATGCTTTTAGATAGGAGGGAGAAATGAGGAATATAGGTCATTCTGTTTAGGGGCAATAAATGGTTGTTAGGGAGGGTGAATGGATGGGGGGAAACAGACAGACATGTAAATGATTCTCTTTGCAAATTAAATTAACCTGAGAGTCAGGTGTTATATTTAAAGGGATTCGGGCCAAGTCTGGTTGCATTCTTGAGCTTCTTCCCTGCAATATAGTGAGATAACATGGAGGGGAAGGGAAATCAATTGTTCTTTTTGACGGATCCATCTGATTTATGCAGATAGAGGGAAAACCCCTTCCAAGGCCTGTTGATCTTTAAGGGCTTTTAATTCAAAATACTCTTTATACCAAGGAGTCATATTTTGGAGTGAAAGTTCCTGAGCTCCTTCATAAGTAATAAGCCAAGAGAGGAGATAAAATAGAATAATTTTTTATATACAAAAGAAGCCAGAAAAAGAGGGAAAACAGAGCAAAGAACAGACAAGACATAGAAAACGAATGGCAAGATAGTAGATTGAAGCTCAACCATCCCAATAATCACATCAAATGTAAACATCCAAATTAAAAGGCAGAGATTGGATTTAAAAAATAAATAAAAAGCAAGACTCAACTAAATACTGCCTATAAGAAACTTACTTTAGGTAAAAAGACACAAATAAATGAAAGGCAATAGGATGCAAATTATAATCTAAAGAAAGCTGGAGTGGTTTCATTAATATCAGAAAAAGCAGCTTTCAGAGCAAAGACTATAACTAGAGATAAAGAGAGTCATTTAATAATAATAATAAAGGTGTTGAATTATCAACAGGACATAGGAATCATAAATGTTCATATCTCTAGTAACTGACCTTCAAAATACATGAAACAAATATGGATAAAATTGCAAGAAGAAATTGACAAATCCACAATTATAATCAATTATGTCAACACTCCCCTCTCAATATTTGATAGATGTATAAAGAAAATCAGTAAAGATATTGATGCCTTGAATGACATTATTAGCCAACTTGACCTAATTGACATTTAGAGAACATTTCACACACAAAAAAAAACAAAAACCAAAAAACCCAGCAGAGTACACATTCATTTCAAGTGCATATAGAACATTTTAAAAGATAGACTATATTCTGGGCTATAAAACAAGTCTCAATATATTTAAAGGAATTCAGATTATACAAAGTATATTCTCTGACCAATATGGAATTAAATTAGAAATAAATAACAGAAAGATGTATAGAAAACCTCAAAATACTTGGAAACTAAATTTCATACTTATAAATAATCCATAGGTTAAAAACAAAATCACCAGGGAAATTAGAATGTATCTTGAAATAAATAAAAATGAAAATACAACATATCAAAATTTGTGAGATACAGCTCAAGCAGTACATAGAAGAAAATTCGTAACACCAAATGCTCCTATTAAAGAAGAAAAGTCTCAAATCAGTAACTTCAGCTTTGATTTTAAGAATCTAGAGGCCAGGAGTGGTGGCTTCTAGCACTTTGGGAGGCTGAGGTGAGAAGATTACTTGAAGCCAGGAGTTCCAGACTAGCCTGGGCAACAGAGTGAAACTTTGTATCCACAAAAAAACTTTTAAACTTTTAAAAAAGAAACTAGATAAGAAGAAAAATTAAAAGCAGTATAAGCAGAAGAAATGAAATAAAGGTTAAATAAAAAGTCAATGAAAATGGGGTTGGGTAAAAAGGCACTAACATAGGTAACTTTGAAAATGAGTGCAGTCTGTAAGATTCAAGGCAAAAAAGGAATGGCATATAAGCACTGTCTTCTAGCTGATAAAGCTGTTTTGCATGGGGACACAAGTTAACAAGTCTAATATCATTACACATGTACACTGGAATTGAATAATTAAGTAAATGGATGGTGAATGGCAGAAGCCTAAGACCTAGGACTAGCACCTGTAATACATAAATAACTTTTAAAACTCAATACTATAAAAGAAATCCTACTGGAAAATGGACAAAAGATATGAACAGGCATTTACTGAAGAAAATATACTGATAAAAAAATAAACACATCTGAAAGTATTCAACATCATTAGCCATGAGAGAAATGAAAATTAAAAAACAATGATAGATATCACTACACACCTATCAGAATGGCTAAAATAAAAAATAGTGACAACACCAAATACTGGCAAGGATATGGAAAAACTAGATCATAACATTGCTGGTGGGGATATAAAATGGTACAGCCACTCTGGGAAACAGTGGGGAAGTTTCTTATTAAATATACAACTGTCATACAACCCAGCAATTGCACTCCTGAGCACATATACCAGAGAAATAAAAATGTTTGTTCACATAAAACCTGTACACAAATGTTCATAGCAGCCTTATTTGCAATACAAAAAGTTGGAAACAATACAGTTGTCCTTCAAAGTTCCAATGGCTAAACAAACTGTGGTATTTCTATTAATATACCATAGAATATTACTTTAACAATAAAAAGGAACAAACTATTGATACACTCAACTTGTATGAATCTCCAGGGAATTACTGGAAAAAAAGCTAATCTCAAGAGGTTGCATAGTGGGTGATTCCATTTACATGACATTCTTGAAATGACAAAATTATAGAAATAGAGAACACACTAGTGGTTGCCAGGGGTCAGGAACAGGCTGTAAAGAGGGAATTGGTTGTGGTTATAAAAGGGCAGCCAATTCTTGTGATAATTGCGCAGTTCTATAGCTTCACTGTATTAATGGCAATATCCTGGTTTTTATATTGTATTGTAGTTTTGCAAGATGTTACCTTTGGGGAAACTGGATCTCTCTGTATTATTTGTTTCAAAACTGCATGCAAATCTACAATTCAAAAAGAAATTTTGATTAAAAAAACAAAAAAAACTATTTTATTCATATACTATGAGGAAATTGATATTAAAATTTTAAAACAATATCATTTACAATAACATCAAAAACCATTAAACACTTTGAGATCAATCTGACAAAAGCTAGGCAAGACTTGTATACTGAAAACAACAAAAAGTTGCTTAGAAAAATTAAAGAAGCCCTAAACAAAGAGAGAAACTGTGTTTACGTATTAGAAGACTCAGTAGCGTTGAGATGTCAGTTTTCCCCAAAATGATCTATAGATTCAATAGAATTATAGTCCAAATTCCCATAGGCACTCTTTAGAAATTGACAGATTGGTTATAAAATTTATATGGAAATGTGAAAGATCTAGATAAACCAAAACAAAACTCAACTCTGAAAAAGAAAAAGCTGGAGAACTTACACTACCTGACTTCAAGATATATTACAAAACTGCAGTAACCAAGATAGTGTGGTATTAGTGTAAAGTTAGACAAATAGATTGATGAAACAGAATAGAAATACAGAACTAGTCAAATGATTTCCAACAAAGGTGTTGGCAATGATGTAAAGGAACTGCAACCCTCATACACTGCTGGTGGGAGTATAAAATGGTATAACCATGTTGTAAAACAGTTTGGAAGTTTCTTATAAAGTTAAACATATTCCTGCCATGTTCTCCAGTTATGTCCTCCCAAGTTATTTACCCAAGATAAATGAAAGCATATGTTCATAAAAGACTTGTTCACAAACATACATAACAGCCTTACTTGTAATAGCAAAAACCCAGAAATAATACAAATGTCCATCAGCAGGTGAATGGATACACGTATTATGATGTGTTCATCCAATGAAATACTACTCAGCAATAAAAAAGAATGAACTGTTGATAAAAGCAACAGCATGGATGGATAGCAAAATCATTATCCCAAGTGAAAGAAGCTACACAAAAAAAGAACTAGAATTTGTATAAAATTCTTGAAAATGCAACTAATCTACAGTAACTGAAAGCAGATCAGTGGTCACGGGGGATGGAGGGGAAGGAGGGGAAGGGCAGGAGGGAGGGATCACAAAGTGACTTGAGGAAAGTTTAAGGGGGATGGATATGTTCCTTATTTTGATTTTGGTGATAGTTTCATGGGCATATGCATATGTTAAAACTTATCAAATCGTATACTTTAAATACGTATAGTTTATCATGTCAGTTATACTTCAATAAAGTTTTTTAAAAATATATATACAGACTCCCAAGGCCCCAAATCAGAATATTCAGGGGTGAGACACAGGAATCTAACATATAACCTGAATTTGAAAACACTGAGGTTGGCTATCGTGTAACAGAGGGAAGGGCCTGAGGGGTAAAAAAAAAAACATTTTCTGTCTCTTTAAAACTTCCTTTAAAACTTCCAGCTCTTTGGCAGAGCTGGGATGATTAGAATAGTTAACCACAATACCCTAGAACTGAGGGGCCCTCCCTTTAAAAGCTTTGTATTTCTCCCCATGTTCAAGAAATTTGGATTTTGAGATGAGAAAGTCTATCATTTTCCCTCCTTTGCCAGCAAAATAATCTCTTTCCTCCTCCCCAAAACACTTGCCCTCATTCTTCTGATTCGGGCTCGTGGACAAGTGCCAAGTTTTCAGTAACAATCATAGAAGATAAGCTAAAAGAATCAGAGGGAATGGGATGGGACAGAATATAGTGAGATGTCATTGTGCAGACCTTGAAGTTCTAGCTACAAAGTTCTATGACTTGCAATACACACACATAGGCTTTCTGAGAAGGGAAGTGACAGAATCAAAACAAAGCTGCCCCAACTTGACAGCTGAAGAGCGTCCTTTGTGAGTCCTTTGTGTTCACAGAACAGTGATGGCTGCGTAAAGGAAAAACAAAAGTCTCAGGACCCCCCAAAATTTATTATGCCTGTCAACAGAAAAAAGCTAAACTCTGTAAAATAATTTTAAAGAGATTTATTCTGAGCCAAATTTGAGGACCACAACCCAGAGCCACTCCCAAGAAGCCTTGAGCAAGTGGACTCGAAGTGGCAGGGTTACAGTTTGGTTTTATACATTTCAGGGAGACAAGGGTTATAGGTAAAGTCATAAATCGATACGTGGGAGGCATACATTGGTTTGGCCCCCAAAGGTGGGCCATCTGGAAGGAAGGTGCTTATAGGTTATAGGTGGGTTTAAAGATTCTTTGGCTTGTAATTGGTTAAACACGTGAAGCTTTGTCTAGAGGCTTGGAATGTTTCAACATAAGGAGCTGTTATCAGAGATAAGCCACTGGACATAGATTTGTTATGTAAATTGAGGACCTGCAGGTTTGTCTTGCATACCCTAAGGCCTGTTAATGGGTTACAAAGGATGTCCCCAAGAAGGGAGGGGGACTTGATAAGGCATATCTGACCTCCTTCCTCCTGGCAGGCAATTTAGTTTTAAGATATTTCTTTGTCCACAAGGGGGTCCATTTCGTCAGCTGGTTGGGAGGGAGGGGGTGAGCCTTAAAATTTTATTTTAGTTAGCATGCCAAAAGGGAGAACTGAGCCTGAGAACTGAGTGATACAAGCACTGCCATACTCTCCCGAGTGAGGTACAGGGGGCCTCTGTTAAGAAATAAAGTGGCTTAGAAAATGGCTAAACAGGATTTTTCTCTTTGGACTGGGTATGGGAGGGAGAAAGGAAGCCTGGCTGGCAAGGTGCTCTTGTTATGCAGATAAACCTAATGATAACAGCCCTCAGGGACACATTTTTATTCAGACTTTTAAAGGTGCCAGACTCTCTGCAGACCTGTCCCAGATCAAACAGGCAAGGCCTGGCTGCATTCAACAGAGACCCTCTACAAATACAAATCTCTCCCCCAGCCTCCCCACCTAGACAGCCTTACAGCATATTCCTGCTTGCCCACAGCCATCCCAAAATATGATAAAGACATGTATATTGGGTTAAAATATTTCTTATTTCCTTCAGCCCTAAAAAAAAAAGCCTTCGAGATATACACCCTTATAAAATAAGTGCATATCAATTATAACCTTAGGACTATAGAACTCTTAAATGTCGATTACAAGTTTATCTCCACAGATGCAAATCAAGGAAGAGATATGACCAATCTTCTCCCTGCCTGGAGAAGATTCACAACCTTGACTGCTTCCTCTAACCCCCTTTCCGAACATTCATTTTATCTCATGTAGATTTACTGGGCACCAAATAGAACTTCACAAGAATACCATCAATTGCATCACTCCTCCCTTTTTCCTGTGCGCCCCCTTTTTGCTTTAAATGCAAAATTCTCAACCTCGTCTAGGAAGAGCCCAGTCCACAACACATTAATTGTGGGCTGTGCTTTTTCCAGGTGCATCCTTAAAATCTTGGCTTAATAAACCTCAGTTGACTATGACTCTCTCAAACCGGAAGATTCACTGAAAGATCAACTCACAATAAGGCAGATTAATAAGTGAAAGAGGCTTATTTACCATGCACAAGGGGAGAATAACAAAGTGATTACTCAGTATCCCAGTGGGGTCCAGAAATTTATATACCGTTCTTTTAGAGGGGAGGAGGAGATGAGGAATAATAGATAATTCTGTTTGGGGGCAATAAATGGTTGCTAGGGAGGATGCATAGATATTTGGGAGAATGGATGAGGGAAACATTGACTTGGGAATGATTCTCTTTGCAAATTAAATTAACTTGAGAGACAGATATTATATTTAAAATGATTTGGGCCAGGTCTGGTTGCATTCTTGCATTCCCAATCTTCTTTCCCATAATATACTGAGATAACAGGGAGGGGAAGGGAAGTTGATTGTTCTTTTGATTGGTCTGGTTTTTCATGAAGAGGGAAAGCTCCTTCCAAGGCCTGTTGATTTCTAAGGGCCTTTAATTCAAAATGCCCTTTATGCCAAGGAGTCATATTTTGGGGTGAAATGTCCTGAGCTTCTTCACTGGTGAATGTTTTCTCTGCTGGCCACCTCCATAGATAATTTAATTGCATCATATGATTCTACAATTCAGGATGGTGGCTTTTCAAAATGATTTTGTGCTATTTCTTTATTAATGTATGCCTGGTCTCCACATTTCAAATATTCTGCTACATATTCAGGAAAGCTAGAGTTTTTAGCCTGCTGTGGTTTTTAAAGGGATCGCACTTAAGTGCCTTTCCAAGGGACTGCCCAGGCCTCGACATTCTTCTCTGAGAACTGCTCGCTCTGTTCACAGCAGTGCCTGAACCTGCATTCAGCACCCACACTTGAGTTGTATGCTCTTGTTTGCTGAGCTCGGCCAGAATCTCCTCCCCAGGAATTTAGAACTGGGGTAGAGAGACATGCTCTGGCTGTCTTTGGCCCCTGATCTGTGCACAGCCCATTTGGATGCTGTGGCTGAAACAGCGAAGGTCAGCCCACAGGGAGAGAGGCAGCCGATTCAGGGAGAAAGCAGAGCAGGGAATAAATGGCACTCTGGTTTTTAGGACTCTGTTGAATCTCAGTTACTTTCTGTCTTGGTTGGCCTGAGATACCTCTAATACTTCCAGTATATCCTTTCTTCTGCCAAAGCTGTTTTGAAGTGGTATTCTGTTACGGGCCACCTCAAGAGATTCGGTTTTGATAGTTAACATAACCACAAACCCACTTATACCTGTTACGCTTAAATTCACAGAGCAATTTAGTGCAGCCATTTCCAATGACGAATCCACATCAACTGTGTTTGCTTCTTCTTAAAGTAACAGCCATGCTGTCTTTTCTGGTCAAAGAGGAAACCACTGACCAAGGACGGGCTGAGCTGGGTTTCCAGTAAGGAGGAGGAAAGGAGGCGTCTCTTCCTATGTCAAGACAGTGAGGCAAATATTTACACTTGGGAACAAAAACTATTCTGAAGATAGAATGTCTCCAAATTTCCCCATTTGGAAATTCTTCCTAATATCTCATCTAAATTCTTCAGAGCTTAACTTGAACCATTTTCTCAGAAGATCACAAGACAATGGTTATTGGTCTAGTTCTCGTACATACAAGCTATCATTAAGATGCTGTTTGACCTTTTTTTTTTCCCTAGGCTAACTAACCCTATTTTCTTCTTCTTCGTCAAGCATCATCTTTTTGGCTTGATCCAGGTTGTAATCTGATTTGCTCTTCCTTTCCCTTCTGCCCACCCCCAATTCCTACATTAAAGTGGGATGTCAGTAAGTCATCTTATCCACCTCCCAAATGTTTCTTTAGCCGCTTCTCTTCCCTCCCTTCCATTCTCTCCGTCACTTCCAAAGTTCAAGCCCTCATCAACTCTTAGCTGTGTTTCGTAACTAACACGTCTGCTCTCTCCTGTCTTCCTGCATCCTACGTAGAACTGCTGACGCAGGCTTTCTCCTTGGCCAATTCATTTTTCTGATGGCCATGATCATACCACACCCCTACTCAAAAGCCTTCCCTCTTGCATATAAAACAAAGTCTCAGCTCCATAGCCTTGTGCTCGTTCCACATCCTCCAGTAGCTGGTCCAACTGATCTCCCACTGAACCATCTTTGTGCTTCCCATGGCCCGATCAAGGGTGCTCGTGGATGGACACGGCACTGTAACCCCGCTTTCATCTGCCTCTACCGACCTTCATTACTCTACTTTTCTCCCAAAGCTTAGCTCTACGTGCTTTCCTTTGTGGTTTTTCCCAGTCGGAATGAATTACTCTGGGTTCCCTGGTTACAGGGTGTACATTTCTTTTTATAATTCCTAGAACTTTTTAAGGTCTGACATGTAGTCATGCAGTCGTTGGATATGGACCTGTCCTCCTCACTAGAAAGCAAGCTCTCTGTGGACGAATCCAGGCCCTGCACCTCACCATAAGCTCCAGGTCCCTCTCTTAATGAAGGGCATACAGTGCGTGATCATGCATATGGGTTGAATTGGGCTGGAAAAAAATATGTGCCCGCAGACAAGCTGTGGGCCCACACAGTTTCCTCTGGTCATGTGACTTCTGTTTTAGAAGATCTGTGAGGTCAAATGACTCAGCAGAATTTTGCAGGTCAAATCACAGGAAATGAGAGCTTCAAAAGCAGATTCTATTACCAATGATCTAAAACACATGCGCCTGGAGCCCCACGCCGGAGTGTTTCTACGGCACACACCAGGGGTCTGCAACATGATAGTGTCCCTCCTGGAGGGGCTGATGGGCCACAGGCTCCCCTGGCGCCTGGTGCCCCTCGAGGGTGCTGGCGAGGCCTGCGGGGCCCTGAGCATGCATACAGAGTTGTACTTCCCTTATCCAAGAATTCGAAATGCCTAGATTTTCCAGATAATTGAAACTTGTCTCCATAGGCACCCACTTTTTATTTTTTATTTTTTATTTTTGTTAGAGACAGGGTCTCACTCTGCTGTCAGCTGACTAAAACGTGACTCTAGTCTTGGGGTATGGGGCAGGTCCCCAAGGTGAGGCTCGGCCTGCAGTTGTGCCCTGCTACTTGCTTGGAGGCCTCACAAAAAGGATTGCATCCATGAAAAGACTGACAACGGTGAATTTTGCAGCAAGGAACTGCTTACTTCCACAGGAACAGTTGTCAGCAAAAACCTGAGTCAACTGACATCACTTTTCTAGTTTATTCCAGTGTGGTTCTAGTGTGCTTTCAACGCTAGTATCCTAGGCAGTGTCCATACTGCCCCAGGGACTCCTAAATCTGCCTGGGTCTCCTGGCCTGAGAAAAGTGGGTAGACTCTGTGACCAGTCTTTTCCTCCAAGACCTTTTCTGAAATCTTCTGTGGCTGAAGAGGCTGAGGTTAATGGCAGTCTGGCCCCCGGAATGGTGGGGCTGCTGTATTTGGAGTGTGTTTCTTCTACATGACATTAAGTGCTCCTTTGAGAGTTAAAGGTTGACTCCCGGGCAAAACAAACTGAGTGGCTTTCTGTCTTGTTTCTTGCATCTGCAGGAGCCGAGGCATTGTCTTGGCAGGAAGACTCAACAAGTTTAGGGAAGGAGAAGAGGCAGAGGAAAGCTGGTCAGCCTAAAGGCAAGATCCACCCTGCTCTCTCCCGAGGCGGTAGGTTTATCTTGGCGTCTCTGTTCAGCAGCCTCCAGCAGGGGCGGGAGGGAGCCGCTCCCCTGGGGCTGCCCTGGAGCCTGTGCACCTCCCAGCCTCCCCCAGAGGGATTCCCCAGTCCCCAGAGCAGCAGTGGGCGTTTGGTGGGGCAGTTGATTGCTCTTCAATGAACTAAAAGGCTCCTTTGGACACTAGAGACCAAGTCGTTTGAGGCTGCCAGAAAAGATGACTAATTTGCTTTTTCTTAACTAAACAACATCAAAAAAAATGTTCCATGGAAAATTATAAAGGCATTTTTAAAAGACACTGGGGTTCATGTGTCTGTTCTTTATCTTTTTCATTTTCTTCTTAAATTTATCTACTTAGGAAATTGCTTATTAAAACCAAAGGTCAAGATCTTTTCCTCCTTCAAAAGCAAAACCAAACCTAGTCTGTTTTCTTTCACAAGAAGTTCAGCATCTTCCTGCAGGGAAGTGGCCACCTTGCCTGAGTGTCTCAGTACTATTTTGGCTCAACCTCCATAAATAAAATACTGTTATTTAGTTTGGGCTTATCCCAACTTTTACCCACTTACCTGGTGCATGGGCTTTTGAATCTCCCAGGGAATTTTTGCCAATTGCCACTAACACAGTATTGAAAAGCCAAACCGTCAAATGCCATTATACTGTGGTGGGATTCTACATGGACTTGTCCATGGCCCAGAGCAAAACCCGAACCTGAAACAGAATCTCTCACTGCAAGAGCTTGATAAAACGTGCAAATCCTACCTTCCCCAAGAACTTAATGTTGAGCACTCCAACTTCTGTTCAATGACCTCAATGCCTAAAGAGAAAAACCTGTTTAGGGCATCCAGTTTATAGAAATGTAGGAAGAAGATACTGACCAAAGAGGATAGACTCAGAAATGTTAAGCCGTTTTCAAAGCATTAAAATCTCATTTCAAAGTAATGAGATCAAAACCAACCACAATTTCGAAGTTCACTTGTGTAAAGCATTAAGCTCCAAAGCATCGATGACATCTGAAAGTTAAAATATACCAAAGTTATGGCCCCTTGCAAATGGATGTACAGAGAAAAAGCTATAAAACCCTTGTTCTTTGGCCCTTTGCATTCAGTTTAAGGCAAATTAGATACAGTCCATCCTCATTATTCCCAGATTACATAACTTGCAAACTTGCCTACTCAGGAAAATTTATTTGTAAGTCCAAAATCAATACTCATGGCCTTTCAAGGTCACTGCTGATACTCACAGAGCAGCAGAAAATTTGAGCTTCCCAACACACTCATTCTTAGCTGATCTCAAACAAGACCATGCTCTGCCTTCCTGTTTCAGCACTCACATTAGAAACAAGTAGCCTTTTCATGGTCTATTTAGTGCAAGCTTTTCCACATTTTTCTGCTTTTTGTTGGTGATTTTGCTGTTTGAAATGGTCTCCAAAATCTAAAAAAGTTGAACTTATAGAAACAGAGTAGAATGGTGGTTGCCAGGGATGGGGGGATGGGAGAAATAAGAAGATGTTGGTCAACGGGTATCAATGTTAGTTACAAGATGAGCAAGTTCTGGGGATTTAATGTACAGCATGGGTAGTGATGGATGTGTTACTTAATTTAATTGTGGTTTATCATTACACAGCGTATACATCTGTCAAGTCATCACATTGTATACCTTGAATATATTCAGTCTTTATTTGTCAATTAAATATGTTTAAATGAAAAAATAAAATAAAATAAAATGGTCCCCAAGTGTAGTGCCAAAGTGCCATATAGTGTTCCTAAGCATAGGAAGGCTGAGATGGAGAAAATACATGTTAGATAAGCTTCATTCAGGCACAAGTTATAGTGCTGTTGGTTATGATGAACTCAATGTTAATGAATCAATAACATAATAAAGAAAGTGTCTTTAAATAGAAACACAGAGCTATGTATTTGTCGGATGACAAAAACGTGATCAGGGTTGGCAGGAATCTAACCCTGTATTTCCCCAGGTACAATGGTTCAGTATTCACTAATTCAACGTTCACAGCAACTTCATAGAACATAACTACCAGGAGTAACAAGAATTGACTATTTGCTCGAGCTTATAGCTGTCCTTTTAAGGGAATTTAATTTATGTAGTGTTTCTTTGTTGTGAATTTTATTAAGTACCTATTATGGATGGAGGCACCATGATAGCCCCTTAGAGGGTCCAAAGGTGGCCAAAGCTAACGCCCTTGCCCTCCCCATCAAGAGATGGAATCTATTGACTCCATGAATTTTGACTCTTGGCAGAACTTCATAACTGTCTTGATGAATAGAATGTGGCAGAAGTGACAAAGCCTTTCAAGGCTAGCTCATAGAAGTTAATACAGCTTGTACCTGGCTCTTTTCCTGGGGCTACTCACCCTTGGAACCTTGAAACCCAACCACCATGTTGTGAGGAAGCCAGCCCACCACGGGAAGGTCGAGTATACGTGTCCACCTTCAGCCAGTAATCGGCATCGACCACTGCACAGGTAAGCAAGCAGACGCTCAGGGACTCCAGCCACCTGCCTTGGAGCTGCCTCAGCAGACACTGAGTGAGCAGAGGCAAACTGCTTTCTCAGAGCCCTGCCCAAATTGCAGATTTGTGAGTAAAATAAATGCTGCTATTGTTCATGCCACTGATTTAGGGAGCAGTTTGTTATGTAGTAACAGAAACCTGATACACTGTTCCTACACTCACTCCGGCCTAAAACCTTGGCATCGGCCTTGCCACCTCTCTTTCTCTCATACCCACTTCAACTCTGTCAGCAAATTCTCACAAAACATGTCCAAAATCTCTCCTCTTCTTACCTTCCATTGCTGCCACCATGCCCGGTCTGTCACCACCATTCCTTATATGCTTTATTGCAATAGCTTCCTAACTAGCCTCCCTGCTTCAACCCTGTCTAATTCTCAACATAGCAGCCAAAGAGATCCTATTAAAATGTAAGTCGCATTGTAGTAACTCTCTAATCAAAAGCTCAATGGCTTCCCCATCACTGTACAATATGTTCCCACCCCCATTACTTTTCAGTCCTCATTTCCTACTATTCTCCTCTTGCTTGCTCCCCTACGTCCTGTTGGCCTCCCTAATGTTCCTGATACACACTAGATCTGTCTCTACCTCAGGGCCTTTGCACATGGTCCACTCCCTCACCTCCTTCTAGTCTTTACTCAAATGTCACCTTCTGCGTGAGGATGGCCCCCGCCACGCTATCATCCTTCCCTGCACTATTTTTCCCCATTGCACCTCCCTCCACTCACACCAGCTTAACCACTCATCTGGTTCATTGCTTGCTGCCCCACATGCAGAGAGTGCCACAGAACACACAGTGGATTGCTAGGTCCGTGAAACAGGGATTTCTGTCTATTTTACTCAATTGGTGCATCCCTACTGTCTTAAACAGTACCTGGTTGGCACATAGAAGACCATTCATAAACATTTATTGAATAAATGAATGGGATTAAATGCTTTGGTTGAAGTCATATCATCTAGATGGCCATGGGAAAATTTGAACCCAGGGCTTTTGCTCCAGTTTTTATACCAAATTATATACACCAAGATATTTTCAGCTATAGTAATAGAATACTCAGATAAAACAAGTAAGAAAATGTATCATCTTACAAAACAAAATACCTTGAGGTAGGTGTTTCCAAGGTTAATTATTTCAGTAGCACAATGATGGTATCAAAGACCTCGGTGTTTTTTATCTTTTCTTGTTGCCATCCTTACTTACGGTAGCACATTGTAACTCTCAAAGAGGACCACACCTGCATATTTATCTCATAGCACATGCTCGTCATGCAATGTGACTGACAACTGACACACCTCTCATCAAGAGAGGGGCTTGTGTTCTCTCCTCTCAACTCTAGGTGGGGGATTGTGACTGTCCCAATCAATAGAGTGAGGCAGAAAAGATGCTCGTGACTTCAGAGGCTAAGTGACAGAAAGGATACAGCCTCCACCTGGCTGGCTCTCTCTCTTTCAGGATGCTCGCCTTTGGAACTCGGCCGCCATGTTGTGAGCAAGCCCAGGACATCTGGAGATGCCAGCATGGAGAGAAACTAAGGCCTCCCTTCAGTGGGCAGCACCAACTGCCAGCCACGTGAGTGAACTATCATGAAAGTGGGCCCTTCAGCCCCAGTCGAGAATTCAGATAGCTACAGCTACAGCCAACATGTGATTACAACCTCATGAGAAACCTCCCAGCCAGAACGCTCTCAAATTCCTGACACATACAAACCACGGGAGATAATAAATATTGTTGCTTTAAGCCACCGAGTTTTGGAGTAATTTGCCAGGGAGTATTGGATAACTAATACACTTAGCATGTTGTCTTTGCACTTGTCCTTTCATAGTTGAAGCATGGCAGATACAGCTTCTGATATCACACCATCATTTTAGATAAATATGACAGTCTTTTCTGGACAGAATTCAATTAACATTATAATAACTAGAATCTTCTGAATCCAAATCTGGATATAGGATTGTATCACTAAGAGCTACAGGACTGGCTAGATTTTTATACTCCTTTTAAGCAAGAGCAGGTTGCTGCTCTAAAATATTTTAGACAACCCATGTATCTTTACCACTAGTAAGCTCACTAATAAAACCCTATTTGTAGCATCCATTATACTAAGTAAAAACCCACTGATTTCATCAGTGGAAACCTATTTCTAACATTTAGTATGCCAACTAGCAAAGCATCTGCTACTGATCACAGATAAAGGTCATGGGAGCTCTTATAGTAGCTGCTTGTGGAGTATAGGCTTCCTGATTAGAATGCTGGCTGTCCACCCTAGGGTGTGAATTACCAATTAGGGCAACGACTGTGCCTAGCCCTAGGGTATAATGTAACCCAGAATACACACCTGAAATCACACTGCCTGTGATGAAGTATTTTAAAGTAAATTACAGACGTTATAACACCCAACGTGGCTTTCTTATTGTAAGTTCATTTCCATCTCCCCTTCCAACCCCCCCTCAAGTCTCACTGTTAACTTGTGCTCACTTCTGAGGAGCCCCACCCACTCAAACCCAGGAAGGGGTTTCCTTTCCGATACCCTCTTCAGTATGTGCTGCAGATGCCCCGTTAGGACTCTCAGATCAGCTCAACACATGCGTGTTTCCCAAGGAAGGCAGTAATGCTGGTAGGCAGCTCAGTTCAAACCTATATTCAAAAAAGACATATGCTGTATTTCTTTAACTGCCTCATAACTTGCAATTAGAATCGACAATTCTTATGTGGTTGAAGATAGAATTTGGTCTCTTGGAGCCTCCCAAGATGAAGACCAGGCTTCTGTTTTTCCTTAATGGTTTTCACATGAAAGACATTGAAAAGGTATAGATGTGTCAAATCCCCACCAAGTATCCGTGTTCTCCTCAGTCTCCATCTGGGGTTGGATAGGAAGTGCCAGTTCTCTCAGTGGCAGACGGCAGCCGTGGATCAAGCACGGACACATGGGCATGCATGAAGGACCATGGAGAGGCCAGGAAAGCCAACCCAGGCCACAGCGGGGGCTGTGAGGAGTAAGTAACCCCAGACTTCAGCCTCACTGCCGCCAACACTGTGATCCCACTCACATGCTCCTTAACCTTTCTTGGCCCCAACAGTTTCTCATCTACAAAACAAAAGGACGTGAGACCCCTCCTAGCTGGATAGGCTAGTTCTTGCTACTTGAAGCCATTGGTTCTGCACAAACCTGGCATTGAGACCTTTTTTGTTGTTCCCACATTTCCCTCCTTTGTTCTTTTCCCTCCATCTCTCCTCTCCTCCCGTATCCTCCCCTCCTTTCCCTTCCATCCTGTCTTCCCATGTGGAGTACCTGCTAGGACCTCAGAACGCTCCTAGCCCTCAAGAACTTCACCATCTGGTAAAGGACATATTAATAACAATTGCTATAATTACTATATTTTAATGAGAATAAACACTAAAATGCTAACTGCCAATATTTACTGGGCTCTCACTATATGCTGGGGATCATGCTAAGTGCTTTTCATGCACCAGCTCATTTAATGTAATTCTGGAAACATCCCATGTGGGAGGAACTGCTATTATCCCATTCTGTGTGTCAGAGAAGTCAAGTGATGTACCGTAAAGCCCACAGGTCCTACATGATAGAGCCTTTTGAACAACTAAAAATCACAGTGCAGCAGGACAAGTGCTACCCTCGTGGCGTGTAAAACAAGCAGTGAGAAGCTGACAAGAAGGAGAAAAAGATCTCTCCCTGAATGAATCTAGATTCTTCAAAGAGGTACCATTGAAGAATGAGAGGGCCTTTACCTGATGGAGAAGAATCTAATTGCAAGAGGTTAACTCATAACTTAGAAAGTGATAAAGAAGAAATCAAAAATGCGACTGTCATCTAATACTATCACAAGAAAGGAAATTACTTAGGTTTTCATCAGGCTATATGTTAACACAGATAATGCATCATTTTTTTCCCCCACACACACATCAAAAATACTCATTTCATGGTTTCAATTCTTGCTTCATTTCCTCCTTTATGCTAAGTGATGCCACTTACATTTGTGGAAATCGAGTTCTCTTTCAGCCTCCTGCCTTCCCCAATTTTCTGGCCTATACGTTTGTTAATCACGTGGTTATTCCCCAGGAAACGTGCTTCAGCGCACTTTACTTAAGAAATGTTCTAGAACAGATCAGGGAAAACCCCTTCACTTTCTAGGAGCATTGGCAGCCTCATGAAGGCTCTAGGTGACTGTTCCCTCATTTAAGTTCGGGGTTCAACTTATAGCCAGTCCCATAGTTCAGAGTTAGAAAACACAGAAATGTGATGGTTTTGCTGCTCAGCACTTGTACCCTCTTTTTTTTTTTTAATTCTCTATTTTTTTTCTTTTTTCTTTTTTTTGGGGGGGGCATCTAGAAAGAATGGGGACTTCTATACCCTCTTCTTTAGATAATGAGAACTCAGATTTTCTTGGGGAACTACTTCTCCCCTAATCTCAGTCTAAGGGCTCAATCGAAATCGGAGTCATGATCCCCGCTGGGCCGCTGGGCATCAGCCTTAGAACTTTCCTAGGTCCTGTTGGAAAAGAGGTAAATTTTTCCCATTTTTGATGAACAAAGCTGGTGGGATATGAGTTTGGTACTACAAGGGCCCATCTTTGCCACCACTTGAGTAGAGTCTGCCTGAAAATAAAGCTAACACAGTGTCAGTGTTTCTGCTTGGGCTGGTTAAATCCCTTGGTGGCTTTCTCCCTGCCCATGCATGAGGCTACTAGTGTCACTGCAAGTGGACACTGCCACAGGCGCCCCTGATGGGGACACAGGGACACAGTGACTATCAATATTGCCTTTATTCAAGCAGTGGGTGCTGTCGTCGCTCAAACCGGCCATGCTGTCTCCACACCCTGACTGGGATCCTGTAACTCCTCCAACTACTCAAAAATCACTTTCTTGCCTTAGTGTTAGATTTCTGCTTCCAACTCTGTCCTTGCCCCTCATGGCAGAAACACCTTTTTATGTTCCAGCAAACACATCTGTGTGGTTGGTCTGGAGCCAACCTCTCAGAGCCAATAGCGGCCCCTCCATCACCAAGATCACCCCCTCTTATGGCCAGAGAACCCCAGACTTTCCACCTTCCCCTGAGTCTCCAGGGCCTGCATTCCAAAGAACGAAGAGCCAGCCTTCTGCGTCCAGATCTGTGGTCTCAACACTGGTGCTATCTGAGACTGCTTGTTGCTCACAACAATCCCAATCTCCAGGAGAGCAAGTTGGGATGTCTGTCCGAGTCTACACGGAAGACAGCCCTTCAAACCTGCATCAGCATGCACGACGCTGTTTGTTATGTGAGATGGCCCGGCCAGCTCCCAGAGCTGATTAAACAGCATTGTGCCACAAATATTATATCCAACACTATGATCTTGGGGGATAATACCCTGGTTTGCTCTGGGTCATTGGCAGCTCACTAAAATTCACGCTTGCTGGTGGCCCACTGTGCTGTTTCTGGACTACGTTCTGCTCAGCCAGACCATTTGAGATGTTAACATACATAGGATGGCCCCTTCTCGGTCCGTTTGAAATCCTCTAGTCTTCCTGGGCCACTTAAGGAAGTGTCACTGGCATGGTGTGGTCTATAGACTCCACATCTCCATTCCTGATACAACATCACCCTTCCTGCTAGGAACCAGCCAGAAGAACAAAACCCACTCAGGTTTCCTAGCAATGCCTTATTTGTGGACAGATTGCAAAATAGCCACGGTTGACCCAAAGTTTCAGGCAGGTCTCAACTAAGATTGGTTTGCATTTCCAAAGGTCACTTATAAGCCAATTCTTGGGACTCAGAAAGCATTTTCCCATGGAAACAGTGTCATAGACTAGAACAAGGGCCTCAGGCCAAGCCACAAGTGCCTACTGTAATCATGGTGCCAAGAGCACTATTTTAATAACTCTCAATCATTATATATAATATTCCTTCTATAGGAAAGCTCCGGTTGTGTTTCAAGCTCCCACAAAGAGTTGTAAGAACACATTTCCAAGCCCCCACATTCATCCTGGCAGCATGAGAGAATTACTGCTTTTGATTAAGCATTCATTCATCCCCACAAATACTTATCGAGTATCTATTTTGCAGCAGCCACTGCTGCAGGTGCTGGGAACATAGCAGTGAATAAAAGTCCCCCCCAAAATGTTTTGAAATGGAAACACAGTGAGCTGCTACCATATTGGCCAGCATAATGGAGGAAGGGCTGTCCTGCTGTTTCTTCCAAAATGGAGTGTCCCGAAGGTACATTTCCATTTTCACCCTAGAATGCAGAAATGCAGACTTTCGGTTTTCTAGCTTAACAATGTTTAGATCTAGTCTTCACTTTGCATTCCATTTGCAGATTTAGCTGTTGACCCTCAAATCAATAAGAAGCAGATCAAGATAAGACATATTCTGTCTTCTTCCATGTGGCAAAAAAGATCCTGGGAGGCCCATGGTGTCTTAACTGAGCTTGCCTGGCTTGAGGACTTCAGATTCCCCGGGCGTTTTGAAGGGCTTGTGGGGAGAGGGGACGATGCCAGTGGAACCACTAGACCAGTGGATTTCCAGTCCATTCAGACGGTGAGAAAGGGACTACATTCTTCTGCTTCTTAACAGCTCTTGAAGAACCTTCTGGGAAAGTTCACCTGGACTCTGTTTACCTCTCCAACATTTGTTTCTTCCCGTAAGCAACTGCACGTCCTGCTGCAGACATACTCACCTGGCTCTTCACTCCCTCTCATCTGTTCACCCAGAGCACGCGAAATGTTCCCAGACTTAAAGGGTATTTGCTAATTTTCAAGTGCTCATTGTCCCTTATAAAGTGATCTCATAGGTTTTTCCCCACTCTTGGACCATGTTTAATGGTTCTTTGTGATTGGGAGAGGGAGGGAACAATTTTGCCTTACAGAGAGAAAAACAAACTGCATGTGTAGTAAATCTCCATGACATTTATACCTCCTCTTTTTCCTTTTTAATAGGTTTATTTATCTGGATTAAAACTTGCATTAAGCGGTTTTTTTTGTTTGTTTTTTTTGTTTTGCAAAAGGTCCACAATAAAAACCAGGGACCTTCCAATGGCATCATTAGGTTATGAGCTTCCTTAGAACAAGAAGTATCTTTAGTTCTGTTGAAGAGTACAGGATGAAAGATAAAAAAAACAGTAATAAGACAAATCTAATAGTTATGCAGATATTACTCAAAAACTGGCATTCACTACCAGGGTGGCACATTTTCCTATTGACTTGATATCAAAAAAGCAAAGCAATCTTCTAGAGACCCAGATAAAATGTGTCTGGAACACGTCTGTTTAAGATCATGGAAAGGGAAAATTATATTTGTTGTATTTGGCAATAATAAATTTGACCTAGACATGTGTAGAAGATAAAAAAATTCTTTCTCCATAACTTTTATTCCCTTGGAGAGTGGCTTCCCCAAATCCATTGAAATGAGTTCAGATACTCAATGTCTGTACACAGCATCCCTCTGACCTTCCAGCCCCAGCGCCAGGACCCTGAGACCATGCACCAGCCCACGGCACCCGCGTCCATCCTCTCCCCTCACCGCGGCTCCTGGCGCCACACCCTAAGAGGAGAGATGAAGGTAGCTGGGCCTCCTCTCCTTTTTTCTCACCCTCCCATCCGCGGGGATAGGATGTGGCAGTGTGGGACCAGAGGGAAGAGAAATGAACAATTGTTCTCCCGTTCCCTTTAGGGGTCTAACATGGAGAACAGAAGCCCAGCACCTGCCAGGACACAGCTCAACTTTGAGTGGCGTTCATCCAGGAAAGCCATCATGTTGTGTCTTCAAAGGCAAGGCGTCACCTTCTCTGGGCTAGACTTATACTTAGCCAATTTGACTCCAGGCTTTGCCACTTTCTAGCTGTATGACTTGGGACAAGCAACAGAGCCTTGCTCCTCTCATTCATAAAATTCAAAATAATATAAATTCTACCACTTAGGGCTGAGAACTAAATCAATTAACATTTGGACAGCATAATAAAGCCACCATATTTGGCACATAGTAAGCATGCCACAATGGCAGCTAGTATTCTGAAGTATTAGCTGGGTTTCGCTTATGTAAAATTATAAAGCCTATGCTTTCTTCCCCAGGTTGGAGAAGATGCTTATCCATTTAAGCCCAAGAGATTCGGAGATTCGGCAGTGTACTGACAATGCCCTGTACAAAGCCTAGTGGTCAGTAGGAGAGGTCTAGCCTCTATGAGAAGTGCTGTGCTAGACCCTGAAACAAGCTCGGCTTGTTCTTTCTGTTCCAGAATGAATGACATCACTGCCCCAGTCCCTGAACACCAAATGAGAGAGTCATGGAGGGTTTCTTGAAGAGTTTCCCCACACATTTCTAGTGCATTTCCTGCAAGCTGACATTGCAACCCTGAGCAAATAAAAAGTTAGGCAACGCTTTTCTTAAGTACCATCTACGTAAAGAACATTATGCTCTGGTTACAAAGCCATGAAGCGTTGGGGAAAAGAATGTAATAAAACACCCATGCCTAGATGGAACGATGGAGGCAGCATGGGGTGGTGGACTGAGCCCTGAAGTAGACATCAGAAGAACCTTGGACCTGGGCCTATCCCCTCCCTTGATAGCTGTGTGATCTCGGGCATAACAGTCAATGTCGCCGGGCCTGGGTGCTCAAATGTACAATGCAGGGAGTGGCCTAAATCAATCTGAATCTGAATCTAAATCAATCCTTCCAGTCTGTGGATGCAGTTCAGGAGGAGAAAGGAAAAATGAAAAGACGTGAGATAAACAACAGCAATTCTCACTGCATCCTCAATTCTTAGGCGGGGAGGCCAGACCATAGGGGCATCAGGTAGAAAGTTTAAGTGCCTACTTTTCCCCATTGGGTTTGTTTAAACATTTCAAATGCTTGAACTATCCACTTTCCTCAGCTGACAGGAGAACTAGTACTGAGAACATTGGTGCACTGGGGCATAAATCTGAGCTGCCTGCGAGGGCTGGACACTGGAATGTGAACCTGTCAGGAGCCTAAATAAGGAAACAGGCTGCAGAACAGCTCACTGAGAAAAAGGCACTATGGATCCCTGACTTGGCCTCAGTTAGGAGAGGGGCTTTACCCCCCAGGAGGGAGCAAAAGGACCCTGTGCAAATGAAACCCTGCGCACGCATCACCTAACAAGGAGAATCGATGTCAACATAGGCAGACCAGCCTAAGGGGAAAACAAGGCAGGCTGCCATGCTGAGGAGCAGGCTGAACTGGGCTGGGCCTCCCTGGGGCCTGCTGTCCCGGGTCCACCCTAAAGATAAAGCAACCCAAACTGGCTACGGCCTCCTTGTTCCTCACAGCCAGCTGGGGGCAAGTGTGCGGCCCACTGGGGTTTTCTGTGGAGGCTGCAGACACCGCGTCTATGGGAGGCTGGCCGCGCTGCCTATTCCTAGCACCTTCAATTCTGAGGTTCTGGGAGCCCCAAAGTTCAGCCCACTCACCTCTCCCAGGCCATGAGCACCCCACCCCTGCTCCCACCTCCGTTGGCAGAGCCCTGGTAAGAAGTCTTTTCTTTCCAAGAAATGGAAAGACCCTGAAGTGAATCATAAATCATAAATCAAAGTGCTCTCTTGGGATCTGTGTCTCAGGAAGTAGCTGGAAACAGGATGCCTTCTCATTCCCGCACTGGTGGCGGCTGTGGAAGGGGGCGGTTTCTCGGAAACATGCTGGGTGTCCACTCTTGCAGACGCTCCAAGGTGAGAACTCTCCCAGAGGAGCCAAGAAAGCTCGTTCTCACCTGGAGCAAATGTTACCAAACACTGCTGCCGTGATTAGGGACAAATAGGAACGAGCAAACCACACACGCCCTCTAAGGAAACACGAAGAGATGATTCCGCACTTGCCAGGCGTTCTCACGCCTTCGTAGCTGTCGTCATCCTGTTCTCTCCACCTGGAACACCTTGTTTTGCTAGCTAAATTGTGCTTGTCCTTTGAGATGCACTGGAGATCAGAGGCCACTCCCTGAGTGCCTGGCCTGCCTCCCAGGGCCCACACACACCCGTGTCCTCCTTTCTGTCGCGGGCAGGGGCTTCTCTCAGAGAGGCTCTGAGTGTGTCACGAGCACCTGACTCAGAGCCTGGCAAAGAAAGAGCTCAACAGAAGATTTTAGATAGATCGGGTGTTGCCGAAAGTAACACCCTCCTTCCAATTAATTCATGGAAAAAGCATAAGTTGGCCACGGCAGGAGCGAGCATCTCGAAGAGTGTTCCCAAGTCCCCAGCAGCTCGGAACCTCTGTGGGAAGAGCAACGTTGTCCTAGCAACGGCATTTCCCAGCTCAGAGAGAGGCAACTGGTCCTTGAGGAAGGACATATTATACTGTTATTCCTATTTGATTTAGGAGGCAATCGAGGCAGCGAAGTTTCATGGCCACATGTCACCGCTGTGCAGAATTGCTACGAAAAGGCCAGGTTTTTCCATTCGCTGACTTTGCGCTGGTTTGGCAAGTGCCTCCAGGGTGCCAGGCACTTGGCTAGGCACGCGGGTGGTGGACAGAGCAGACTTGATCTCTGTTGTCATGCAGTGGGTGTGGGAGGGACGTTAGACAAATAAGTATATAATTAGAGGCTGTAATTAATGCTGTAGAGTAAAAGTACAGGGCGCCACAAGAGATTGTCTAAGAGGGGAGGGGCCTGGTTGGCTGGCATTTATTAAGAACCTACCGCGTGTCAGGGACTGCGCTGTGCTCGGACGGGGCTGTTTTCCCACAGCCCTCACAGTGCGCTTGGAGCAGAGAACTGAGATTTTCCCAGAGGGAGGTCCTGTGGCATTCATGTAGCCCCTTTCCTCGCTTGTCAAAAGTGGAGATAACACCTTGCCCACCTGCTTCATTCACATCTTAATGTGAAGATCAATGTTCAAGCATGTTGTCTTTTCAAAATGCTGGGTGAAATTAGCATTGAATGAAGGTTTTTACAGAAATAAGCAGTGTTAAATTTAATTAAATTTAACCTAAAGCTGTCTCCCTACATATTTTAAGCTTGGCCTAGAGGATTCTCCGTACATAGTAAGCTGTAACCTAACTTGATGTGTAAACAGACTGTAACCTACTCTTGTAACAAGTAGCCAAGTCTCAGCCAATCACAGCCGATGAATTTCATTCAACCACAGGCAGCCAGCTGCTCAGACCAGGTTCACATAAGGCCAACTCCAGTTTTAACCAATCAGGCGATCTCCGTACCTCACTTCTGCTTTCTGTGTCACTTCCCTTTTCCTTTCTATAAATGTCCAGCCACACAGCAGCCCTGGCATCTCACTGAACCTGGTTCTAGGGGCCGCCCCATTCACAAATCACTCTTTCCTCAATTAAACTCTGTTAAATGTAATCTGTCTAAAGCTCCCCCCGCCCTTTTTTTTTGAGATGGGGTCTTGCTATGTTGTCCAGGCTGGTCTCAAACTCCACCTGGGCTCAAGTGATCCTTTACGCCTCAGTCTCCTGAGTGGCTGGGAGTCCAGGTGCATGCCATCATGCTCAGCTTCTTTTAATAGCAGTTACTTCCTTGAGCTCAGATTCATATTCAACACAGAAGTCATTTCCTTAACCATCCCAACTCTCATTTTTCATTTTATATATATATATATATTGCCATTTTTTGAAAGACAATAGCACTGCTAAAAGGTGAAAGCATGTGAACTAAGATACACAGTGTAGGAAGGTCACCTCTCCTCCCTCCACACCCCTGCCCTGTGTCAGAGACAGCCTTCTTGCTCAGGGACCAGCAGAGCCCAGAAGAGAGACATTTTGCTTCACACTTATTTGTGTTCTTCTTTGTCCCCATCCCACCTCACCAGGAGGCAATGTGAGAATTATAAAGAGAATGAGAGCGCCACTGGGGATCTCCCAAATGCAGCCCTGGTTTTGATGCACTCAGGGAAAAAGAGTTTCCTTGTCCTCAAGCTCGTGTGGCAAAGACGTGGCCTAGAATATGGCCCTGCTGGACAGGACAGAGCCTGGGAAGCCTCTGTGGGTCCCTCCCAGGAGGCTCAGGCCCGAGGGCCAGGGCAGGCTGGGTTGGGGCACAGCGCCAGGGTGATGAGCTGCAGGGTACCAAGAGGGCTGGCCTGGAGGAGCTTATGCCAATAAAGGCGAGTTTGGTTTGTACCCTGCCTCTCCCCCAAGTTCTGACCCTTCTCTAGCACTAAATGCTCCCTCCTCCCCCCACCCCCAGCCAGATAAAGGAGACGCAGCTAATGTCTTTGTGGCACCTGGTATGAGAAGCTGCTAGGGCTTCCTCTAGACACAAAGCTGCACGGGAGAGGCCATCTGCAGAGGGGCAGGTGTGTGCGTGGCTGTCAGCTCTGAGAAGTTCACCTCTTCCCTGGCAAGAGGACAGCATGTGGTGGGACTCTTTCACACCTGCAGCAGCATGTGATCTGCATCCCCTTCCAGGCAGGTAAGGAGCCTGAGGTTCAGGATTGGTGGAGCTACCTATTGTCACACAGCTAGGTGGTGACAGACTCAACCAGTTGGGCATGTTTCTGTTACTTTGCTGCCTCCCCGTGACAAAGGGCTTCTTCCTGCCATAGCAAAGGGAGAAGATGATTACCTGAGAGTGCCCCTTCCACAGCCCTGTGGCCTGCTTTCTCTCTCTCCCCTCTGTAACCTGGGAAACCAGTTCACCTAAGTTGGTGCTGTAATAACTGACAAGCCCATCGCCCAGCATATTTGTGATGCAGAGAAACAATGCCTTAATTTAAAGGACTAGTTTTTACAGTGGAACATTGGGCAAGAGATCTGCAGAAGAGGTATTTGAGGACCTCGGTGGAGATCCTTACTACTTCCCCGCTAGAGACAAGCTCTTGCATCCAGAGCAGGGCGTATCTGTTTCGCCCTGTCTCTGTGGTTCCAGGCACAGTGCTTAGGACATGGCAGGCACCCCACAGGCTATCTGATGGTAGATGAATGAAGTGGATCGATGCATGGGCCACCCCTAAAACCGCCCCCCAGTAAATGAATTGTTTTCGCTCAATTCCAATTATATTCACTAAGAACCACACCTGCACCAGGCAATAAACTAGGCACTAGAGATATTGCTGCGAACTAGACAGCTTAGAGTCTAACAAGTGAGTTGGTCATTAAACAAACAGGGACAAATAATTATTTAGTCATAGTTGAGACTGGGTGTGCTATTAAGGCTAATGGCCACAACTGTAGGTTCTGACCATTTAGGTTCCAGCTGCTAATCTGTATCTAATTTTGTCATCTGGCCATTATACTGACCAAATTCTAGTTTTTAAAATCTACTTTGGTGTTGTTTATATACAACCTACATGTTGTAATTTTTTTCAACTCCAAAGAGTTATACTTAAAGTGCACAAAAGAAAGCCAAGGCACATATATCAAAGCTCTAGAGAATCAGGTTTCCATTGCACCAAACTAAGATATTTCCACCAGTCTATTAAATGGTTAGTATTTTAAAGTTCATGATAGCTTCTACAACAATATTACAATTATATAAAAATTACATGTATAAAAGCATTAAAAGAAAATCACACTATAAACAGTAGATATTTATTAAGTGATATGATTATGGCCATTTTTACTATTGCCATTTAAAAAATTTTTTATATAATAGATGATTGTTACTTTGTAAGAAAATGAACTTTTGAAAAGGGTGTTCAAATATATGATACATAATCTCCTTTTCCTTTTAGAAGTATTCATATTGCAAAGTCTACAGTATCTTAACACTTAGTAAATATTCACTGTGTCTTTCTTTTCTTTCTTCACTATGTACTTCCTGACTGTAGAAATAGACTAATGAATTTTGAATCCCAAGTCAATAAGACCAACACATGGAAATTTTTGTCTCAAAGTGTTGAACTCAGATTTCCCAGTGACCACAGTCAAGACCTCTAGGGTTTCTCAAAAGCTTGTTTTAATTGTCTTATTCAGTTCTTGGCTATTTTGTTTGTGAATATGGGTTTTGAATATGTTAAATGGATTGAATTAAAGAAAAAATGTTTAAACACATTCTGAAATCTAATACTTCTCTAATTTGTGTTATTAAAAATTATCTGTCTCTCATCCAGAGCAACATCCTGCAAACTTCTGAGAAAATCTCATTTATCATCAACAAATATTTGGATCCCTTCAGGATATTTGTTTTTCATTTGTGATTTTATCTGCTTTGGAATCCTTCTGTGATATGTTTGGTTGTGACTAATAAGCTAGGAAAGACTGGCTAGAATTTATTGAATCCAAGCAGTTAACACTTGGAAGGGTCATTTGTGGTCGTTGAGTCCAACATCCCTCCCAAAGCAGGAATCTCTTCTGCAGCCTTCATCTCTAGTCTTTGGTGTCTGCTTGAATATTCCATTTTCTGAGAAGCTCACTGCCTCCCATGGAAACCTAGTTTGTTTTTAAAAAGATGCTTATCTTTAAATTCTATACACCATAGATGAAAGTTTCATTTTGTTTACATGTGCACTTCTGATCCCCAGCACAGAACTCAGCATATCAAAACTCTTCAATAAATGTTCATTGCCTGAACAAGTGGAATTTTGAATTCACTCACTCAATCAGCATATTTATTGAATGTCTACTGTGCGGTGCACTGGGGCACAGCAGCGGACACGAAAGACTTGGTTCCCTGCCCAGATGGCATTTTCATTCTAGCTGGAATGAATCGTCTACCCACATTTCCCTTTCCTGTTTAAATCCTAGCCACGTCGCCAGCGGGCAGTGGGGAAGCAGCCGCCATCAGGACAGGCTGAGCAATGGCGGGGAGGTTCGCACATATTCCTAGAGATTACTCAGGAACCCCAGTGGAAGACTAGGCTTCCTATCAGAAGGGGCTGGTGGGTGTTTGAAGTCAGTATTGTTTGAATATTAAAGAAATGTAACCTTATTTTATACCTAAGGCTGTTGGAGCAGGGTATTCAATAGAGAGAGAGATAAAATGGAGATATATTAGCACATACACTTATATTTCTACTTATTGATGCATTTATACATGTATGCACACATATATCTACATTTATTCTTTTTCATACACACTCACATAAACATGGAAGGATATTCACTTAATTTGTAAAATAATTGTCTCCAAGTAGTGGAATTATAGATTTATTCTTGTGCTTTTCTATATTTGACACACTTTCTTCAACAGACAAGTATTACTTCAGTACAAACAAGTGTTACTTAAGCAAGCAAAACAATTTTATAAAAACAAAACATACAAACAAACAAAACCCAGCAGGTGCAGCTAAGTGGCCTTGCTGTCCAAGCCTCAGTGCTTCGTTCCGCTGACGCCTCCCTCTTTCCCCCTCCCCCTCCAGTCTTCCTTCTCGGGTAAATCCAGAGTCTCAGCTTGAGCGTCGCCTCTCCCAGGAGGCTTTCCTGTTGCCCGCCTGCCCCAGGCCCCGTACCCCCTTTCACTGTGCACTTGCTGAACTTGGTACAGACATCTGTGGCACTGGCCACGGCTCCGCAGGGCCCTCGCCTGTGGGTGCCAGAGGCCTGGCTCTGTGCACTCGGCTCTGGCCCCCGGCCCAGCATGCGGCCTCCCCCTCAGTAGGCTCCGGGAGATGAGTGAGGACGGCTGGGGCCTCACCTAGGTCAAGCCACAGCTGCCCGCTGGTTTCTCCCCTCTGGCTCAGATCATATCGCCCGTCCTTGCAAACCCCGGACGGCTCCGACTGCCTACTGAAGAAAGAGCCTTAGCTCATCCAAGGGCCTCCACAATGTGGCAGCAGCTCGCCTTTCCAGCCTCATTTCCCTCCTGCCATCCCCTCCCAGGACCACTCATCCAGCCCTGAACAGGCCGCATTTCCCCACCTTTGCCCCTGCTGTTCTTTTGAACTGAAATTCTCTTCCCTATCTCCTAAGGAATTTCTGAAAAAACAATTCCTACTCATCCTAACGCTAGCTCGAAAACCACCAGTGCTGCTATGTGCTCACCAAAATCTCTGTCAGAAGTAGCTGCAATCTTCTTTCGGTCTTAACCTCTCTTTGGAACCCCTGCTAAGCCCTTATCCACGCAGGCCCTGGGACACGTGTCTGTCCCGGCAGCCGAGCAGCGGCAGGCTCTGCACAGTCATGGGCCATGCCTTGCCCGCTTCTATGTCTTAGCACAGTAGCACTCCCCGGGGGTCTGTTGATTTAAAATAATCTGAAAAAGAAAAAGTCCAACTTCTCTTTCAAATGAAAGTTCCTGGGAAGGGCTATAGAAATTCCGGTGAATGGTTTTAATAGAGTAAATAAGAGAAAGGAGATCCAAAAACAGAGTGAAATGGGATAGGCTACCAATCAAGCAAAGAACTAAACCATAAAAGGAGAATTTGTTTTAAGGTAGAAGTTTAGGCACTGCACCTCTGAGAGTTCTCTTTTCTGTTTTACGAGCTCCAGATTGCAGGGGAGCCAGGGACCCCTTCCAGCCCACGTAGCTCCTGTCTGGGCTCTTCGGTTGGATCTAGAAACCAAATTGACACCGGGAAGACTGAAAAACATACAAATGTTACTAGTTGTACATGGGGATCTTCACAAGAGAATGAAGTCTGAAGACGTGTCAGAGCAAGATGGTTTATACTTTTTAGACAACGATAAATTTGAGAAAAAAATGACAAGACACCAGGGATCTGGCTAGAAGCATTACATTTCTAGTGGAGTCACCAGGAGACACGTGGAGGCTGTAAAACTAGTGGAAGATAAGGGTTACTTTGGTAAGTATATTTACAGAGGCCCACGGAAGCCCCAAGTCCCAGTCTCTGGCGATAAGGGCTATTTTCTCACCCTGGTACACGGAGGGTACCCCTCCCAGAGGAATCTTTACTGACCGCCACATGCAGGAAGAGACAGGTCAGCTAGACCTCTCTGAAACAATTTCTCCAATGTTTCCAACTCAAGATAATCATTATACCAATTCAGCATACTTTGGGATAGCACGTCCTTCACCCCTTCAGGATTCAAAGTCACAGGGCCTTGGTTCTGTTCTTGGCATTGCCTTTGATAAACTTGGTGACCTTCGCTAAGTCATCTAACCCTTCTAAGCTTTAATATCCTCCTCCTCGAAATGAATACAAGGATCAATGGAAACAACAGCCATCAAAGAGCTGTGAAATTTCATAAGATGCTGTCGAGATGTAAGGCATATGTGCATGTGATGTAATTTATTTCAACAAATAAGTATTAACTGAGCATCAGTGATGTGCCTGGTATTCTGCCGGCTGCCGGAGGCAGTGTGCTAGGAGAAAGCAGACAAATGTCATTAAGGGCATCAACTTGCTTCCTTCCTTTTAGGTGGATCCTTTTGTGATTGACATCAATGCATAATGCCAGGTGCCCTCTCTTGTCTGATGGAGAAGAGGAGTACACATAGCTCACCACACATTCCCTGTCCTGAACCTTTCTAAGCCCCACACTACGTGAACACACATGGAAGCCAAGGGCTTTTAATGCTCCAGGAATAATGCAAACCAGTCTGTTCACACCATCAGTCATAGAGTTTATTGATAAACCATGAGCTGTGACCATTAGCAGGAAGCTGGCTTGACGTTAGGATCAGTATATTTCTTAGCAGATCAGGAGCCTCTGTCCATCGTTAGAGCATTTTGATCCCCCTTGCCTGCCAAAAGGAAATGCAAGACGCCACATGCAAGTGAGGAGCTGGACCAAAGGCACCACCCTGCATTCCAGGCTCATGGAAGGAAACAGCCTTGGCCCCAGGGGCTGCCCTCAGACGGGAAGCGAGGGAGTACTGGGCACCGATTGAGAATTACGCATTCAGTCATGCATTCAAAACTATTAAAACAGTGCAGCAGATTAATGGTTAAAACACTGTCTTTTTTATTACACAAACCTGGGTTCAAATCGTAGCTCTATCCTTTACTAGCGATGGAAGCTTAACCAAGTTACAGAACTGCCAGCTCATCCAAAAACTAGGATAACACCAATAGCTACCCTTGGAATTGTGGTGGGATGGAATGATATAAGACATAATGTATGTGGAGCTCTTAGCACTGTACCTTGTACCTGCTAAGCATGTAATGAATAGTAATATTACTATAATTGTCATTGTCATTGATATGTGCCAGGCACCATCCTAGATCCTAGGGATAAAGATTAAAAAAAAGAAGAAGAAGAAGAAGAAGAAGAAGAAAAAAGTTCTTGCACGCAGACAAACAACTCACTGTGATACAATATGACAAACATTCTAACAGAGCTAGGAACAAAAAGCTATGGGAGCAAAGGGTTGGCTTCCTGGCAGAGAGAGTGTTTTCATTGAGCCCAGAGGAGAAGTAGGAATTTCACCAGAAGGAAAGGAGAGCATGAGGTAAGGCATTCCAGGCAGAGGAAATAGCAGAAGCAAAGTCTGGAGGGAAAAATGAGCAAAGTGAGTTTAGACAGCTGTCTATGCACAGCACTGCATCCTTCCATTGCAGAGAGTCGCCTCGTTCTGCCCCCACTGCTCAGAAAACACAACCCGGGTGCTGGGCTGGTGGGGAGACTCCAAAGGAGCAGGCGCCCAGGACTGGCTCTCTTTTTGCTGCCTGGAGTTCACTCCCCAGCCCCCCAAGGTGCCTGACCAGCAGGGAAAGGGCAGCGCTGCCAAGGTCCCAGCTGAGGAACACTAGGGGCAGAGCGTTCCCCCGAAAGCTGGGCCGCCCTTCCGGCAGAGCTCAGGGGAACCCGCAGTCGGCGCGAGGGCAGCCGCTGCTGCAGGCGGCAGCCAGGAGCTGAAGCACAGCCAGCGGGGCCACCCTGCCAGCCTCCACCACAACAATCGCTATTTACTTTGGATGCCGGCCGTCCCCACAGTTCACACTCAAGATTTATCACCAGAAAATGTCACACAGGCTGTAATACTAAGAAACCTCCCAAACACAAGCCTTCGCCAGGAGGATGCAAATGGAAGACTTTGTCCAGTGCTGGGGGAAATCTATCAAGTCTTATATGTTTAGGGAAAGTAAGTTCTCTAGAAATGTGAGGAAGTCTTTTTCTCTATTTTCAGCAACTTTGGTATCTCATCACCGCAACCAGGTAATATACTGAAAGTTTAAACTGTGTTGATGCTCCCTGTATTTTCCCTGACTCCTTATTTCAAACAGGAAACCAAGCTTTGTAATTTCTTGTAAGGGGATTTTGGCAACGTGGAAAGCAGACATCAATTTTAGAGCAATAGAAGTCAGAGGCCAAGACGGAAAGGATGTCTTCAGGTCACAGCAAGGTGGGAAATGGAGATTCCTAGGAACTGGAAAGGAGGTGGCAAGACTTTAGAGAGGAACAGCTAAGCACCTGCAGACTCTGCAATGACTTCTGCAGCCAGAGCTCAGCTCTGAGGAGAACACAAAGAATTACCACCCAGCCGCCTGGGCCCACCGATAGCTAGGTGTCAACCAGAGACAGCCCAGGACTGGAGGGACCTCCCTAATGCCTTAGTACAGAAAACCATGGGACAAGACAGCATCCTCAAAGGGGCTGGGTTGGAATCCCCTACTAGTCAAGTAAAGTGGAAACTCAAATGAGGATTCTTTGGCAGTAGAAGCAGCCCTTCCACCCCCATCTAAGGAGATCAGCCCTGCACTGCCTGAGGAAACTGTGATGGCCTCCCTGAGGCAGGTGCCTTACCAGACAATGCGGATTCTCCTCAGGACTCACCCCCACCACCCCTCTTTGCTCCCAAACACATAGACTCCAGTTCCAACAGGCTCCAAAAGATGAAGTACAAAGCATGACCCATGAGAAAGTGCCTTACACTCCAAAAGAAGTGCATGATTTTTCCACCTTCTATAGACAGAGACCTGGAGAGTATGTGTGGGAATGGATAGTAAGGGTGTGTGATAATGGTGGAAGGAACACAAAATTGGATCAAGCCAAATGTGTTGTTGCGGTCACTAAACACTAAGTCTGCATTTAGTGTTGTAGCTTGAGAGGTTAAAAAGGGTCCTAACAGTTTTGTTGGTTGGTTGGCTGAAACATGGACCAAAGGTGGTCTACACTAAATGAAGCTGAAATGATCTTGGTACACTGTAGAAGAAAGTATTCAAAGGCTTAGGGAGATTGGAATGTCAGAGTGGATTTACCGTGTAAGACCTGCTCGCTCAACCCAGGAATGTCCAGAGGACACATCTATTACCGTAACTATGAGGAATAGATTTGATGAACTCTGGAGTGGGTTTTCTTTGTAGGTTAGGAATTACCATGCAAACTGCTATCATTAAACTGCAATCATTAATGCAATGGGGATAATTGGATCCCAGGGTGGTAGGGGCCAAGTAGTGGCACTTAATCACCAAAGACAAGGTGAGTGGCAGAGTCAAAGCAGTTATCAAGCTCATGTCACTCACAGAGACGCATGGCACTGGCTACCTGATCATGGTATCCCCAAAAGTGAAATAGTTGGTTAATCTCCTAAATTCTCACTTGCTCTATATAAGCAGAAGATTTCTAGGCCCAGAGAACAGAGTCTAACTTGAATCATAAAAATGGAGAGTCAATCAATTCCTAGACTTGAGCCCATTTACAGACCCAAAACTCCTTGAATGAAAGGGAGGTTTGATCTCCTTGAAGAAGTGCCCTAGCATACTGCCAAAAATTTACACCATTAATCTTTCTCCTAGCCTTCCCCAAAGGGACCTATGGCCTTTTACCAGGGCGATTGTGCATTGGGGAAAAGAAAAATAAGCAGACTTTTGGGTAATTACTGGATACTGGGTCTGAACTAACACTAATTTTAGGAGATCCAAAACATCACTGTGGTCTACCAGTCAGAGTAGGAACTTTTGAAAGTCAGGTCATCAGTGGAGTTTTTGGTCAAGTCATAGTGGGTCCAGTGGGTCCCCAAACCCATCCAGTAGTTATTTCCTCAGTTCTAAAGTGAATAATTGGAATAGACATGCTCAGCGACTGGCAGAATCCCCACATTTGTTCTGACTTGAGGAACGAGAGCCATTATTGTTGGAAGGACCAAGTGGAAGCCAATAG
Source organism: Cheirogaleus medius (assembly GCA_008086735.1). Classification (NCBI taxonomy): domain Eukaryota; kingdom Metazoa; phylum Chordata; class Mammalia; order Primates; family Cheirogaleidae; genus Cheirogaleus; species Cheirogaleus medius. The sequence goes on from VBSM01000529.1 coordinate 71,764,993, forward strand.
AATAGCCTCTGCCTAGGAAAATATAGTCAAAAATATTCCCTCTCACCACTCCTTTTCAACATTGTACTGGAAGTCCTAGATAATGTAATAAGGTCAAAAATAAAAAGGAAAAAAGGAAATAATGTGCATAAAGACTGAAGGAAGAAATAAAACTGTCTTTATTCACAGATAAGATGATGGTCTATGTGGAAAATCTGAAACAATCAACAAAAAAACCCTCCAGGAACTAATAAGCAATTATAGCAAGGTTGCAGAATACAAGGTTAATATACAAAAGTGAATTACTTTTCCATATTCCAGCAATGAAAACATGAAATTTGAACTTTAAAATTCAATATCAGCCAGGCTCGGTGACTCACACCTGTAATCCTAACACTCTGGGAGCCCGAGGCAGGAGGATCACTCAAGGTCAGGAGTTGGAGACCAGCCTGAGCAAGAGCGAGATCCCGTCTCTACCAAAAATAGAAAGAAGTTAATTGGACAGCTAAAATATATATAGAAAAAATTAGCTGGGCATGGTGGCACATGCCTGTAGTCCCAGCTACTCGGGAGGCTGAGGCAGGAGGATTGCTTGAGCCCAGGAGTTTGAGGTTGCTGTGAATTAGGCTGACACCACAGCACTCTAGCCCAGGCAACAAAATGAGACTCTGTCTCAAAAAAAAAAAACAACAAAAAAAAACTCAATACCATCTACATTAGCACCTCCAAAAACAAAACACTTATGTATAAATCTAACAAAATATGTATAATATCTATATAAAGAAAACTATAAAATTCTGGTGAAAGAAATCAAAGAAGAATTGAATAGAGAGACATTCCATGTTCATGGGTAGGAAGATTCAATATTGTGAACATGTCAGTTCTTCCCAACTTGATCTATAGATTCAATGCAATCAAAATCAAAATCCCAGAAAGGTATTTGTGAATATTGACCAGTTAATTCTAAAATTTATTTGGAGAGGCAAAAGACCCAGAATAGCCAACAAAATATGGTAGGAGAAGAGCAAAGACAGAGGACTGATACTACCCAACTTCAATACTTACACTATAAAGCTACTGTAACCAAGACAGTATGGTATTAGTGAAGGAATAGACAAATAGATAAATGAAACAGAATAGAAAGCCCAGAAATAGACCTACACAAATGTCAACCAAACTTTTACAAAGGTGCAAAGGCAATACAATGGAGAAAAGACAGTCTTTCCAACAAATGTACTGGAACAAATGGACCATCTATGTACAAATAAATAAATCTAGACATAGACCTTACACCCTTCACAAAAATTAATTCAAAACATGTCATAGACCTAAGTTTAAAGCATAAAACTATAAAATTCCTAGAAGTTAACATAGGAGAAAATCTAGATGACCTTCGGTTTGGCGATGACGTTTTAGATGTGACATCAAAGGCATAATCAATGAAAAAGTAATTGATAAGCTTGACTTCATTAAAATTAAAACCTTCTGCTCTACAAAGACACTGTTAAGAGAATTAGAAGACAAGCTACAGATTTTACAAAGATATATTTGCAAAGACATATTTGATAAAGGGCTACTATCCAAAACATACAAAGAACTCATAAAACTCAATAATAACAAAATAATGAACCTGATTTAAAAATTGGCAAAAGACCTGAACAGATTCCTCACCAACGAAGATACACAGATTGTAAATAAGATTATAAAAAAGATGCTTAATATCATATGTCATTAGAGAATTGCTGATTAAAACAATAACGTACTCTTCCAAAAGAGTGCATTTTAAAATAGCTAGAAGAGAATAACTCAAATGTTCCTACCATAAAGAAAAGATAAATGTTAAAGGAGATGGATAAGTCAATTACCCTGATTTGATCTTTACACAGTATAAAATGGTAATATATTAAAATATCTAATGTACCCTTAAAATATACCCATCTATCATGTATCAACAAAAAAGATAACCTAATAAAAAATGGGCAAACAATGTAAATAGATGCTTTATCAAAAAAGATACACACATGACTAATAAGCACATGAAAAGATTCTCAACATTAGTAGTCATTAGGGAAATGCAAATTAATTCCACATCCACTAAAATGACTATAATGGAAAAGACCGACCATACCAAGTCATAGATTATTGGTGGCAAAATAAAATGGTACAGCAACTTTGGAAAATATTTTCACAGTTTCTCAAAACGTTAAACATACACTTACTGCAAGAGGCAGCAATTCCACTCCTAGGTATCTGCTCATGAGAAATTAAAACATATGTACACACAAACACTTGTATGCAAATGTTCATAGCAGCATTATTTATAATGCCAAACTAGAAACAATCCAAATGTTTAGCAACTAATGAATGAATAAACGCATTGTCCATAGTAGAATAGTAGTCAGCCATGGAAAGGAACAAACTACTGGTATATGCAACGGCAGGAGCAAAACTGAAAATATTATGTAAGTGAAAGACGCCAGCCATGAAAGACTATGTATTGCTTGACTCTACTCACATGAAATTTCTAGAAAAAGCAAAACTATGGAGACAGGAAACAGATCCATGGTTGCCTGGGGCTGAAAGTGTTTGTGGGAATTGACTGCAAACAGGCACAAAGGAACTTTTTGGAGGTGACGGAAGTATTCCAAAACTGGATTCTAGTCATGGGAGCAAATCTATAAATTTACTAAACATCTTCAAACTATGCATTTACAATGAGTGAGTTGTACAGTATATAAATTGTGTTTCAATAGAGCTGTTTTTAAATACTGAGATAATTCTTGCATACTTGAGTTTATAGAGTTAAATTCAAATCTATTTCAGCTTTAATTTTCCCCAAGCATAAATCATTCTTATTACTATGAGAGTCAGTTTGGATGAAAGCTGGCCACTTGCCTTCACCATTTTGTAATTTATTTTGAAAGCACAGAAGCTTCTATTGTATGCCTTTGACTCCATCTCCTTCAAAACCTTTTCTGTTTTGTGATTATCCCACTTGGGAAGGGCTCAGTCATTGAGTCAGAACAAAAGAATCCAGAGTAGGCATGAGACTCAGGTACTCTTCCATCCCCTATATACCATCTTTCTTCCAAACCAATAGCAATGATTACTTGGAGGCAAGATCACTGCATTTTAAAGACTGAAAAATTCATCACAAGACTTTTAGTTTCTAATGAAGACTTACTCCCATTAACACAGAAATTAAGAAATTAAGTTCATTGTAAGGCCACTATGTGGAGCCTGTTCTGTACCCCTTCCAGATCTAGAGCCATCCAAGATTTGAGTTCTAGAATCTTGGAAACCCTGGGTAAACCTGACTGGCCCATTTGGCCACACTTTGCAAATCTTTCTTTCTTCATATTAGGAAAGATCTGTGAGTGGTTTATAAGACTTTTCATTTACACAAAACACAGAACTCGAATCAAATCATGTTTAAGATCTCTTTCTAAATCTATAGGTTTCATCTTCTTTGAGTTGTCGATGAAATCATCACTCCAAATAATGCAGCTAGATGAAATCTGAACCACACCTACCAGTTCATGCAATGAAATTCAGAGCAAAACACATGCACAGTTCTGGGAAGAGTCAGTTGTCCAAATCTAGGTGCCCCAGACCCAGGGCTCTATTTATAAATGGTGGGTTATAGATGAAAAGTAACTTTTATGTCAAAATGATGATTATTTCTGCAAAGGAAATCGTGAGCATTAGATCTTTAAAACTTGCTTTTTTGTTTGTCTCTTTTGGAGGCCACCTGGTTGTTCCCAGCTACTGTCAGCACTGCTTCTCCAGAAAGGAGAGTGTTTGACCCTGGGCTTTTGTTCAGAAGATTATTTTGGTTAAAACCTCTCTGAGATTCTGGGTTGCCAGAAAAATTGTCTCCCAGAAGAAACGTATCAGGCCCAGCAGAGTAAAAAGTTATAGAATAATAGAATCTCAGAGTTAAAGGAGACAATTCACCTAACTCAGGACTCATCTCTACCCCCACCCCTGGGGTTCATCTATATAATTCTGGGAAACCAGGACTTGACTCTCTGAGTCTAGAATTCTATATTTTAGTCATTTTTTTCTATTTTGTTTAGCCCTTTGAATACTTCAAACAGAGAATAAGGAATTAATTCTGTCTGTGTTTAAGCTAGATGACGAAACTTTTGAATCTGGGGAAAAATATTCCAAAAATAAAAAGTGAATTTCATGAATTTAAGCACCTGAAAGAAAATGGTCCACACCCTCTTCCCAGGGTCATCCCATTCGCCATCTTCATTCCACAGACTTCAAACACAACACACAGAGGCCGCCTCCTGCCTGAGGGAGGGCGGATGAGCATGCAGAGGTCTGCAGTTCCTGTTCCTGGTTCACAGTTTTTATTTTTGTAAGACCATGATAGATGCTTCCTCTACCCAACTTGGTACGTTTAAATTGTGTCACTATAGAGGAAGTAAAAGGAATTCCCAAGCCTTATACATATATCCTCTGGGTTTTTATCAAGTGGGATTTCATGTATCAACAAAATAACACATACAAATGGTGTAAAAAAACAACTCAAACCTTCCAAAGAAGGGCTTAGAGTGGCTATCTGTTGCAAGCATCATCTTGCCAAACAGTTATTACTCACAGGGCTGATGGTGCTCTGTATTCTTTCTAAAAATAGATCTTTCCATAAAAAAAGCACAATGTGCTGTTGCTGTATGATGTAAAACTACAAAAGAAGTTATTTTTATCCTCTACGCAGTTAACTTTTTATTCGAAATAGAACCAACCAGTTTACGAGAAAAAACAAGAACTCAGACATCCGGAAATTCACTGTTTCTTTTCCTCCCGTGCACATTTCTGAAATGCCTTTTCTTATTACATAAAACCACATTCTCTAACCAATAATGTCCCGCAATGAATGTTCCCAGCTTGTAGAAGGCAGTGACAGTAAAGTCGAGCTTCAACAATGAAAGAAGAATAAATAAAAAGAGAGAGAAATCATATTCAAAGAATAAACAGTCTACTCTAAAATGTACCTTCTTTTCCTGTCTTTTCTGTCCCAGGCTCTGCATTCAAAGGCAGTGTTGCAAAATAGCCTGGTCTGTAATTAGAAAGGTCTAATTGCAAACATCTGTGTGAGAATGCTGCTCCATCACTTACTAACAGTAGGACCTCTAGCAAGAGACTTCATCCCTAGCAGTTCAGTTTCCATAGTTCAGTTTCCCTGTGTGTAAAGAGGGGATGACGGTCTCTCCCTCCCCAGGTAGTTAGACTAACTGAGATGTGTGAGTGACCGGCGGAGCCCGCTTCTGTCACACGGCAAGTGCAACAGAGATTAGCGAGTAGGATCCTCGATTTTAGGCTTTCACAGGATTTTGAGGAAGGAATTGAGGGGAACAGTGAGAAGACAATAGAAAAGAAAGAACTGAAAGGACATAAACAACAGAAGGAGGCAGCTTTGCCTGGTGCCTTGCCCAGATCCTGGGATCCTTTGTCAGTACTGCAGCATTTGGTACCATATCTTCCATCTTGGTGACTCTGAAATCAGACTTCCATTGTCTCTCTACCCAATAGATTTGTAAGGTAACTATTCATAAGCTCCTATTTTTCATAGGCCAAGCTGAAATAGTAAAATGTTGAAGTCCTCGAATGCAAAGTCAGACAGGAAGGCCACAACTTATTGGGGTCATTCTGCTGCTCAATCCATCAGCAAGAAGGGTGGGTCTAATTGTCATTTTCTTTTTAAAAAACATTTCTGATATATGAATGTAGGCAAGAATATAAAATATTTATGATAAGATTGGTTAAAAAAATATCTATATCACAAAAACTGGGAGGTGATGTGGACAAATAAAAACAGAATTTTATTTGGTGATAAAATTATACATAATATTTGTTCTGCATTTCAATTATTTAAAATTTTTATGATAAAAACTCCACTACCCATGCATAGATCTCACTAGTTGATATTATTCTTTTCTTTCTATCTCTTTTTCTAAATACTAACATCTGAAATCACTGAATGACAGGTAAAGCCTTTGGCAGACCTACCTACCTACAAGGTTCCCTCTCATCCAGTCCCACAATGCATGGATGGTCCTAAGAGATAATTTCTTGGTGATTGTAGCCCATTGCTCACACAATTACTTACCCTAAACTAAAAGAAACCCCAAAATAAAGTCAGCAAACCATTGAGAACAAATTACAAAGCACATGATTTTTAACCCTTAAAGGCAGATTCTTGGGACCAGTAATCTGAAAATTTGGGAACCACCATCCTGAATGTTTGACTCATCTTAAAAGCACTGCAGTCCTGAACTACCAGAAAGTCCAGAACTGGAGAGGGTCCCTCAGCTGGCTTACTGCAGGATGCTAATCACTAACTGAAACCCAAGAGATAGCAGTCGCTTTTTCCTAAGTCCCACCCCATGGAAAGGAGCACGGGAGCCATCATGCCACCATCCTGTGTGAAACACATCAAGAGAGAGGAGAGAAGAAGAAAGGGAGATGAATGAGAGCAGAGGGGGAAAAGGGAAAACCCAGAAAGGATTTCTGCCATTCTGGGTCTAAAAAGCTCTTTTGTTAGACAAGGCAGCAGAGTGATGGAAAGATGAGTTGTGCTTTGACTTCGGAGGGTTGTGTGCCTGCAATTCCACACAAGCCTGGGCCCCTCCGGTGAGGTCCTGTGGGCTGCCCACGACTGAGACGGTCCAGCCCTTCCCTTTGACAGAGAAAACAACATTCCCATTTCCAGACAAGATCCACACTCACACTCACTAGGACTATCCCTGAGAAATTCCCAACATTGCATTCCTATTCCTGGAGGAAACACCCAGTGCCCTTGTGATCAGTTTTCAGGTGACAAATAGGGTATTTTTCTACTTCTTAGATTGGCATGGTTTTAGATTCAACAAAGTGACATAATAAAGACTTGGCTTTTAGCCAGTTTTATTGGCCAAGAAGCTTGCAGACTTCCAAAAGCATGATTATGGGCATTGATTCACAGTGTCTTTAAAAACTGTACACCAAAACACACGTACACATATAGCGTGCAAATGCCTCGTAAGCGTCATGTTTTTCTGTCTTGGTCTTCTGCCCCACTTCCTGCCGGCGTGAACAGGATGTGACCCAACAGGATGTAGTGCTCCCTTGTTTTCCGTTTTCCAGTCCTAAAAAACTGATGTCTGGGCTTGATGACTTGATCATTAACCTCTGGTGACCATGGACAACAAGAGGAAAATCCACACTCAGCCATCAAGCCTCGAGGATGGTTGGACTTTCTGCTCTTTCCGTAGGTGACTAGTGAGCTCCTCTGCCTAAGTAGGCCAGCTCAGCTTGAAGGGCAGGTAAAGGCTGAACAGCTGGCCCGTCATATGAGAGCTTGGGCACTTGCCCAACTGCATGTGCTGAGGGGGTCTGATCTTGGCCATCAGAGCTGACTGCTCGTGTCATTTCTTAAGGGCCTCCTAAGGGCCCTGCCCTGTGCTGACACTTCCCAGGCTGAATAGGGTAGGTATATTACTCCACTTTATAGGTGAGTTGACTAACGCATAGAAAGGTTAGGTAACTTGCCCAAGGTCAAATCTTCTTCTACTCCAGCACACTTCTAAGGGAGTAGTAACAGAGAAACCCGGAGACTTGGGAATCACTGGGTAAGGCCAGATGCCATGTGAAGGCATAAGTGGCCACCCTCCCCACCACCACCACCCCGACTCCACTCGACCCCATCTCCTCTTGGTGACCTGCCATGCATCAATCTGTCAAATCCTTTTGCAATTCATTTACATCTGTCACCTCTGCCCACCCTCAGGATAACACCTGCTGCAAACTCACTAGTCTGCTGTCCTCATATCTCCAGTGCAGTCCTGTGCCCCAGAGGCTGGTCCTCTGAGAGCCTCCTGCGAGTGTCCCTCCTCTCCTTCAGTGCTCTCCGTGCACGACAGAGCAGCAAAAACAGGAAGAGGAGGGAAGGGAGCAGGCTGGCCCTCCAGGCTTTCAAGAGCTGAAATCCGAGTGGTCAGTGCTCAGGCCTGCAGACCACTGCCCCACCCCCATCCACATTACCCTGCACTGGCGGGCTGCAAATGTAAATTTTTCTGAAGAAACAGCATCGGCAATGTAAAGAAACCTCTGTCTTATTGCAAATCATACAATTGTCCACTGTGCCACAAATAAAGGAGGAAGATGGGTTTGGGAAGAGACAGGATGAAGTTAAGAACCCTACTGGGCAGATACATTAAATTTGGGGTTTCAGAGGAGCACATAAGTGGAATTCCCAGTAGGCAATTGGAACTCTGAAATACTAAATAGCACCATGGTTCTCTCACAGTTTAATTTTATTCATGAGAATCTAAACTATCTCCCATAAGATAGGTCTCCCTGCCATAATTCACCACTAAATAAGACCCAAATAAGCACTGGATTTTAGAAACTGATTTGTGCAGCTAACAGTTCATAAGCCAAAACTAGTATTCTCCTCTAACTTCATGCTTAACCCTGAATTAATCTCCAAATGACTGTGATATTTTAAAAATATGTGGTGTTTATAGGGCAGAGTCTATTCAAATCTAGCTAAAAGAGTGTCTAGATTTTCTTGTTGGTTTTTGGTATAAATAATAAAAACTGTCCATAAAGGAGCCATGCTATGGGGACATCAGAAACAGGCTTTCTCAATGGTCTTATTTCTAAATTCATATGATTACAAAATTACCACATTCTTCCTGGTGTCATAGTCATTTACATACATAAGTGAGGACACACGGTAAGCTGCTGGCTTTTCTTCTAACCCCACAAGTCTGGCCTGTGCTTTGCACATAGTAGACTTGCAAAAAATATTAAGGGACTGAAATTTAAACAAACAGTGACCCTTAGAAGGGACATGTGCTTAATAATCAGAACTCTTGCAATTGAAGAAAACATTTTAGAAAGTTCATCATATTTATTTATTTAAATGCCTTTCAAGTAAATTTAAGATCAATATCAAATTTAAAGGGACATCAAACCAAACGTAGTTGTCTTAAAGTAACAATTAAAGTAAAAGTTGTCATGAACAACACTGTCACTCAATCTCTAATTTACCGTAGCCTTTTACAGCAGCTGTTGTCAGCCTTGGCCACAGATTTTGATACCTGAGCCCAATCTCTAGAGATTATTTGATCCAGCAATTAATTAAAGGGTTCTTTTATTAATTCCAATGTGCACTGGAGGTTGAGAAACAATGAACTCTAGTTTACTCTCTCCAATAATATAATTTTCCAAAATAATCAGCCTCTCTAGTAAGTAAAGGAGAATAAAACAATAAATTGTCATTATGTCAGATTATCGGACAGGCAAGCACTAAAAAGAATCCTAATTTCCAGCTTTACATAGTGTTTTTTTTCAACCATGAGTTATGACCCATTCATGTATCATGAACTTAACTTAGCAGACTTTATCTGGTATTTTAAAAAATTTTTTTGAAAAGGAAAGGAAAGGAAGAAGAAAGAAGAGAAAAAGAGTTCATTGTACATTGGAAATCAAGAGGGAGGTTGGGGGGAGGAGGAGAGGAGCAAAAACCTACCTAACAGGTACAGTAAACACTATTCAGGTGATAGGCGCACTAATAGTCCTGACTTAAGCATTATAAAAGCTATCCATGTAACATGGATATTTTAAAATTTAAAAGAAAAAGAGATTATCTTTAAATGTGGCCAAAAAAAGAGTTCATTACATTTAGTCAGGAAAATGTTAAACTTTGTTTCAATTATATATGTGTACATATGTGTATAGTGGGTCACAATGTAAAATGTATTTTTTATAGTGGGTTAAGGTGTGAAAAATTTGAAAAACACTCTAGAATGTTTAGAAAAGCACACTCCCCCAGTTAGGGTTAAATACAGTATCCACATGACAAAATACAATGCAGCCATTAAAAAGAGTGAAGTAGATTTATATTTACTGACTTGGAATGATGTTCAGATGCATTAAAAAGAAAAAGCAGGTTAAGTACAAACATTAAGCACAGCATAATCCCACTTTGGGAAATATGTACTGTATTTATAAATATGTCTAAGCCATGGAAAAGCGAGGTTAAGCATCCAGACAAAGCGTGACCTCCTGGTTCCCACATCCGGGCTCTGCCACTTCCCGGCTGCACCGTCTTGGTCAAGAAACTTCACAGCACCAGAAAATTATTGTACCTGTCTCAGAGGACTGTTGTGAGAATGAGCTGAGCTAAGACAGGTAAAATCTCCCAGCACTACCAAGTGCTTTGTAGGCACTTAAGAAATGGTAGCTCCATCTAGACCAGAGGGAAAATGAGTGATTTCACATCATAAATCTTAACAGTAGCCATTATCTGGGTGCCGGGATTACCAGCAAATTTCATTATCTTCTTTATACATTTTGTATATTTAAATTTTATAATCAGAAAAAGGCAAGACAGCATAAAAATTAAAAGTATGTAATTTTCCCTTAGGGTTCTAAAATGTTTTTGATAACTTTAGGTTAAAAAAAACAAATAAACAGGAATGGTAGTAACAACATGTTCTACTTGGATTTTGCTTACTTCTTTAGAAAGATTAGGTTTGAAGGATTTTTGCCCAATCAGGCAATGAACTCTGCTCTGGAATTCTATTTCCCTGATTTTGGAATTTGTGTAACTTCTGTGACTGGTACAAAGACTTTGCTTTGCTATCTACTTCTCTAAAATTGTCCTGCTTTATCTTAATTTGTCAGTCCAAGTGAGTCCGCTAACAGAAATCTGAATTAAGTTGTCCCACTATACAGACCCCAAAGCTACTTTCTGTCCCAATATTGTACCTTAGGTCATTGTATTTCTCATGAAATGATGATGACATCCTGTCCAAATAACAGTCCAAACTGAGCTGTCCTTTGTGTTTACTCATGAGAATAAAAACAGAGACCTTAAATGGCATTACGTGTGGGTGGGAAGACTCATTATTAAAGAAAAGGGGGAATTACAGAAATGCATGGAAAAAAAGATTTAAAAATCATCTATTGTTCCTCCACTCAAAGTCCATTATTAACATGTTAGTATATTTCCTTCCAGTCTTTTGCTTTGTAGAGTTATCTTAGGTTGTTGTAGTCATATTGTAAACACAATTGAGTACATCTCTTTTTTCACTTGGTATTACATGAAAAGCATGTACTATGCTGTCATATAATTTTCAAAAACATGGTAGTGACTGCATAAAGTTTTCTTCAGTGAGTAACCATTTCCCTTCTAAAGGACATTCAGATTATTTTCAAGTTTTAGCTGTTATATTAATAAATAGAACTATGAAAAACTTTTGAGAAAATTTTATATAAAAATTTTGAGCTTTTTATGTGTGTAAAATTGTTTCAGCTTTTTATATGCGTAGAATCCAAAAAAATGGAATTTCTGCTTCAAAGGTCATGAGCATTTAGTCTTAGGATAGTTGTTAATGTATTACAACTGACTCTGTTATTCTCTATCATGAATCAGTATAATTCTTTAAGAAAGCACTGGCAATATGGATTAATGTGTGTGCAGCCTCATTTCAAAAAGGATTTGAAGCAGTTTGCAAAAGCAAACACAGTCAAACCATTTTTAAGAGGAGAAATTAGGGTAAAAGGGAAAAATTAAAAAAGTAACAACTAGTATTTATTGAATACTTATTGTGTATCTGCACTGTGTTAAGTTCATCGTATATAATCTCATTTAATTCCCCCAGCAAAGAGGTAGGTATTATTATGCCCATTTTATAGATAAGAAAACCGAGGCCTGGAAAGTTAATAACTTGCCCAATCTCACAAAGCCAGTCAGAGATAGAGCAGATATTCAAACTCTTAGCCATTAGGCCACACTTCACAGGGGGTACACTGGAGCACACTTAGTGGGGCTGAGCCAAAGTAAGAGTCTGCTTTCCAGTGGTGTATGCACAGAGAGACAGGAGAATGGGAAGATTCACGGTGTTCACAAGTTAAACACAGGCCAATTTCTTCTAAGTGTGAGCGTGCCTATTTCATCACACTCTTTCCATATGGATCATTTTATTTTTATGGGTTTTTTTGTTTTGTTTTGTTTTGAGACAGAGTCTCACTCTGTTGCCCGGGCTAGAGTGCCGTGGCGTCAGCCTTGCTCACAGCAACCTCAAACTCTTGGGCTCAGGCAATACTCCTGCCTCAGACTCCCAAGTACCTGGGACTACAGGCATACGCTATGCCCAGCTAATTTTTTCTATATATTTTTAGTTGTCCAGCTAATTTCTTTCTATTTTTTTTTTTTTAGTAGAGACGGGGTCTCGCTCTTGCTCAGGCTGGTCTCGAACTCCTGAGCTCGAGCAATCCTCCTGCCTTGGCCTCCCAGAGTACTAGGATTACAGTCATGAGCCACCGTGCCTGGCCGGATCATTTTATTTTTAAATGTGTGTACAGTAGTTAAGATGCTTATATCGGTGAATCCTGTATCACTGTTGTTTTCATTTTAATATCAGGGAATTAGGCATTTCTTCATATGCTAATTTATTCCTGTGTTTGCATGTCTTCCTTTGTAAATTGACCAATTCTTTCCTCTGCCCATTTTTCTGTTGTTTTCCCTATTTTTATTATCATACCTTAAAATAAAGATACAAAGTTTTTAGAAACTATTTGCAGTAAAAATGACAGTCTCTCATTTTGAATTCAGATAATTTTACACGAATTTATGTTCTATAGTCCAGTATCTTCCAGTATGATTTTCTACCACTTGGAAACTTAGTCCGTCATCTTCTAGACAGTTGACAAATACTGAAATTTATATCGTAAAGTTTGTCTGTGCTATAATGTCTGTTTGACTGTAATGCAACAGGAATATATTTGGGGCTGTGATGTGAGTTGAGAACCTATACTCTTTCTCTTTATTATTACTGTTTATTTTTGTATTGATTTATTTTATTTATTGATTTTATTTACTTATTTATGTGTAGCCTTGTTGCAGCAAGGATTAATTTTTATTGATTATTATTTATATAGTCTTTCTCTTGAAAATACTTAATTCTTGTACGGTATACGTAATATGCAGTCTCTTTAGGCCCCTGAATTTGTTCCACAGAACAGCATCCTGCGGTCGTCATAGCTCTATTATATGCACTGACAATGCAAGTGTACTCCCTTAATGCACAGTCTCCTTTAGAATTTGATGAGTTGCCTGAATATACACTTAGATAAATTTTAAGACTACGTTCCCAAGACTTCTACCCCACAAGATAATCCTATTGGATTTAGTTTGAAACTACATTAAGCCTATGAGTTAATTTCGAAGGAAGTCACATCTTCACAATGTTTACCTGTCCCCACACAGTGGGCCTTCTGTTTATTCTGTTTATTCTTTTGCATTGCTGGTTAAAATTTGAGCTTTCATCTCTATCTGTCATATTTGTTCCCCTTCTCCAGCCCCCACTTTAGTTTGACTTTCTCTCTTCCCATTTCCTTATCGAATGAATATCTAAGCAAAACACGATAGGATTATCTTTACGGTAGATGAGAAATCCTGGGTCAGTTTTCATTTAATTAGACAATTTGTTAATGGAAATGTCGCCTAAGAGGCCGGTGCTATATGTAGAGGGGTAGAGTTAGTTCTCTAAGCCATTGTTTTACCTGGTTAATAACCACTTAGATTATGATAGTCATGTGCTCTCTTTAAAGTTACTGGGCTCCATCTCCTGGGCTGAATTCCGAGTATTTGGAGTAAGGACAGTTGAAAGTCCCCAGAGCAGGGCTGGGACGAGGGTGAGGCAAGCTGGGTGTCTAGCTGGGGTCATGCTTTGGGAGGTGCCTGCTCTCAGACCCCCTGGGTGTCTCACTCCCCTTACCCTGGTCCCAGATTGTCCTAGGAAACCGGCCGCCATGTGCCAGCTGGTGTTGGCAATCGGGTAGGGGAGGAAGCCACCTCCCAAGCCTTATAGCTTTGTCTTGGGCCCACTGGGGTGGGAGTTTGCCATCACCCCCAGTGCAGAGCATTTGTGCCTGACGGATGGGCCTACGCTTGAGTATCCAGGCCACTTTTCATTTTAGTAGCAAAAGGCATCCACAGCTAGAGCAGACTGACAGCCTGCCGGCCCCCCAGCCCCTGCCCCACCTGAATGCTCTTACAGGATCCCTGGAGACAATCAATTTCCATTTGAGAAACACTTGGAGCTGAGTTATTGGTGGATGGGATAATGACCTGCACTCTGGCCTCACTACCCTCAACTACGCAAGACTGTTAGGACAACCACCAACCCAGAAGTACCCAGCGAAGCCTCAAACACAAGTGCCAGTTAAAAAAACGTCCAAGAAGAGCTGAAAATAAGCAGCTATAATAAACTACATTATAAAACCTACTTATGGGGCGCTAGATAGATGGGAGAGACTTGATTCTAGCATCTTACAGGATACAATCTCTGTATCCTGTTCAAACACATAGAGCAAAATGTTTTTGGTTTTATGCTGTTTACGTGTAGTAGATATTTCAATATCTTTAATTCATGGGGGTTTTCTAAATCTTTAGTTTTATGCCTTTTGAAATTAATACTCAGTCAATCATCAAAAAATTTAGAGAATGTTTGGGTGAGGAGAAATTTATTTAACTGTCTTAATTAACAAAGGGGGACATTCTCATTGGTGAGAGATGGCTCTAAAAACAAAGAACCTAATACCATAAAATTCAGAATGAGAGAGGAAAAGAAAAGAAAAGTCATAGAGTGAATTAAAATGGAAGAGAACATCACAGAGCAGAAATGTGCCAGGAGTAGCAAGATGCACACACACAACAACAAGAAGACCCCGGGACAGGGCTCAAGGCAGTAGGCAGGGCCAGGATGCTCAGTGCAGGGCAAAGGGGCCTGTCCACCACCATGCCACACAAATTGCTCACAGTAATCCACAAAATATCACCCAGTACAATAGTTTATGCTCCTAATAATGACTCTATGGCATTAAGAAAGTTGAGGCACACATACCCCCCATTAAAAGCAGCCATACCGATCTATTTCATTATAATGCTATCTGTCTCTGAAACGTTATGCTATTAAAGTAAATAGACCTGTCAACCCACACAGGAGACCATGGTCTACATTCCCCCATGCTCTGAGTGCTGCCGTGAGCTCCATGACAACGGCAGCTGCGCTACCTGGCTGTGAGCATTGACTCACATCTGTAAGCTCTGTCAGCCCAGAGCCCTCCATGCCCCATCCCGAGCTGGCAGCCAGCACTGCCCGCGGTTTACTCCACCACAGCCTTGTCTCCTGTCATTTAGCTTGTGTCCTAGGACACAGTGTTTGCTGGAGGCAGCCCTCTACACATATGAGGTTTCTGTGAAGAGGGGCTCCCAGGGTCATCCAATCAGATTGGATTAGGGCCCACCCTGCTGACCCCATTTTAATGGCATTATTAATACCTCTTTAAGGGCTCTGATTCCAAATACAGTCACATTACTCAGGTACTGAGTGTCAGGGCTTCAACATATGAATTTGGGGGGACACCATTCAGCCCGTAACAAGTGTAGACCTTTAAAAAGTTAAACTTCAGGTATCTAGAACTCTCACTCACCAACCTATAGTTCCCATTTTCTGACTATTTTACACAATGGAGGTGGCACTTCTTCCTTGCCTTTGTAGCCACCATGCAAGGCCCCGCCATCCTGGTAGTAGATGCTCCCACAAGGGCAACAACTTGTGAACGATGGGCAACACAGGGAGAAGCGGAAAGAACAGAAGGAGCCAGAGTTGCCCTGTCGTTTTATTTTTCCACCACCAAATAGGCAAATGAAAATCACCATATCATTCAAGTACTACAGCAATTACGCCAAGTAAATACAACCCCAGCACTAGTCTACAGGAATTCAGATTCTAGGTCAGAGTTATTGCATTTTTGTGTCCCTACTAACAATATGTAGAACTTGTTTAACACATTGACTGCCACACTAGAAAAGAAAATTTTTTGCCCTTGGGGCCATGGTGTTTTATTATGAAAATAGAATGAAAACTTCTAAAACAAAATCATCCTTTCTAACTTAATGAAAAATGTTATTTTTTATTATTTTCTATACCTGAGTTATATGCAATTAAATTGTCAATATTAATTGTAACAATAAGAACATCAATAAATAAGATTTTCATGAACCAACTGCAGGGTTTTTCCCAAGCCCCTACCCATCATGTAACATGTATGTTACAGCATGGCAGTGTGAGTTGCCTGTGCACCAGTCGGCTCCCAAAGTAAAGAGACATGTGAGTTACATATACTTCACGAGGCCCAGGCTCAAAACTAGCATTAGTTAAATACAACTCACATGGCAGTTAATGTGTTAAAACATTCTGGCCAGGCTCAGTGGCTCATGCCTATAATTCTAGCACTTTGGGAGGCCAAGGTGGGAGGATGGTTGAGGCCAGGAGTTCAAGACCAACCTGGGCAAGAGTGATACCCTAAACTCTACAAAAAATGGAAAAATTAGCCATGACATGCACCTGTAGTCCTAGCTATTCGGGAGGCTGAGGCAGGAGGATCGCTTGAGCCCAGGAGTTTGAGGTTGCAGTGAGCTGTGATCGGGCCACTGTACTAGAGCCCCAGCAGCAGAGCAACAGCCTGTCTAAACAAACAAACAAACAAACAAATAAATAAATATAAGGTTCTGTGTTCCACCTTTAGAGATCTTAATCCAGTAGGCCTGGGTGGCCCCGTTTCACAAACACCCCAGGAGGTTCTATTCCGGGAACCACACTGTTAGAGATAACACAGTGCCGTCTGGGCTGTGTGCTACACAAGGGCCTAATGCCCACAGCCCCCAAGCAAGAGCTGACTCGTTGAGCAGCACAGGCACACTCCCCCTATCAGTTGTAAATTAAAGGGGCTTATTTGATATTTCATTGTTAACCCTAAGCATTTTAAAATTATATAATAATATCTAGACATTATTGAACCTGTTTGGGGTCAAGGTATGTGATAGGCATACAATAACAATTTTCCAAATTGGCCATTGTTATCTCATTTTAAAGATGAGGAAACCGGGGCTTATGAGAGTGGGCTTATGAGAGGTAAGTAATTTGCTCAAGATCTCGTAGCTGGCAAGTCTCTGGATCTGGTTTCAAGCCTCTGAGTCAGCCCAACCCTAAAGCCCCAGTGATTCCCAGACAACTAAATAATGCACCATTTAAAATTTTTTAGTAAGAACTTGTATTCAATGCTTTTAAATACTCTGTACAGGAAATCAATTCATTCCAGACAATGCTAAGATTCATAACATATTGAATAGCCTCCATTCTAAGACAATTGTAAGATTTAATAAGGACATCAATTTAATAATAGCTTTTGGAAAGCATAAAACACTAAAGTAAATATATATGCCAAATGTAAGATGCCTCACTGTTTTAGAAGTACTAAAAATGCAAAAACTTAAATATAAAAATAAAGGTGGAGAAGAATACCTTAGAATCCATGAAAAAAAAAGCATGCAATTTGTCTGGTTTGACAGCACAGCCACTGGCCTATAGCGCCATCTGCTGTATGGAAGTGGCCATTACAGCAGCCCTCAACGCTAGGGCTTTTACCAGGGCATTGACCCGAAGTCTAGTCACCTCTTCACAGGTGTCGACAGAGTGCTAGTGTCTAAGACCCGGATATGGAGTAAAGGGGAAAATACAAATAAAGTCAAAGAGAAGAGAAGGAAAAATAAAGAAGTTGGAAGAGAAAAAGAAAAGCTAAGTAGGGAGGTGGTATCATCATCATTAGTATCTACCTTTTATTACCTGCCAGGTATTTTGCATATGTTATCTCCAACCTATTTTATTGATCTGTCTAACCAGAGCCTTGCCTTTTTTATTTTTCTAATCTTTTCAAAGTACAAGCTTTTGTTTTTATTGACAAGCTTTATTATATTTTTGTATTCTATTTCACTTATTTCTGCTCTGTCATTTGTTTATCCTTCTACTTATTTTGAATGTTTAGTTTCCATACATATACCATGTGATTTTAAATCACAGAATATCAGAGCTGGAAGGAGGCTGAGATGAACCTGGCTCTTCTTTCATTTTTACGAAGAGGCCTGAGGGAAAGCAAGTCTGCTTCCAGTCCTACAGCTGGTACCTAGGTTTCCACGTCCATGCTGAGCGGACCTCCCTCCATTCATCCCACCACGTTCCCCTGCTCCCTCTTCTCTCTCCCTTCCCTTTCCTTGTCTGCTTCCCCTCACTCAGAACAGAAAAAGATAACATTGTCAAGTTGATAAAATTCAGGATAAATAAGCAAACTTCCCCATCAAAAGATCTGAATTTTAAAGATTAGAGCATATTTCTGTTGGTGGTTAGTGGTTTTCCTGTTTTTACAACATTACACATTTTACTCCAAATGGACAGGTGACCTGAGGAATGAGAGGGGAGAAAAAGTCACAGGTAACCAAATGCAAAAAATTTTTAGAAACTGAAATTCAATCTGCCTTGTAGAAGCTTATACTCATATCTATTAAAAATTCTACTATCTATATCAGATATTTGGCAAGAAGCAAAAATAGATGGTATCTTAATTTATCAGCAATTAGTGTCAGTATGCAAATGTAGTCTTACATTTCAGATTAAACAGATGAGCACTGCCAGTCATAAAATTTATTGAATTGTAAGGTCAACTGGCCCTGAGAAGGTTAAAAAGAAGCTGCAGTTTGACCTTGTTGGGGTAAAGGGAAACTTCCCCTTCACCCCGGAAAGTTTGTTGAAAGATCAACTCACAAAAGGCAGATTAATAAGAGAAAGAGCTTTATTTACCATGTTCACAGGGAGAATCACAGAGTGATTACCCAATATCCCAATGGGGTCCAGAAAGTTATATACCTGCATTTTAGAGGGGAGGGAGAGATGAGGAATGTAGGTAATTCTATATTTAGGGGCAATGAATGGTTACTAGGGAGGATGAATAGATACTTGGGAGAATGGATGGATGGAAGAAACATATTGACTTGTAAATGATTCTCTTTGCAAATTAAACCATCTTGAGAGATAGGTATTATATTTAAAATGATTTGGGCCAGGTCTGGTTCCATTCTTGATCTTTTTTCCTGCAATATATTGAGATAACTGGGAGAGAAAGGGAAATTGATTGTTCATTTTGATAGACCCATCTGGTTTTATGCAGATAGAGGAAAAACCCTTTCCAATGCCTGTTGATCTCTAAGGGCCTTTAATTCAAAAATACTCTTTATACAAAGGAGTCATCGTTTGGGATGAAATTTCCTGAGGTCCTTTACCTAATAGATGTATATAACCATACATTTCCATCTAACTAGCACTTCAGTTGTGTCCTACAAACTTTGACATGTAGAATTTTCATTAACATTTAATTCTAAATATTTCTTAATTTCCTTTATAACTCAAGGAAGTTGTCTAGTAAGATGTTATTTTGTTTCCAAATATACAGAGTTTTTGGAGTTTAGGGAGATTTTTTTGTTGTCATTGCTATTCTGCTCTTTTATTGTATGCATAGCAAATTACCATAAATGTAGTGACTTAAAACAACACACATTTATTATCGTACAGTTTCTTTTGGTCAGGAGTCTAGGCACAACCTAACTGGGTTCTCTTTCTTACATAAGGTAATGTAATGTAATCATGGGAATGACTTCCCATCACCTTTGCCATATTCCATTGGTATCATAGTCAAGGTTCTCCAGAGAAATAGAACCAATAGGATAAACATTTAGATAGATGAAGAAAGATAGATAGATAGATAGATAGATAGATATTACAAAGAGATTTATTATAAGGAATTGGCTTATGGGATATGGAGGCTGGTAAGTCCAAAATCTGCAGAGTCAATGTTCCAATTTGAGTCCAAAGACTGACCAAGAAGAGAACTGATGTTCAAGTCCAAAGGCCAGCAGGCTGCAGTAGAAACAATAAGAGCCAATGTCCCAGTTCTAATGCCATCAGGCAGGAGAATTCTATCTTATAGGGATGGGGGTGTCGGGTCAGCCTATTCAGGCATCCAACTGACTGGCTGAGGCCAACATGCATTAGGGACAACAATCTGCCTTACTCAGTCTACCAATTTAAGTGTTAATCTCACCCAAAAACACCCTCACAGAAACACCCAGAATAATGTTTGACCAAATATCTGGGCACCCCATGTATATAACCAGTCAAGTTGACACATAAAATTAACCTTCGTAATTGGTTAGAAACAAGGCACAGATCCCAACCATACACAAAGAAGGAAATTATATAAGGTGTAAACACCCAGAGGTGGGAATCATAGTCACCTTAAAGTCTGTTAACCACATATACTGTTATTCATTATTTCTAATTTTATTGTACAGTAGAATTTATTGAACCTTCAAGACCTAATACATGGTTTCTTTTTTGCTTTAATGTTTCAAATGTATCTGAAAAGGGAAAGAACATGTAGTCTTTGTTTGATGTAAATGTATAAGAGTTATAAATATCTAATAGCTTAAGTTTAATAATTATATTGTCCAGATCTTCTATATGTAGGGTATGTGTGTGTGTGTATTGAGGGAGAAGAGGAATTGTCTACTGTCTAATTGATCTATTGGCTTTTGGGAGGAGCAAGTTAAAAATCTCCAATTATAAATTTGATTTATGTGTTTCTGCCTAAAGTTCTCTTAACTGTTACCTAATAAATATTAAAGCTGTATTGTTAAACACATATATATTTTATGACATCTCTTATGATGTTTTTGTCTTAAATTTTATTTTTTCAGGCTTTAAGATTACTCCATGAGCTTTCTTTGGTTCATATTTGCCTGATATATCCTTTCTGAGCCTTTTAGTTTGAAACCTTTCAGTGTCTGTTTGTCTTAAATAAGTCTCTTATAGAAGATATATTGTTGAATCTCGTTTTCATTCAATTTGAGAGACTGTTTTTTAATTGGTGAGTTTTGCCACTTACATTTATTGTAATTGCTACTCTATTTGGCAGGCAGCATGGTATAGTTGTTCTGAGTATGGGGCTCTAGATCCAAACCACCTGGGTTCAGGCCCTGGTTCTGTCACTTTCTAGCAAATTGCTTATCCTCAATTTCCTCATCTATAAAATGAGGATGATAAAAGTAACAGTATCTACTACTTCATTAGGTTATTACGGGGATTAAATAAGAAATACTCAGATAAACATTTGAAACATACTAAATGCTCTACAAATGTAAGTTATTAGTAATTTTATTTCTGCTATCAGATCTCACATATTCCAATTATCATTTTTTTTTTTTTGAGATAGGGTCTCACTCTGTTGCCTGGGCTAGAGTGCAATAGCATCATCATAGCTCACTGCAACCTCAAACTCCTGAGCCCAAGTGATCCTCCTGCCTCAGCCTCCCGAGTAGCTATTAATAGAACCACAGGCACATGCCACCACACTTGCCCAATTTTTTAAATTTTTTGTTAAGACAATGTTTGACTATGTTGCTCAGGCTGGTCTCAATCTCCTGGCCTCAAGCAATCCTACCGACTTGGCCTCCCAATGTGCTAGGATTACAGGCATGAGCCCATCACACCTGGCCATATCACACTTTCTTTTTATTCCATTCTTTCTTGCCTTTTATTGGATAGACTTTTCTTCTGCTTCTTTGAAACTTATATGTTCTATTCTTTTTTTATGGTAGTTGCCCTTAAGACCTAAACTCATATTTATTTTTATTAAAATTATCCATATTTTCATCTTCCTCCTAATAAGACAGTAATCCAATCCAGTAGTGCTCAAAGTGCCATTCCAGCATGAGATAATGAGCTTGAGCCTGAATATAAACCAATACATTGTAGCTTTCTTCATCAAGTCTTGCTATGAAAATAATGTCAGCCAAACCAAAGAGTTTGCTTATGACATAACTGACTCACATTCTGGTACAAACTCCTATTTCATTGAAAACCATTAACAAATAGTTTTCAAACCACTCCTCCAATAACACTGCTTTGGACCACAGTCTGGCCACTTCGGCCTCTCATTCCTCTCTGAGCCCCACACCCCTCTCAGCATTGATATTGTCTAGAATTTTAGTTCCACGTTGCTGTAAAAATAGTTCTTTTTTTCTAGACTAGCTTTTTAGAATTTTTAAAAGTCAGGTTTAATAAAATATAGTTTATATACAGTAAAATTCACCCTTTTTAGTGTACAATTCTGTAAATTTTGACAAACATACCATGAGGTAATCACTACCATGGTCAAGATGATAGATTATTTCTATCACTCTATGTTCCCTTCACCCTCAGCACCTGACAACCACTAAGCTATTTTCTGTCTCTATACTTTTGCCTTTTCCAGAATGTCACATAAATGGAATCAGCCTAGTTTATCATATCTGGCTTCTTTCATTTAACATGTCTTTGAGACCCACCCATTTTTTTTTGCATAAATAAGTTTGTTCCTTTTTAATGCTTAGCGGGATTTCATTGTGTCAATGTATCACAATTTATACAGCCATTCACCAGTTCCTGGACATTTGGGTTGTTCCTAGTTTTTTATCACTATGAATCAAGTTCCTAGCCTTTTTTCTAAGACAACAACAATAAATTTAGCATAAATATGTGGCCACTCTCTTCCTGTATCTATTGTGTATCATCTCCTGAATTTGTTTCTCTTCTTGTTTGATTACTTCCTCCAAGAATGTCATCCAAGTCTTTCATAAGAATATTGTTATTACATCCTCATCTTCTAGTGACAATCTGGTTCAATAGAAAATTATAAATTCAAAGTTATGGTTCTTAAATTAAAAACTTTTTATATAATTTTTTTGTTTGAGATAAGCTCTTTCAACCTGAAGTTTCTTTCATGTTTGGAATTTATTAATATCTTTATATGTCTTCAAATATTTTGTTTTCTCCATTTTTATATTTCTACCTTTTTGTTCCAGTTTTATCCTTGGTATTAGAAAATTTACAAATAAGCTAACTTATTTTTTTTAACTTTCCCCACTGCCTTTGGAGAGTTGCTGAGGATAGTTGCTGAAACTGCTCTTCCAAGCCCTACTTCATCTTCAGCTGCATCTCTTCTGCTATTTATACCACATTATTATTATAGCATCAGTATTCATTCTAATTATATTCTTCATGCCTAATCTGTTTCAGTTTCATACTTTTTCCTAATTCATACTGCTAATATCATACATCTCCTTAAATATATTCATCATGCTTATGTAAAAATCTTGGTCCACCCGCTCTACTAATTCAGTTTCAGATGGCGTATATTATTCAGCTGCGGTCTTTTTATAGTAGTTGTACTGCGCAGGTGTCTAGTTATTTGTCCCGTGAATCCATGTTGCCCTCGAGCTACTCTGCCTGATAAACGTGCATCCAGAAAGGCCAGTGAGTTTGGATGGGAGGATGGTGATGAGCCCAGAAGGATGTCTCTGGCTCAGAGAACCAGGCTATCACTGTCATTTTCTGACATGTTACCAGATCATTCCTCCAGTCAGGTTTCTACCCTTAGGGAGCAGCAGCACAGAAAGGAAGCCATAACCTAGCAGCCCCGAGGGTGTGGAGGGGAAAGGGTGGAGGCATGAATTGGGAGGAGGAGGTAGAAGATCCGTCTGCAGTTGTTTTTGTTCGTACCTCACCCCAACAGTACGTTTTGTTCTGGTGCCTCCACCAGGCGCTTCAGGGGTTGCTACCATTTCAACTGTGAAGTCAGGCAATGATTGTCCCAAGGCAAGGTGGGAGAGAAGTCAGAGCAGAATCTAAATTCTTTCATCCCACCTGCCTCCTACACACTCACAGATCCAGGCAGTCTTCAGGCTCCCCAGAGTTGCCTTCTCCTTCTTCTCCTTCTCCTCCTTCTCCTTCTTCTTTCTTCTTCTTCTTTTTTTGGTAGAGACGGGGTTCTCACTATGTTGCCCAGGTTAGTCTCGAACTCCGAACTCCGCATCCCGCCTCCGCCTCCGCCTCCCCAGTCGCTGGGATTGCAGGTCTAAGCCACCGCTCCCGGCTGTTCTTGTTTTAGTTCCTGGAATCCGTGGTTCTCCAGGATAAACTACTCGGGTCCCATTTTGGTAGAAACCGAAGCTAAATGGGAGACACTGAAGTGTTTGCAGAGAAGCCACCTTGGGAGCATCTGTCTTCTTGAGTGTCTGGGTTCAACTCCTGCCTCTACAGCAGCCGCGTCCACTCCAGCAAGTTGCATCGCCGCAGTCTGGTGCCTCAGTTTCCCTCCTGTGTTGATCAGGGATAACAGTGGCCTCTGCCTTGGTGCTTATTTAAGAATGCTCGTAAAGCTGTGAAAACAGAACCGGCACACAGTAAATGCTTCCTACCTGTTGGCTACGTTACAACACACCACTACGCGGTTCCGCACCCCTCAGGGAGGATTTGCGGAGACTTTCTACCTCCCGCCGCCTCGGCACCAGCAGACCACCTAATTAGCCCCCAGCGAGCACACGCCCCGGTGGCGGCGGGCCGGCTGTGCCCCGGGGCCTGCGCGCTTCCGCCGGTGAAACGCACGTCCCGGAGCCGCCGCGCGGGCACTTCTTCCGAACCGGGCAGGACCCCAGCCGACCGCAGGATGAGCCGGGCAGGAACCCAGCGCGGCCAAAGGCGGACCCAGGGGGCGGCAGGGCGCGCGGCCGCAGGGAACGGCGCGGAGGCGGCCACGCGGCGGCGCTGCGCCCGCCCCTCCTCGGCCGCCGCCTGCTGGCCCGCCGCGGGCGCCGCTCGCCCAGTCCCCGCGCCCAGCGGCCCAGCGCACCATGCACTGCCTGGGCGCCAACTGCCTGGTAAGTGCCCGCAGCCCCGGCCCTCGGGGGATGAGCGCCGGGGGAAGGGGAAGGGTCAGGCCCCCTCCTGCACTCACCTGCCCCGCTGGGACGCTTCCGCCTCCCCGCCCTCGGGGATCCAGCCCCCGCCCTGGCACCACCGGGCCCTGGGGACACCTGGCGGGGAGAACCCTGGACCCTGCTCAGGTACTGGGGCGGAGGCAAAGAAGACCACTGGCCGCGGGAAACGAATTTGGGGCAGCCTTCAGGTGCGCCTCCAGGTAAGGACTTGGAGGCTAGTGACTTACCCGCTCCGCACAGAGCAGGTGTTTCAAAGGCTCGGTGAAAGAGCTGCAGGTGGCCACGTTTGGAAAAAAAAAAAAGGAGAGGGATGGGACTGGTTACATTGAGCAGTCCACCTGGCTGTCTTCTTTTTCTCAACTCTCCCTTTTTCCGGAAGGTTTCTGCGGAGAGAACCCCCAGGCAAAGAGAGTGGCGACCCCAGATTTATAGGAAATGCACAGATACGGCATGGTTGTTCCTGTTCTTTCTCTTTTGGACTGGTTTGGTAAGTGTGAGCGCTTGGCCAGGAAGAGACCAGAGTGCGTGTGGTGTGTCCGGAAATAACTCTGCCCCAAATGTAAATAGCTTAAAGTTAGCGCTGCAATGAGAGACTTCTGTCATTTGCCCAGAATAAACATCAGTTAGTCCTGGGGGAATTCTTGTCTGCCTTCTCCTAACCTCCTAGACTCGCTGCGGAGGCTGCCTTCTTGCTGAGGCCCCGTTCTGATGGATGACTCCATTAGGAAATGGCCATTGCAGTTTGCAATGGGATCCTCGTTTAGAACCTCAGTGTGTCTCCTCTTACCCAAGTTTACTCAGCAGTTTGACTATCTGCCACACCCCCAAATCTAATGTTCCTCGAGCTTTTGTCACACGCCTTTAATGAAGGAAAAGCCAGAATAAGCCTAGAAATAAACTACTTTTCCTTTAGCTGAACATTAAACACACACACAGGGTATATTGTGTTTAGCAGCTAATAGGTAAACGGGCCCTTGATATTAAAAGCCTTTAGTTAGATAAGAAATGATTTTTCCTACTCTAGTTTCCAGGTATTTGTGATTGCTGGTAAACTTCATCAGGCTATGCCATTAGAGTCCTGGGAGAGTCTCTTGAATGTTGAATGTTGATTGTTGATGCTTATATACTTATTCTAGAGTTGTAGATAACAGCACAAAAAGCCTCACCCAACTTTTTCAAAGACCATGTTCACGAAATCCATGCCAGGTTGAGGCATGCTATTTGCTGCATGGTAAATGATTAACTTATACAGCTTGATAATAACTGCCTTTGTTGAAATGAAAAGAATTCAATTTCAATAGACCCTAAAATATCATGTTTGTTTCTCTTTCCAAGTAAGAAAGGCATTTGTTCACTTGTTGACTTTACTTACTGGTTTCACATAGACACATGTGGTTACAGGATGGGTCTGAAAGGCAAATTTTTTTGTTGTATCTCGTGGCCCTTGGAACCCTCCCCTAGGAAGTGAGAGATACAGTGCACCTACAATGCCTTCTGCTTAGCTTCTCCACCGATGGTTGGTGTTTTTCTCTGCGTCTGCTGTTGTATAAATGCAGCTGTCCTGCGGTGTGCCTGGCAGCTTTGACCTCAGGCTGTTAATGTGATTTAATGGTCTTCCCTAGCACCTCCACGGTTCAAATCTAGTACATCACTACCGAACTCTCAGCCCTACCGCTGTCTGGGAGGGACTTGTAGATGGCCTGTCATAGCCTGAAGAATTATGAACCAGCTGAGAGGCAGCACAACGCTGGAAATGGCTTTAAAAATCACATTTTCAATTGCAAAATAAATCTGAAGGTTTCAATATACCCAAGTTCTCTTTACTGCATTCCGTTTTAATGAGAGTCCTTTCTTAGCTGACTGGCTTTTAGTATCTTCTGCAGCATTTTCTAGTCCCAGACACTTAAAGCACAGCAAGGAGTGTGTTTTCTGCTTCTGCTGTTCTGCTTCTGGCTCTTGTGGCAGATCTCCTGACCAGTGATGTGCTGGACAGGATTATTATTGATCGTGCTGCCCTGAGTTAGGGCTGGACAAAGGAGCCTTGGGGGAAGGGGCCAGAACTACAAGCAGAGATGGTCTCTTACAAATAGAAAGAGCACCAGCCTGTGTTTATATTCACATAAAACACATAGAACAGAAACTCCCAAAGTCGAGCCCATCTTTACCTCTACTTACCTCTCCAGTACCTACTCCCACCTTGCCTTCTCCTATTTACCTTTCAAGACTCCATTTCCCTGATCTCTCCAGGTACAGTTGACAGTGACCTCCTTGGTGGCCCCACCAGACCAGTTTACACACTTCCTGTATCACCTCTCATATGGGATTGCAATTGCATGTTTGAAATTAAAATGAAGATGATTTAAGTAGTGGTTTTATTGGCAGGGACTGAGGAATACCAAATCCCATCCCACCCTCTGCAAAAAACTTTCCATTCCTCCCCACAAGCTTTCCAAGGAAAAAGCACGAAAAGAACAATCGTAAATGAACCTATCACTTCATTATTAGATTACCGGTGATCTGGGCAGAAGCACATGACCCCATTCCTCCCCCTGAGTCCAGTCAAGACCTTACTACACTCCAACCTGGAAGGACAGGAGACGAGCATGTCAAGGCTGGGTCAGCTTGCCATGCCAGCCACGTGGGCAAACGTAGTCATATTTACATCCACAGCCTTTAAGTAAAGGGTGAGTGACACTGTCTATTGGCAAAGGTGACCCACTCATTCTAGAATCTGAACAGATAGCCAAGGAGGAGCTTGGGGAGCAGGGAGGGACAGGGAGCCTCCCTCCCCATGAAGTCTGTAGCCCATAAATCCTGCTTGTCTTCTAGGCTGGGTTCCTTGAGGGCAGGGACTAGGTTTTGTTAATCTCTGTGTCCCCCAGTAACAGAGTCTCTGGCATACACTGGGCACTTAAAGAATGCTTATTGTCTCTAAATTAGTAATGAATGCAGAATATCTGAAATATGTTTGACTTTGAGACAATGTACCTTTGGAACATGTGGTATCAACACTATGTTATTGAATGGCTTACTATATCTTCTCTCCTGGAAGGAACTTGTCGATATAACCTATTAAATAATATTCTATGTATTGTATACAGTATCAGGAAACTTACAACACTAGTTTGTGTTATGGGAAGATACATATTAAATCTTGGTAGAAGGCCTGTAAATCCATATTAATGGAATATTTGAATTGAAATTTCAAATATTCCACATTCACTATGAGACTATGTAAAAATGATGATAGATTGCAAGATGTTCTTGTCCAACAGAATTCCTGAGATTCTTTATTTTGTGTATTTTAAGCAGTTATTCCAAAACACTGTTTTCAGACTTGTGAACACTATTTTGGTACATATCAACTGTGTTGCCTCTACAGAGTCCCCTAAAACTAAGACAAAAAAAAAAGAAGGAAAAAAACTCAGTGAAAGTATTTACATAGCCCTGATACACTTAGATAAAGCAAGAACCAACCCCCAAGAGGAGAAAAATTGAGTTGTTTAACTGAAGTTAGACTTAAAAGAAAGAAAAAGACAGACTCTTAAAAGAGTAAGAAGCACAAAAAGGTAAAAAAAAAAAAAAAAATGAAGTGGAATGTGTTCCAGTGGATTAGAATTCTCTCCCTACCTAACCTGTCAAAACCAGTACCAGAAGAGCAGTATCAGAAACCTAATAGATTTGAGTTGTTGACTTTGCTGCTGAAGGAGAGAAGTGCAGTGATACTACCATTTTTATTAGCATCTTCAGGCTTGTGGGGGGACCGTGTTTTCAGCCCTTTGGCCAGGCTCTAACGTGCCTCTGGGTTTTGCTAGGTGTTCATCATGGGCTACTCGGTGGTGGCTGGAGCCACAGGAAGACTCCTCTTCGGCTATGACAGCTTTGGCAACGTGTGTGGCAAGAAGAACTCCCCAGTGGAAGGGGCCCCTCTTTCAGGGCAGGACATGACCCTGAAAAAGTAAGTGTCTAAGTAATTCCCCGACATAGAGAAGCTGTATTTCACATAAGCTAGTCATTTAGAGTTTTCTTATTCAAAACTCTATGAGCCTGTCTCATAAAAAGGGAGGCGCTGTGTGTGGTGGTAAGAGTACAGATTTTCCCATCCTCAGTCCTAAGTTCAAATTCAGCCTCTGCGACTTCTCAGCTGTGTGACCTTGGGCAGAGTACTTAACCTCACGGAGCCCAGTTTTTATCTTTTTAAACTGGTTATGATACCTACCTCACAAGGTCGTTTTAAAGATCCACTGAGACATTGCGTGAGCCAAGATGTAATAAATGTTAATTGTTACCATTATTATCCATAACCTATCAGAATCATGCTACCCGTGTATATTTGAACCTACATCATTCACAGCGTTATTTCTATGTCAGATACCTGAATCCCAACTCAGAATGCTGGGGCCCTATATCCTGCCCCTGCCCAGCCTAGGGGCTCAGCCATGGCACCCTGATACTGCAGTGTCGGTCCCCCGACCTCCAACATGGAAATGGGAGAGAAGAGATGAGAGTCTCCTGGAGGGGAGAGAAGTCCCTGGCTATAATTTTCTAAGATGGAGGCAGCCTTGTAAGAATATTTGAGGCTTGATCAAACATCCCCTATCAGAGAAACCCTAAGAGTCTACCTAGACCCTAAGTTTGGAGTCACCACATACAAATCTCAGCCCAGGCCTGTTATCCTTCTGAGTGTTGCTCCTGTGGAAGGCTTTGCCATTTCTGGGCGTGGACTATCTGGGGGCATTTCCTCCTGCACCCATGGGAGCCACTTACGAAGAAGACCTGCACTCCCATTTCACATTGTATTCGTGATGTAATGCTAAGAAACAGTCATCCCTCTTTGAGTGAAAAGTATATATTCTATTATTCTCAGTAGCCAAAAGGTGGAAGCAACCCGAGTGTCCCTCAGTGGATGAGTAGACAAACAAAATGTGGTCTATACATACAATAGAATAATATTCAGCCTTAAAAAGGAAGGAAATCGGTACATACTACAACATGGATAAATCTTAAAGAGGTTATGCCAAATGAAATAAACCAGTCACAAAAAGACTAACATTATGTAATTCCACTTATATGAGATGTCTAAGGTAGTCAAACTCATAGAAACAAAAAGAAAAACGGTATAGGGGAAGTGCGGAGTTATTGTTTAGTGGATACAGAGTTTCAGTTTTGGACAGTGACGAGTTCTGTGGATGAATGGTGGTGGTGACAGCACAGCAACGTGAATGTACTTAATGCCACTGAGTTGTACACTTAAAATGATTAAGATGGCAAATTTTATGCATATTTTAACATAATTTTTAAAAATAAAATGTTTATCACACACCCAAGAAATCTCTTCCCCCATCTCCTGTTGCGCTCCATCCCTTTCTCCCATCCCCAGGTGGGAGGAAAAGAAGCTTTGGGGACCCTTCCTCAAGGTCCTTCCCACAGAGGGCAGCCTACAGGGTCTCTCGCAGACATTGCTGTGATCCCAGGAGCCTGGATAAGTGTGGGGCCAAGGTCCAGGAGCTGCCACCACTAGCACATGACCTGTTAATGGCAACACCAGTTTGGTTTTTGTGCCCACCTGCCCAGCGCCTAAGTCTGCAGGGAGGGTCTCTGCAGTGGGGAGGGGCAAGCCTTTCATTCTCAGCCTTAGCCCCCTCTTTTCCACTTCCTGGTTCCCTCTTCCCTGTGTTCAGTTATTCTCTGAAGTATATTTGAACACTCTTGGTTACAAATATGCCTGCTGTGGATTGTGTTGAGTAGTGTGTGCATTGGCCTGATCTAGCAATCCACGGGCAGTTTAATCCATCGTCTTCTCCCTCAGTGACTTCCTCAGGTAAGTGCCTAGTGTTATCCCCAGAAAACACTGAATCTGGAGATAAGAGTTCTGTTGACATTTGCAAATGGCTCCCAAGTTGCACACCCCTCTATGGGCATAATAAATGCTCAGTTATGCTGAAGTATTTGATTATAAAAATTTGCTTTAGTAATTCCTGACTTTGTTAGCATGTGGGTTTTTTCCAAGGCCTACAATTATGCCCTATGAGAGACAATGCTCTAAGACTGCGGTCTCCAACCCCTGGATCAGTACCGGGCCACAGCCTGTTAGGGACCAGGCCATAGAGCTCCCCTGCTACCCCACCCCCACCTCCACCGTGGAAAAATTGTCTTCCATGAAATTGGTCCCTGGTGCAAAAAATGTTGGGCACTACTGCTCCAAGACATTCTTCTGTTTCATCTCCCTAGACATGTGTTCTTTATGAATTCCTGCAACCTGGAAGCCAAAGATGTGAGGCTCGGCCCCACAGCCCTCTGCGTGTCCAGCTGTCCTGAAGAGCAGCTCGACACCCTGGAAGAGGTCCAGCACTTTGCACACACCAGTGGTAGGCACGGAGGGACGCATTCCCTCTGCCCCTTTGGGAGGGGGGTGACCTATGGGGACCCGGATGAGATAACTTATCCTGACCCTGCTTTCTCTGGAAAGTTGGAAAGTGTACTTCCTTGCGGGTGCCTCTTCTTGTGCAGAAAAGGCCATACGCATTTTCTCTTGAGCTTGTGCAATTTCACTCAGGTCTGTCTAGATTTATCTGAAACCCTAGCTGCTCTGTGTGTGCTCCTACCAATGCAAAGGAATGGCCTTCCAAAGAGAGCAGAGAGGGGACAGCTCACAATTCACCCTAAAAGCAGGGTCAGATAGAGGTCAGAGAGCTTTCTGCTCGTGGACACATCCAGTCCTGGAGAGGTAGCAGGCTTTGGGTTGAATTGCCTGTGAGTGGGTCCTTCGATGACATTGTCGGAGCCAGTGGATACTTTCACTGACCAGTGAGATATCTTAAGTTGTACCAAAAGCATTTGTGTAACTGAAGTACCTTGCTCTGGGCCTGCTGTTCAGATTTATGGTGTAAGGATTTAAACAAAGGAAAGCAAAAAGAAATTTGAGGCAACCCACTGCAAGTTTTATCTGCCAGATTTTAAAAAATTAGTTTCAAAGCCAGCTTAAAAATACTAATCTTCTACAATCAATCATCTTCAAATAACCTTCAAATCACTTCGGGACCAATCATATAACTTTTAGTTTTGAATATGGGGTTTGAAGAGAGAGTACGAAAGAGAGGCCCTCATTTGGCCTCAGATTGTATGCCTATTCTTTTTGTGTTTCTGTTACCTATAGACCTGTTTTCTAAATCTGGGTAATATATTCTGTCTCCTTTCTGCTTTGGTAAAACGGCTGTGGTTTCCTCACTGACTCACCTGGGAAGATACTACACTGTGTGTGTCTTCTGCTTCCAGGGTCCTTTCTGTGTGTTTATAGTTTGAATTCCTTCAACTACACCCAGAGGCCAAAAGCAGACTTGTTGTGCCCCAGGCTACCAGTCCCACCAAGGTAAAAGCTTCCTCACTTTTCCCTTAACCATCAACAAAAGTTAATGGGTGCTTGGTGTGTTCCTGTTACTCTTCTAGGCTTTGTAGGAAGCACAAGGGAGGTATCTGAGAGAGCCCCTGCCTGCAGAGAGCTTACAATCTGCGGTAGGTGGGGGGGGGTAAACAATCAGGGACTATTTGCAATATGCATATTAACAATAGATTAGAAATCAGGCCAAATGAGGAGAAAACTCAGCAAACAATCCAGATATACCTAGTCTTCAAATAACAACACACTAGAGCTATCAAAATGTAATATATGAATTATTACCAAAGGGATGATTTTATAAATTAGTTGGTATGTATTTTTTTCTATGCCAACTATTTATTACAAAGTATAAATCAGCCAGACCTGGTGGCTCATGCCTGTAATTCCAGGTTCTCCAAAGGTGGGGGTGGGAGGATCTCTTGAGCTCAGGAGGGGGTGGTGAGCTATGATCACCCTACTGCACTCCAGCCTGGGCAACACACACACAAAAAAAACTAAAACAAAAACAAAAACAAATTTTTTTAAACCACAAAGTAGAAATCATTTACTTTTGCCTTTTTATTGCAACCAGATATTGTTAGTTTTTATGGCTCTAGATTTCTTCATAAGAAACAGGCCAGGTGGACAAGGCCAAGTAGGCATCACACCTTTCTTCTCAATGAAAACAGAAACCACAGGTCCTCATCAAGAATATACTTGGTGAACTCTTTGCAGGGTCTTATTCATCTCTGTCACTTAGTGTAGTACCTGGCACACGGTAGGCACCTTACAAATATTTGTAGAATAAAGTTGTAATGATGCAGCAGTGATTTCAGTGCCATGCGAGATGGCTAAGGGGAACAATACAGTGAATAATTTATTGCCACCATCAGGATGCTGAGATGGACTGAGGGAGGACTTGGATTTGTTTGGCATTGCCATTCTTTTGAAAGGTGTCTAAGTATGTTTACAATGTATGAGACCTCTGTGCAAAATCCCTGATAAATAATGATAATTTAAGTCAAACAAGGCATTATGCCAACCATCTAGTAGAGTGTTTATCAAACTATTGTTTGGGACCCACAGTAAGAAATTTGTTATGTCCCAGCCCCAATACACAGCATACATTCATACATACATATGTATATAAAACAGAAATAGAAATCTTACAAAAGAGGGTTTCACCTTACTACCTATGATTCACACAAATAGTTCCTATTCTATTTCATGTTTTAAAAATAATTTATTTCATAGTCTTCTAACTGGTTTCAAATGCAGCTCAAAAAAATGCTGATCTAGCAGGTGCACACACAAAAAAGACTTGAGTAGGTTTTAACTGCATAGGAGGCAGAAAATAGCCCTCCTTTTGATATTCTTTTTTTAAAATAAATGGTTCATGTTATAAGTAATTGAAGGAGGAAAGAATTATTTGTAGAGGAGAGTATCCATTCCATTTTTTTCTAATATCTTATTTTCAAAATTCAAGTTATTGTCAAATCTCATAAATATGTCTCAATGAAAACGTAACTGAACGTATGGGGAAAAAACTAGAATGTTTTAATAGGATGAAGGAAAATTAACACTGGGAAAGAAAGATTTTTTTTCTATATACTATTTGTATGCTATAACGCTATTTGTAACTATACCTGCAGATGGAGTTGAAAGAGAATGGAATTTTTAAGGTTGTAATTTAACCAGAGTTGGATAAACTCTCCTCTTTCTGCAAATGGGATGGCAACTGTAATTCCATAGGAAGCTTATATCTTGATACTGATGATGATAATGGTGAACATTTACTGAGCTTTTGATACTTGCCAGGTTCTTTTCTAAGCTCTCAATATGTATTAACTTATTTAAGCCTCAGAAGACCTCTGTGTTGTAGATATTCTTTTCATCCCTATTTTACAATTGAGGAAGCTGATGCAGAGAGGGTTAAGGCAATACAGCCAAGTGGAGAAGCTGGCATTCAGACTCAAGCAGCGTCCGCGTCGGCTGCAGTAATCCAAAATACACAGTCAAGGCTTGGTTGGTTTTATTTTGCCTGGCGAGTGGCCTCCTTAGGCTCACTGGGGGGAAAGTCCTAATCTGTGTGTCCTAAGGTCGCCATTTTTCCTACCTCTCAAGCTGGTCCTAGTCCTTTTCACTCTTAAGTGCAGACATTTCCAATACTATTCAAGTGAAGACAAAACTGTTGATTGGCCTTTCTTAGAGGGAGTGAGGGCATGAGGGCGGTAGAGATAGCTGTGAGGGCTCCATTTCCTTTACCTACACAAGCGAGTGTTTGTTTAAGGTGGAAATTATCCTGTTTATCATGGAAGAGCAGTGCCAAGATTGAGAAGCTGGAAAACATGAGACGTGTGGCTATAGGGCCAAAGAACATTTTCTAAATGCCTCTTTTTGACTGAACCGATTGTTTCTTCCTCCTCTGTTGACCACGTGAGGTATAACATACCCTTTTAGAGCAATGGCTGAATATCAAGAAGGTTTGTGTACCTAGGTATGAGCTTTTAAGAATAGTGAAAAAGTGCTGCAGAAGATAACAAACATATCTTTTTCCCTTTGGTGTTCAACATAATACTGTATTTTGAGTCCCTCGTCTATTTAAAATCTAAAAGGCTTGGGTTTTCCCCCCAGTAAATTTGAATTTTAGCTTCCTACATAGGTGCCCATGCGTGTCACGGCACGGTTTGCTCGGATGAATTCCATATACAGGGCCCTCTAAATACACAGGCAGCTCTCCAAATTACTTCCTGCAAGCCTGCATGGCTTTGCTAGTGGGAAGAAGAAAAGCAGAAGTGGTGGACCTAAAAATGCGTTCTTGCCCCAGCTAACAAAATAGTGGGCAGCTGGTCAACCACCCATCATGGGGGACCCACACTTTACATGCCTCTCTGTGTCACCCTTAGGGCTGAGACGGGTGACTGTTTACCAGCATAGGGTTGTTGAATGCCTGAAAAGCACCATAGTTAACAAAACCATGTTGACAAAATTAAGGTCTTATGGAGAATTGTGTTTGGGGGGGAAACAAATAAAACGGCATTCAATCTATATCTGATCTTATTTTTCAGAAACATTAAATAAAAGTTCGGAAAATTTGCTTTTAAAACAATTTAGATTTATTGAGTGTTAAAAATCTGTTTAGTAAAAGAAAAAAATTAGAGGTTGAAAAATTGGAAAGCAGGAGGTAAAATTACTACCCTGTAGATGGTATGATTATAGACCTGGAAACCTGAGAAAATTAACTGAAAAACTCCTACAGACAAAAGAGAACTCATTTAGGTGGCATGGAACAAGAGTAATACACTGAAATCTGTAGCATTCGTATATTTTTTAAAAACATTCCCTTTCCACAGCACACAACATATACAAAAACACAAAAGTCTCTAGAAATAAATTTAACAAGAAATATACAAGTACCATAGGAAGAAAACTTTAATATATTCTTAAGTATAAAGAAAATTTGAACAAATGGAAAGGCCTACTGTGTTCTTGATAATACAATGCAACATTATAAAGATGCCATCTCTCCCTACATAAGTTGATCTATAAATTTATCATAATTGCAATCAAAACATGATTGGACTCAAATACTTGTAGGAATTTAATACATGACAAAATTGGCTTCTCAAATAAATGACGAAAAGATGGACTATTCAGCAAGGATGTTGGGACAGGCGGGTAGCTCCTGGGGGAAAAGCTAGATCCATACCCTGTACATTATGTGGATAAATTCCAAATGGATTAAAGATTTTAATGTATAAAATGAAACCAGAAGGTACTGGAAGAAGCCATGGGAGAATTCTTTTATAACCTAAGAGTAGGGTAGGCTTCTAACTATGACTTAAAACCCAGAAGGCATAAAAGAAAAAAATGGATAAATTTGGCTACATAAAAATCACATTTCTGCATAACAAAAAAACACTAGAAGTAAAGTTAACAGGCCAATAAGTTGCAATTCATATAAGAAAAAACATTAATTTCTCTATAAAAGGTCTTATAAATCAACTTTTAAAAGACCATCTCAATATAAAAATTCGATAAGAATGTGAATAGATGCTTTACAGAAAAAGCACATTTCTTAAATATAGTAGAAGAGGCCTCCCTTATGATAGGGGAAATTAATGTTTTCACCTAGTAGACTGGCAATGTCTAAAGGTTTGATAATGCTCTGTACTGGCAAAGGTGTGGGGAAATAGGCATTTTCTCACATTGCTGAGGCAGTGTCCTAAGGAGTTTAATTCATCAACATCTAGTTATGAATGTACATACCTTCTAATCAAGCAATTTTGCTTCTATAAATTTAATATACAGGTATATCATATACCTGTATACTTGTACCAGTGTGAAATGGCATTTGTATTTGTATTCACTGTAGTATTTATAATATCAAAAGATTGAGAAGAATCTAAATGGCTGTCAATAGAGGGCTTCTTAAATTATGTATATTATTTAATGTAACACTATTTAGCTTTTTTAAAAAAATAAGAGACTAGTAATCTAGGAATAGCTGATAACTCTCTCGGTCTGATAAAGGGCATCTCTGAGAAATCTACAGTTAATATTATGCTTAATGGTGAACTATTGAATGCTTTCCACCTAAGATTAAATACAAGACCCTGGATATCTGCTCTTACTACTTCTATTCAACTTTGTAATGGAAGTCCTAGGAATTGCAATAAAATAAGGAAAAAGTAAAATCATCTTTACTTACAGATGACCTTATTATTTACATAGAAATGTCCAAAGGAATCTACAAAATAACTACTAGGAAATTGAGCAAAGGTGCAAGACAGATATAAAATTGTATTTCTCTATACTAGCAGGAAACAATTAGGAAATAAGTCTTTAAGTCCATCTTCAGCAGAATCAAAAAAATACAGAATACTTAGGAATAAAATTAACAGAAGACATGTAAGACCTCAACTGAAAACTTAAAGATGTTACTGAGACAAATTAAAGAACACCAGAATAAGTGGAGAAATACACCTTATTCATGAACTGGATGCTTTAATCTTGTGAAAATGTCACTTCTCCCAAATTGTTCTATAGATGTAATGCAGTCCCCCCTAATGTAGTTTTTTTTTAATAATTGACAAAGTTATTCCAAATATATAGAAAAGCTAAAGACCTTACTTGACTGGTGCTAGCACCAGCGTTCTCTGGGCTTGGGAGCTGTTCTGGCCAACTATTTCTCTCATGGGCACCTTTTGGGTTCTCTGGGGCTCTTCAGCTGCAGTGCCCTTCATGTAGGCTAATGCATCTCTGCTCTGGCTGGCCATTTGGGAGGCCTTCCTCCCCTTCCTCTAGAGCAGGCACCTCCAGGTTCCTTCTTCCAAGGTCACCACAGCCTTCCATGTGGCTCACTTCCAAAGAATAGGATATGGGAAGAGAAAAATAGTAACTCTGTGGTGGAGAAACCTGGAAGGTACCATCTTAACCACATAATCAAGGTTAACTTCACCAGTGATGTCATGTTGCTGTCATGTTCCCTGATAGGATTCTCTGAGAAGGGTACTTCACCTCTGTAGTAATGCTCCCCAAAACCTATAACTGCAGTCTAATCATGAGAAAACATGAGGGAAATTCTACACATTGATGCGTATTTTACAAACTACCTGACCATGAATCTTCAGAAATACCAAGGTCATGAGATGTAAGGAAAAACTAAAACCTCAGAGACCAAAGAAGAGACATGACAACCAAGTGCAATGTGGTATCCTGAATTGGATCCTGCAACAGAAAAAGGTTGTTAGTAGAAAATGGTGAAATCCAAGTAAAGGCTGTTATTTAGTTAGTGATATAGCACCAGTGTTAAATCCTAGCTCTCACAAAAGTACTGTGGCTATGTAAGACATTAACATGAGGGAGGGGTACACGGGAACTCTGTACCTCATCTTTGCCATCTTTCTGTAACCCCATAATTATTCCAAAACTTAAAAGTTTATTTTTTAAAATGTTCTTTTCATCAACTCCCAGCCCTCTTATGTTCTCAGTGTGGGTGTAGGTTTAAGAATGATCTAAACAGTTTTCTTCCACCTCTTTTTTGGCAAATCCTGAATGGTGAGGTCTGGTGTCTCATTTTAGAGCATAATTTTTATCACCTTTGATTTCAGCTACAAATTTCCATTTAAACTTCCTAGTACATGTACACATGCTAAAAAAAGGTCTCTAGAATCATACTCAATAAATCAAAAACAGTGGGTCCCTGTGAGGAAAGGTACTTCTGTGGCCTGGGGACAAAGACAGTTTCTTGTGGTTCAGCCTATTATACCTTTTGGAATTTGAGTCATGTGAATGTATTGCCCCTTCAGAAACTTTAAGAACTGCTCTGTTGTGTTACTATTCTGTTGAACCACTATCCAGGAACCCTTTCTGTAGTTGTGACATCCTGAGAAAGATTCTTCCACATGTTCTATGTTGTGCTTCGTTGGAAGTTTTGGAAGTCATTTTTTAATTCATGGCAATGCGCTATTGTTTGCATTTGGGTTCTCCCTTGTTTCATCCTCATACATTTCACAGAATGGTGACAAGGTTTTGAGCAATTTGTTAAGTAATTTGGCACTTCTTGGGTTGAAATTATTTCTACTGTTTGGGGCGCGTGGAAAGAAGGAAGAGCAGGACCCTGTGAAAGTATTGGTGGCCTCATCAGGATGCATTGGAATGTTGTCTTAGTCTGTTTGTGTTGCTATAAAGGAACATGTGAGGCCAGGTCGTTGATAAAGAAAAGAGGTTTATTTGACTCACGTTTCTGCAGGCCGTACAAGAAGCATGGCGCAGTGTCTGCTGCTGGTGAGGGATTCAGACTGCTTCCACTCATGGTGGGAGGCAAAAGGGAGATGCCATACGCAGAGATCACATGGTGCACAAGAGAGAAAGCCAGAGAGAGGGAAGGGAGGTGCCAGATGCTCTTTTAACAACCAACTCTAATAGAGTGAGAATTCACTCATCCCCTCCCTAGGGAGATTAATCTACTCATGAGGAATCTGTCCCCATGACTCAAATACCTACCACTAGGCCCCACCTCCAACACTGGGGATCAGATTTCAACATGAGATTTTGAAGGGGTCAAATATCCAAATTATAGCAAATGTATATTCCTGGGCATTTTTATATTTCAGGAAGGGGATCAAAAAGTCAACTTTCTCATCAACCCAAGGCGTTTATCAACTGCAGCATCAATCACACATTTATTACTCATTTATTAAGCCCTTACTCTGTTCATAACAAGGCTCTCAAGCCTTATACCCCTTCCTAAAGAGGATGGAATAAAGCTAGTAGAGTCATTGACATATTGGTCCAGTCCACATCCCTAACAGTTCCTTAAAGAAATGGGATTCTTGTGTTGGAGTTGGTAGTTTGTGTCTAGGAAGGGCCAAGACAGGAGAGTCAAAAATGTTGTTCCCCATAAAGAAAATGTGGTACATGTATACATACCAAGGAGTATCATTTAGCCTTAAAAAAGAAGGAGATCCTGCCATTTGCACGTCGTGGATGAACCCAGAGGACATTATGTTAAGTGAAATAAGCCAGGCACAGGTGGGCAGATACTGCATGATCCCACTTATATGTAGAATCTAAAAATGGCAAATTCATGAAAACAGAGAACAGGATGGTGGTTACCAGGGGCAGGGGGCAGGGGCATGGTGAGGTGGGGGAAAGAGATGTTAGTCAAAGCTACACGTTTCAGTTATGTAGAATGAATAAGTTCTAGACATGTCATATACAGCATGCTGACTATAAGTGATAATACAGTATTATGTATTTGAGATTTGCTGTGAGAATAGATCTTAAGTGTTCTCACCATAAAAATATGATAACTATGTGAAGTGATGGGTATGTTAATTAGCTTGACTACAGTAATCATTTCATAATATATGTATATCAAAACATCACATTGTACACCTTAAAATATACAACTTTTTATTTTTTGAAATGTTACTCCCCAGGTTTAGGTTTTTGGTCTCTGTGGGTCCCCACAATCAATTCCCTTCCCCCAGAGCATTGACTAGTCACTGTAGCAGAGCACAGCTCCCTGACTTTCTAAGGTCTACTTTGCAAATGTTAAACCCTTTTATTACTGCAGATCTTATGCTTTCTTGGTTGTTGAGAGTTTTAAATTAACATCTTTTTTAAGATAATAAAGTAAACATTTTTCCATTTCTTTTATTTTTAGCAAGTCTTTTCCTTTGTTTAATCGATGCATCCCTCAAACACCGGAGTGCTATTCCCTATTTGTATCCGTTTTGTTAAATGATGTTGACACCCTCCATCGGATTCTAAGTGGAATAATGTCTGGAAAAGATACAATCCTTGGCCTGTGTATCCTCGCATTAGGTAACTCTTAGTTAATTTGATTTTAGTAGCTATTTATGGAATGCCAAAGTTTCGAGCTCTTATGTATGTTGTACAATGAAAATTGGCTTCTTGACTTAAATATAAAATTTCATATTTATTTTCTTTGAAGGTGTTTTCAATGTTTCAGGTTTAGGCGGGGGAGGGGCAATAAGAATGGGAGAAGACCAGCTGGCTCTGCCAAGAAGCCTCAGTGGGTGGGATTGCCTTAGTATCCTGACCATGTTGCAGTGTCTGGTCCTCAGCTCTGCATAAGGGATGGATGTATAAGGCATATTGCCAATTTATGAATTGCCCATGAAAGGTACAACTGTCAGGGGGACCAGAAACCATGTCT
This sequence comes from Cheirogaleus medius, assembly GCA_008086735.1. NCBI lineage: Eukaryota > Metazoa > Chordata > Mammalia > Primates > Cheirogaleidae > Cheirogaleus > Cheirogaleus medius. Next base: position 71,805,751 of record VBSM01000529.1, read on the forward strand.
TCTGGCCAGTATGCCCTCTACCTGTGGGTGAGCCAGATGGGAAACCTGCTTGGCAAGCAAGGGAAGGAGCCGTGTGTACCTGTGTGAAATAGAATCAGGCTGCAATGGCCTGATGTGTCCAGCTCCTCAGAGGAACACACCTGCTTTGGGTTGTAGGCAGGTCAAGTCCTTGAGGTAGGACATACCTTCTCTGGACCTTTCTGAAAGCAGCTACCCACTCCTGGTCCTTTGACTCTCCATTTTCTATGTTTCATCCCAATTAAGAGCCAGCTTTCTCTTTGAGCAGGTTAATACACTCTGCTCCTTCAGACGGTAGTGGTAGCCTGTTATCTATCCTTTCCCAGTGGCAGCCCCCAGTCTCTTGGTTGAAAGACTCTCTTTGATCAGCCATGAACATATTTCTGCCAGTTTATCAACTGAGTTTTCCATAATTTCATTACCAAAAGATTACTAACTCCTAAATGCTTGGGGATACTTACGAGTCACCATTATGTTACTTCCAGACTTCTTACTTAGGCTGAGAATGACTTCAAATGACCCAAATAGGATGCTTCGATTGCTAGATACTAGCATGATGACCATATACATTTAAAAAAAAAAGGTCCAGGTTAGTCCTGATGTCACATATGATGACCAAATGGCCCCTTAAGGACCATGTACTTTTTAGATTCATAATGGTGTTAACAATTGTCACTTACTGTGCACTTATCAAGTGCCAGGCATTATGCTTATTCTTAACTCATTAAAACTGCATCAGAATCCTGCCCCCACTTGTAGAAGAGGAAACTGAGGCTTAGAGAGGTTCAGGGACTTGGCCAACATTCCACATCTAATAGAATCAGTGGCAGAGCTGAGACTCAAACCCAGATCTCTGATCCCAAAACCATGTTATTAACTAGTACACTGAAATATCTATATGCAATCCTGATTTCTTGTTTAGAAAAAAAAATAGTATTTGTAAATTCACTGAAATATTTAGAAAAAATCATAAGTCTAAAAGCCCAAACAGTGGAAAATGAAATGTAATATTTTATACATACAGCTTGTTTTATAGTTACAATTTTAAATTTTTCTTTTTAAAGGTATTAATCTCTCATACTTTATAAGAACATTTTAAGTCAGAACTTTAAGCCCACTATGAAGTCAAAAAACTTAAGTATGATAAAATTTTTAAGTGATTCATTTGGACTTGTAAGAAAAAAAAGATTTGGTTATTTGGGAATAATATCTCCTTTTTAATTTTTTTTTTAATTCAAGAAGACTGCTAGCACTTTCAGAGACTGGCTTCCTGTAGCTGACTGAACCTGTACGTGCTTCAGAGAGTGCCCTGGGTGTGTTTTGTTATTTTTACTTGGTGTTTGGTAGGTGTCTCACGATATTTAGAGATTGAATCAAATCCTCAGTCCCCCCTTTTCTGGAGGGTTTGGTCATTGCAATCCTACCATTGTCACCTTTGCCCTTTGTCATTGTTGGGTTTATATGTTTTGCTTGATTTTTCAGCCTTGTCTTTGGCCATGATGTTTACCTTCCGATTCGTCACCACTCTTCTGGTTCACATTTTCATTTCATTGGTTATTTTGGGATTGTTGTGTAAGTATTTCTACTCGATTGATTTCTTTTTGATTAAATGAAAAGACTTTCCACTAAGTATAGAACTTAGCAGTCAACATTTTTTAGCCTAATGGGGATCTTAGAGAGTATCCAGCCCCGTCCTTTTACAAATGAGAAAACTCGGGCACAGGAGGACAACGGTGGTTGCTTATGTCAACCACAGGTAGCAGCAAAGTTAATGCCCAGTCTGTGGTTTCTTCTACTACACTACACCGCCCCTGAGATGAGCCCACTAGTTGAGTGATCCTGGTATCCATGGCATTAAAAGAGAATTCTAGCACCTGTTGGGAGCATTTCAAAGGGTTTCTTCTGAACTCGCACCTCCCCCGTTGGCATGTGGGTGCCCACAGTTGTCAGGCAAAGGCTCTGATCGGCCTGAAGAGGCGAGGGCCTGAGTGGAAACAAAGTCCTGGAGACCCTGTACTGTGACCATTTTTCCTTTTTGGCTGCTGGATTGTGGGTCCCACCAGGGTTGTTGGGACAGGAGGTCGGAGGGGCAAGGTCATTCGAGAAGCTCAAGGCCACAGCTGTTTTCCATTTGGTAGGGGGCACAGTTATGTGGCGTTTGACAACGGGGATATTTTCTGAGAAATGCACCCTTAGGCGATTTCGTCCTTGTGCAAGCATCACAGAGTGTACTTACAAAACCAAACCTAGATGGCATAGCCTACTACACACTTAGCAGCCTGGCAAACCTGTACAGTATGTTACTGTACCGAATCCTGCAGGCAGCTATAATACAGGGGTAAGTGTTTCTGTACCTAAACACATCTAAACGTAGAAAAGGTATGGTAAAAATACAGTGTTATAATCTTACGGGGCCACCATCGTATGTGCAGTCTGTTATTAACCGAAACATTGTTATGTGTTGCATGACTGTATTTTAATTCTTAATCAGTAATATGACCATAATGTTTCATTCCTGTGGATAATTAGCTCTTCCCTTATCAACACAGAGCCTTGTAGCCCTGTGTTGAAAGACAGGCACAATAACTTTTGAGGGACGCTTTTCTCCATCTACAATTTGTAAAGACAACTGTGACCTTCCTATAGTTACTATAGATATGGCATAATGTGGTATTTTGTATCTAATGCAGAGTATTTGCAGAATGAATGTGTCCTCAGGGTGAGCCTCTCTGACTTACGTAATTCCCACAGGCCACGCACATCCGCCTGGTTTTATGGGTGAGAAACCAATGGCCAGGCCCCCACAGGAGTGTTACCAGCAGAGCTTGCTGGACAGTTTTAGACCTTAGACTCTGATGTTGGTCACCTGACTATCCTCTCTGTGCATTTTCCTTCCTGCTCATACCCAGACCTGACCTGACTGCGCACCTGTGTTCTGAGGTCACAGTTGGCTGTAGAACCCCCCCCCCCGGGATTTGGGACCCACGGCCTGAACAGGGCCACCCAGTCACTGGTAGTGTCTGGACTCCTCAGTGTGGTTCTGCCTGCCAGGGTGGTTATCTCATGGCACGTGTGCTGAGCTCCACTGCTGTCTTGTTTTCTAGTTGTCTGCGGTGTCTTGTGGTGGCTGTATTATGACTATACCCACGACCTCAGCACAGAACTGGACACAGAAAGGGAAAACATGAAGTGTGTGCTGGGGTTCGCCATCGTGTCCACAGTCGTCACGGTAAGAAACGCCCTTCCAGCAGCAGGTCAAGTGGCCAGCCAGAACACTGACCTCCAGATCATTGAATCTTGGTCAAAAACAACTAGAATTTGTTTGTCTTTCACCTCTGAATGTGCCTTCTTTGGATTTGAGATACCTGTACAGGCATAAAACAAAACCTTCAAAAAATAAGAAAAAAAAGTCTTAGTTCTTTCCAGGTCATTTCTGCCACCTCCCAGAGACTGATCTGGTATCCCTGCTGTTTTGCTGTTTTCAGCCCCAAGGGGCTATGAGGTGACACTGTGGATGGACAGGGGCAGGCTTATGACGGTCCCCACCCCTGCCTGTGAGGATCGGTGCCCCTCCCAGCCAGAGGATGCCCGGCTCTCTCAGGGGCACGCAGCTCCCACTGCCCTCGAGCACACAGAGCCCTTTGTTTCCAGACCCGCTGGCCACTGGGTCATTTTGGTTTCCAGAGAACCTGCTGCCTCCTCAGTGAACTCCTTAGTTGAAAACAGGCTAACTCAGAATATTGAGGCAGCAGACACTAGTTGTTGGGGGAGGGTGGTTGAAAAACAGAAGCGATTCAGGTCACTCCCCAGGTGGCGTCACGAGTGCTCCAATCACAAGACCCCGAGAAGAGTCCAGAATTGATTTCAGGCATCCCATGGTCACTGTTGCTGGCGTGTTGTGTGACTGACCACTTTATGGAGAGGCAGCAGCGTAGGGCTTCCGCGTGCCCATTAAATCTTTCAGCAAATGGAGGTTCTCTCCCCAACTCAGTCCTCTCTCGGGAAATCCTTCACTTCCCGTATTTGGTGCAGTTTTCACATTTCTTCTTTCTACAGCACTGTTTCGGGTTTGTGTTCTTCACTTAAAGCGTGCCAGGTACCGTAAAGTAAAGCACCTGTTTCGCCCTGTCTCGGGCAGGGCCTTGGCCCAGCTGAGCAGGTCTGTGAGGGAGGCTGCGGGGTTATCGGCTCCCGCACGCCCGGCCGGGGGGTGGCGCTGCTGGGCACAGGGTAGGATGGCGGGGCTGGGAGCTGGGGAGACCTCCTGTTGTCTGCACACACCGAGCCTTTCCCGCCACCCATATGCCAGCGTCAGGGTGGGGTTAAGGCGAGGGGAGGCCGTGAGAGCAGAGAGAGGCGGTTTGCCCCTGGGTCGGTGAGTTCCGCACAGGGGCTGCTGCAGAGCGCAGAGCGGAGCCGGCGCTCACATCCCGTCCATCTGTCCTGAATTCCGACAGAGTGCTGGGCGCTGGGTGAGCCTGCTCCGCTCGTCCTCAGAGGAGCCCCAGATTCCTGCCATCATCACCGTTTGTGCGCAGCCGCTGCTGTGCACAGGGCTCTGCATTCAGCCGTGGAGCCAGCAAGACATAAAGCACAACAGCACACGCCCCACAATAAGGTGAATTACACAGCAAGTGGTGTCGTGACGCAGCGCACAGGGCAAGAGCCCAGCCCTTGCAGTCACAGGCCTGTGCTCAGATCCAGGCCCCAATACCTACTCTGTGACCAGGGGAAGGGCCTTGGCCTGGCACGCCTCAGTCTCCTCACCTGTCCGTTAGGAATGCTACGGCAAGGCTGCCCACAGGGTATGGGCCTCCCTCCTCCCTGGGAGCCTGTCCACCACCAAGTTCAGCGCTCCCCAGAGAGGCGACCTGGCTGGCGGGCGACCCTCCCTTGCTCACCCGGAGAACTGAGTCGGGGGAAGCAGGGTTGGCTGTGAGGTGAGAGGACGGCTCTGCCCAGGGAAGCCCCGGCCTGCCCCGGCTCCACGCCCCTGCTGCTCCCGCACACCCCTACACAGGGCCGCATGGGGAGGGCCATGCTCTGCCCCCCTGGTCAGGCACCACTCCCAGCCCAGCACTGGTCACCGAGGGGAAGGGAAGTGATCCACTGCTCCTCTTCCCTTCCACACCCCGCCTTTCCCACTCCTGCTTCCTGGAGAAGGAAAGAAAGGGGAAAACCAACACTAGCAGGAGAGGACAAGGAGGAGGGTCACCTCCCTCACCCTTCACCCCTCACCCCTACTCACTCGCCTCAGAGCCCTCGTCTTAATCTCCCCTCCCGTGTTGTAGCCCAGCAGTGACCCAGAAAGCCCCACTTGGTGGCCTGAATTCCAGATAGATCCTCGTCCACTACCTGGACCACCTGGGTGGGGATGCGTTCCTGCCTCCCGAGTTCCCAGAAGCTGCCGTACAAATACACTTGGGACCATTGTTCTGGGAATATGGGGGCCACCTGGGAACGTTATTTATATTTAGGCAGCTTCTGTATAACTGCTAGCAACCATGAGGAATATGGGGTGAATGGCGTTAAATGTTCACCTCAGGGCATCAGCCCAGGAGGACAGATAGAAACAAGCTCCCTGAAGCTTAGAAACTTAGAGCCCAGCAGAGTGAAGTCCAGTCTCAGCCCTGTGTGGTGCGTTAGCTCTGCCCAGCCCCGCCCCGGGCAGCCCACACCCCGCACCACTTCTGCTGTGTGTCCAGAAGGGCGTTATATGCATATCTAGTGCAAGCTGTGAAAACACAGACCTATTTAAGTGCACACATGTCAACATTCCACTTAGCAGCTAGAAGCCAAGTTTACTTGCCTAATGATTTTATCACTTTGTTTCATTACAATTTTAAATAAAAAGCAAGTCCCTCCTCCTTGTTGATAGTGCTAGGCAGTGAGAACACAGATGGGAGTTCCTCGCAGCCTTTACAAGGGAACAGTCTCCCTGGGCCTCTCCCGACACACACACACACACACACACACACACACACCGCACGGCACACACACACACACCAGGCACGGCCAGGGGCCCTCTGGCCGTCTTTCCTCCACTTGACTGTGAGATCTTTGTGGGCAGGAATGCACCAGCCCAGCTGGAAGAGAAAGGGCATCTCAGGCCAGGGGGACAGCATGTGTGGGGTCATAGGGAGCAGAGAGTGACCTGCAGGAAGTTTCTTTGCTAAAAGCCTAAGATGCAGGTGCAGGGAGGGGTTACATCAGGAAAGTCCTGGTCTGTGATGATGATGAGTTTGATCTTTATTTATCTAGAGCACTAGGGAGCCATGGATGGCATTTGAGTACGGAAGTGTAATCCCTAGCCTTTGCCCTTCATAACGGTCCCTTTAGCTATGGGGTGGAGGAGGGATTGAGGTGAGAGTGGGGTGGAAAATGCAGAAAGCTAAGGAGGAGGTTACTAGGGTCTGGAAGAGAGAGGACGAGACTTGAGCTGTGGCTTCAGCAGTGGGGAGGCGTGAGAAGTATTTAGGAAACCGAATCAGAGGTGACTGGGACCGCACTGTGTACTTTGCCAGTCCTTGACAATAAGGGATGGCCCTGCTCTCTGTGAGCTTAATCTCATGGGAAATGCAGACAAGTAGATGTTCATATGGAATCTATTAAGCATTATAATAGGGTAATTATGGGATAAAATGGGGCGCACGAGAGTGGAACCTAACTTATTCTTGCAGAGTCCAGAAAAATCAGGGCCACTGGAGCTAAGGAATGCAGGGAGAAGAGACGGCTTAGCAGGAAGACAATGACTGATCCAGGACAAGCAGAGTTTGAGAGACTCTAGCACATCCTGGGCCTTGTCAGTAACTGAGGTGCTTACATGTCCAGCACCTGGAGAAAGGGGAGGCTGGGTGTTTCGATTTGAAGGTTGTCAGCATCTAGGAAGGATGCTAAAGCCACAGAGGAGTAGAATGTACCTCCAAAAGATCCCAAGATGCAATAGCCAAAGAAGTAGGAGAGCTGGAAGAAAGTTTGCAAAAGCAAAGAGAGAGAAGATTTTGGAAGTTCTGAGAAAAGAGGAGTGGACAGGGGGTTGGAATGCCATGCTGAGGGCAAGCAAGACCTGGAACGTTCCCATAGGATTAAACACTCAGGAGGTCACAGGAAGTGACCTCAGGGAGAGCAGCTTCAGGAGGGTGTTGGGGTCTGGAGGTTTGTGGGTGGTTCAAGAATGAGGTGGGATATGAAGTGCAGATGGTGGGCAGAGACAAACCAAGAAGCGTGGCTGTGAAAAGAGAGAGAGGGAGATGGCAGTGGCAGGATGGAGATAGGGAGGGGTGCAAAATGGTTTGCTTCATTAATATGTGAGATTTTTATATTCAGGAAGGGAAAAGCCGGTAGAGAAGAAGGCACATAATTACTGTCTTTTTTCCCCCCATCCTCATGTTCCCCTGACCGTCTGCAGTATCTTGGGCTCTTTGGATGGGGAGGGGGAGCACAAGACAGTTCTTGACCCAAGAGGACCTTATTCTCATTTTCTCTTGCTTTCTTACCAGACTACAGAGTCCCTTAGGGAGGGACAGTGTCTTGGTCACTGGTATGTCTATAAGATTTAGCATAGGGGCCAGCACACACTAGGTGCTCAATTTGTGCTTGAGAATGCATCTATTCAATTATAAGAAAAGTAGTGAGTAGCTCTCTTAAAAGAGCTGTTTGCTGAGATGTCAGTGAAAGAAGAGGGTTTGTTTTAGGCTCTACCCAGTTATGCATTATCTTGAAATAATTTGCTCTAACCTCTTTCTCACCAGGCAGTCCTGCTTGTCTTGATTTTTGTTCTCAGAAAGAGAATAAAATTGGCAGTCGAGCTTTTCCAAGTCACAAATAAAGCCATCAGCAGCTCTCCTTTCCTGCTGTTCCAGCCACTGTGGACATTCGCCATCCTCATTTTCTTCTGGGTCCTCTGGGTTGCTGTGCTGCTGAGCCTGGGGACGGCAGGTAAGGGACAGTGGGTGTGGGTTCCAGCTCCTTGGAGTCATGCACAGAAGACGTCACCGTCTTGGGACCATCGATCATCTTGTTTCTGTAGGCACCAAACCTCCCGTGCCCCCAGAGGTGTATGATAACAACAGTGGTGGTGCTGGGGGCTCTGTCCTGGGGGACAGCACGGGGGTGTCTTTTTCCTCTTTTGTATTGGCTTTAAGGAAGCTGGGTTTGTGTTTCATGAGAGAATAAATTCATTAAGGACTGAAAGCTTTAGGACAAACTACAGTATGAACAAAGGCCAATGGAAAGAATATTATCAAATGTCTCTCGGTATAAATTTTGTCCAAGGTAATTTGCCAACCCCTATCAAATCAGTAGGTGATAAAGAAGAACCCAGGAAAGATGCTATTAAAAATTTGTTGTGCCCAGCAGAGTTTATGTTTAAAGCAAGTACATAGAGCAGGTCACATTGCTTTGGCCCTGGAAAGATAATACTGTTTCCTCCATCCTCCTTTCATATCCAAATAGTGGTTCTCACCAGGGGTATTCCTTAATCAGCTTCGGTACTTTATTAAAGTGCAGATACCTGGGCCCCATCCTCAGAGATTCTGATTCGCTTGGTTTGGGATGGGACCAAGTATATAGTAATACATATTTTTAAAGCTCCGTAGCAGGGCTACCATATTCTAAAGCAGTGCTGATATTCAGAGTGTTGTCTGACACCAGATAAGGAGCTTGTGCCAGAATGCACATCACTCCATTGCCTCCTTCACTGAGAATGTCTCGCTATGGAAAAAACATCAGCTAAAGGAAACAACCCATTCAGCGAGACAGTCGGTGCATTCAGGCCTGAGCTCCCGTGTCACTGCAGAGCAGTAACCGGCAACGTGAGGACAGGCGGCTACTCTGTGGACGACACTCCGAGTGGCACTGTTCCAGATCTTTTCTAACGCCTCTGTTTGATTTGATTAAGGCCCACATTCACACTTGGATGCGAGTACAAAAGAGTGAGCTGCTTTCTGAGACTGTCACCAGGCAGATAAGAGCAGCAAGGCGGATGCAGTTTCTTTACGCTTTATCAAGCCTATTTAGTCCCTTATTCGCCCAGTCGTATGTAAGAACAACGACTACATAGTAGATTCTTAGCGAATTCTGTTTCCTTCCCGCTCCTCTGGAGTTCCGGATGCCCTGGAGGCCAGATGGTCAGCGTGCCCCGTGGAAGTCACAGCGTTGGGACCCCCTGTTTCCAGCTTCGGAGATGCCACAGGGGGAGTCTCTTCTGCTGGGATCTCCGGATGCTCCCTGGAGGACTGTGATGAACTTGGGATGATTATCCAGGCAGGAACCTTGGTCCCACGGGGACAGGGCTATAATTACTCAGGATGAGGTTTGTCTGGGAGTAAAAGAAAACTCAAAACAACAGTAACTTAAACAAGACGTGAGGTAATTTCTCTCTCACACAGATGAAGTCCACGAGGAGGAGACCCAGGCCAGTGTCAGGGCCAGGGAAAGCTTCTCCTTCACTCTCTCTCTGAAAGTTTGCTGAAAAATCAACTCACAAAAGGCAGATGCATTGGAGAAAAGGCATACAAATTTTATTAACATGTACACAGTAGCCTTCAGAATGAAAATCCAAAGATAAAGGAGAAATTTTCCATTTTCATGCTTATGGTTAACAAAGTATGGACAGCCATGTAGAAATGTGATTGGACAAAAAAGGTGTGATCTAATGCTGATAGACTGAGTGGGGAAACCCAGCAAGGCCTGTCTAGATTCTTCTTGGCCTCCTTGGGCTTGCATTCCTTCCTTCTGGGTGTGGGGCAAGACCCCCTTTGGAATGGGAGTCTTACGACCTACAGTCAAATAAGGTAGGTCAGATAATTTCTTTATGGCCAGTTTTTATACAGAAAGGTGGAGAGGAAGTTAGAGTACTATTTTTAGGTTTTATGGCTGGCTTTGGGGAAAAGGGCTTCTGGTTTCTATGGTCAGCCTTGGGGAAGAATGGGACTGACAGGCAGAAGTGCAGGAAAAGGTCAGAGAGAAACTTTTGCTTCTGAGACTGCTTCTGAGGCCTTCATTTCGGGTATTGTTTTCTGAGTCCCAACACCAACATCGTCTTCCAGAGGTCAAGGACTCAAGGACTTCTTTCCTGTTCTACAACCTCTACCCTTTGCTTCCACCTCGAAGTTGGGAGTAGCTGAGTTTGGGTCAGGCTCCCCCCACCGTGTCTTACTCCAGCCGATAGGAAGGCGGCGGGGAGGATGAGCATGCGCACACCCCTCCCAGACGTCACAGGCAGCTTTCTGCCCACACCCCGTTGGCCAGATCCTAGAAACCCTCATCTGCAAGGGAGGCCAGGAAATGGGCAGCCACGCACAGTTTTAAAATTAGAGGTTCTAGTACTAAGAAACGAGAACATCAGATACTGTGAGACAGGCAGAAGCCTCAGCAGTGAGCAGGCCTCCTCCGGCTCACCTGAAGTCTTCTCGGTCATGATCAGAAGGGAAGGCAGGGCCCTGGTACGTGGAGGGGAACAAGCCTTTGTTGGCAGTGTCCTAGATTCTCACTCAGCTCTGTACTGAGCGCTTTCTGATGTTCTCTCCTCTACACGTCGCAGTCCCCTTGTGGTGGATGTGTCACTTTGCTCAAGTTACAGGTAAGAAAATTGAGGTTCCGAGTAAGTCATTTGCTGAGGGTCACACACCGCTGGGAAGAGTGACGCTCCCCTGACTCCAGCGCTTTAGGATAGAACCTGTGCTCTTTCTGCTGCCTTTTGCTTCCCTTGTGTCTTTGATACAAAGCCGTGGAAATAAAACTTAGGCCTCCTGCAGTTTGTCTCTCTCCAAGAGGAAGCAGTGGTGGGGACCCTGGGGAAGGCTCTGGGGAGAGGTGGGAGCAAGACCGAGGTGGTCTCTGTGCCATGGTGCCTAGAGCCGAGCAGACAGACCAATAGTCAAACGTGGTCGCAGTAAAGGTTAATGATAGAAATTAGGGGAGCTTTGATTGCACTAGAATGAGGCTCTCGCCCACTTTGTGAGACAGGGAAGGCTTCTCAGAGGATAGGCCAGAAATTGCCAGATCAGAAAATACAGAAAGAAGCAAAGGGGATTCGTGGCCGGGGCTGGTCAGGACAACACAAGGAGAGGGCCTGCTCACAGGGTCAAGGGGAGAGCCCAGCCCTGAGAGTTGGGGGGAGACGTCAGAGAGGAACATGCCCCAAGGCCGACTTGAGGGTGCGCTGCCAGCAAGTGCCCCATAACCTCCCCTGCCTGAGCCCAAGGGATTGAGGTCAGAAAACACAGGGAGACACGAGGCTCTTCTTCATGGCTGAAGGCATTAATAGCAGTGTAGGATCCTGCATTGAAGAGTGACATTCTCCATCAGGGCCGGGAGCAAACAGAGAGAGAGCAAGAGCAAAGAAGGGCAGGAAAGGAAAGGGTGTCCAGGACCTAATGTAGGTATCTGTCTACATGCAGGTTATTTTAGGCTTTTCAGGAGAGAAGGTGCTGCACGGAGCCACCGCTCCCCACCCCCCCATCAGAGTTGGGCATCACAGAAACCAGATCGTCCCCTCAGGCCGCCTGACTCTCCCTCCCACCTGCCTGTGGACTGACCCAGGTGCACAGAATCCCCTTTGTTTGCAAAGGCCTTTTCACCCCCTGCCAGGATGCCCTGGCTCTGTGCTGGGCAGGTCAGCAGCTGCTTCACTTTTTAATCTTCAGAAGATGCCCCAACTACACTTGAGAGAGCCTGTGAGCCGCCTTCAGGTCGAGTGATGTGGGTGGCACGTGCCCAGCTGGTTGTCTCATTTAACGTCACAGGCAGTTACAGGGAGGACTGGCGCACTTATCAGGCTAGTGCCCGGGTTTGTGTGGGGCTTCATTCTGAGTTTTTTTTTAATTGTGTCAGATGGTGGGATGAATTAGTATTTCAATGTTTAAAAAAAAAAAAAAAGATAGGCATGAACTTAGGTTGGTTATTTTTGCCCAGATGAGCTATTTCTCTAGTAACTGTAAATCAGTCTGTTAACCAAGTGACAAATTCTGTCTTGTTTGGGGATTTTTTCAGCAGAGCATATCAAGGCTCCCCTAGCAGTGATATTCATTAGCCCATTGGGACCTGTTTGCTACCAGCACTGTGACAGTGACTACCAAAATCCAGTGGAGAAGGTGGAAACTGTAGCAGCTGGGAACCCAGCAGGTGCTGTGGATGCATTGGAAAGAGCCTGGATGACCCAGTTACCCCCGAGGTCATTAAGGGGCCGCAGCCCCAGAGTCTGTACAGTGGAAGAGGCCCATCTGGCAGGAGCCGAGGCTTCCCTCGAGGCCTGTGCTGCAGCCGGAAGAGCAGTCGCAGGCTGCACTCGGCATACGCGGGGTGCTTGGGACAGGCACGGAGCCAGGCTTGGAAAGGAGGCGGCAGGGTCAGACGGGGTTGCCCGTGGGTTTCCCATCAGATGACCTGAGAACCCGGCTGGCTCTGGCCTGCCTTGTTTCCTCTTTGCCATTTTTGCCATGTAAACGTGACACAAGGATGTTAGGAGGCTGAGATGGGATGAGAGCTTTGCTTTGCAAATAAGGGACCATGTGTGTTTTTATATTAGGAATTAGTGTTTACTAAGGAACATCTATTACTACCTTCGGCTCTGTGGTTTATTCTCTGCTCTGCCTGGCATATTTGAGAACACAGTTTAAAAGAAAACTATCATGTGTTTTAAGTTATCAGAGATCTAGAAGATAATTGAAGTTGTTTCAGAAAAACCTGCTGGCAGCCCAGCCCTGTCCCATGAGCGGAGTGAAGGGAGGTTGCTCAGGATGGATTGCAACAGCTCCTGCATTTCAGAAGCTTGCGGTCCCTTTGGGAAGGTGCAAAGGAGAGCAGTGTCCACGACACCTCCACAACACCTCCATGACACCTCCACAACTTTGCTCCTGTGAGTGATCTTCCTCTAGAACCCCCTCCCCTGCCCAGCTCTCGCCCCAGCTCTCTGCCCCAAACTTCTTCTGAAACCAGTCATCCTTCAAGATTGGTTTCAAGTATTTCTTAAAAATCTCCTATAAATTTATCATCCACACTTAGATATTTCTTCTTCATTTTTTCCTTGCATATTTTATGTTTTTCATTCTTTCAACAAATATTGATAGCATGCCTACTGCGTCAGCATTGTGTGCCTACTGTGTGCCCACAGTGAGCAAGACAACAGCCCTGCTCTCCACGTCCTTACGTTGCAGCGGTGGGGAGAGAGGCAGTAAGTAAGTGTGTTATATGTCCCATGGTGACAAGTGCTATGAAGAACAAAAAGGCAAGATATGTTGTTATCCCACAAGAGTAAGAATACCTGAGGACAGGGACTCGGTGTCTTTTTCTTACTGTGTCTCTTAGGTCAATGTGCCACAGCTGAATGGGTTTAGTGAGGGTGTGCTGACTCAGTGAGTAATTTTACGCCAGGGTCATGAGTATCAAGTGAAATGTACACCTGGGAAGAACTCAGTAAGCTGCAGGCTCTCTGTCAGTGAGAATTTCCTCTCTTTCTCCCTAATCCTCATGCTGCCAGAGCATAAGTTGAAGCCAGAGGGAGACACAGGCAGGACGGGTGCCAGCAGGCTGGGGGGGGCAGGCCCCTTGTGCCAGTTGGCTGGAAGAGGCCAAGTACACAGAATGTGCTAGAAAGTAGAGCTTTTCCAAGTCGGGCCTACTTCCTTTAGGGACTTATCCCAACCAGCTGGGCTGCCTTCCTCAAGAAACTGCCATTTACAATGATCATTATATTACTTTAGTCTTTTGAAATGCTTTAAAGCTTGGTAATAATATCCAGATTTATAGCTAGCTGCACAATACATTTCCTCCCCATTATTCTGATGTCCTCTTGGGAGATCTCTAGAAAGTTGTCTCCAAATCACTTTGATAGACTATATTACTTAAGATATATTTGTTCATCACAATTGCAAAGATGTGGGGAAAAAAAAGATATTCATTCATTCAACAGATGTTTATTGAACATTACTCTTAGAGAGACCCTGTTAAAAATGCGAGAGATACAGCTTTCTTTCCAGTTTGGAAGGTCGAGGGAGACAGTCATTAAATAAAATGAAGTGAATGTTATAGTACTTTAAAAGTTGATAAGTGGTATGGAGAAAAATAAAGCAGAATAGAGGAATAGGAAATGCATATGGGGCGAGGGTGCAATTTTAAATTTGGCGACGACGGAGGGGTGCCTCATCGAGAAGGTGATACTTGAGCAAAGATGGGCAGGAAGGGAGGGCGGAGCCATGGAGCTATCTGAAGCAAGGGGAAACATCCCAGGCAGAGGGACCTGTCAGGGGCCAGGGTTCCAGGGCACAGCATGGAAGCCCATTCAGGCAGAGGCGAGGGTTGAGGGAGAGCGTGGCTCAGGAAGGGTCAGAAGGGACAGAGGGTTGGATCTTGGGGCCCTGCTGCCCTTTATAGGAATGTTGGCTTCTGGTCTGGGATGGGGAGTCCTTACAGGGTTTTAAGCAGAATAGAAACTTGTCCTGACTTACATTTTAATAGCAGTGATCCAGGGAGGAGACGATGGTGGCTTGGAACAGGGTCATAATGGTGCAAGGGGCATGATGTCAGATTCTGTGTCTGTTTTGAAGATAGAGCTAATAGGATTTCCTGGGCATGGGAAAGAGAGAGGAGCTAGAGATGACCCTGAGGGTTTTGGCCTGAGCAACTGGAAGATGAGATTGTCATAAACAAAGATGGGGCAAGAATTTGAGTGGAGCATTTTAGGGGGAGATCAGAAATTAATTTGCGATGGTTTTAATTGAGATGTCTTTTAGACAGACAAATGGAGATGTAAAGTAAGTAAGCAGTTAGCTGTGTGAGTCTGAAGTTGGGGGTGGGGGGGTGGATGTCCCAGCTAGAGATTTACATTTGGGAATTTGGGAGTGTATTAATAGTATTTAATACCATGAGATTAGAATGTGTGTAGATAGAGAAGAGAAGGAAACTAAGGACTGTGCTTTGAGGCACTTCAATGTTGAGATGCCCTGGAGAGAAGGAAGAACAAGCATAGAGACCAAAAGGGAGTGGCCGGTGGGGAGGAAGAGGAGGAGGGTTCAGTGAGGCCCCTGGGATCCAGATGATGGGTTTCACAGAGATGAGAAGAGTCCAATGTAGCGAATGCTGCTGATAAATAAGGTCAGAACTAAGGATTCCCCCCTGAATTTAGCAACCCAGGTTGGAGCAAAGAAGGGCTCATGATGGGAGTAGGTTAAGAGAAAGTGGGAGGAATGGAATTGGAAAAAGCAATTACAATCTTGAGGAATTTGGCTGTAAAGAGAAACAGAGAAATGGGGAGGGAGCCAGAGGAGGAAAGAGTCCAGAGTAGATTTTTCTTAAAAGTGGAAGATAACTAAGAATGATTCATTAGAGGCTGCATGCTGGCTCATGCCTGTAATCCTAGCACTCTGGGAGGCAGAGGCAGAGGATTGCTTGAGTTCAGGAGTTCAAGACCAGCCTACGCAAGAGCAAGACCCCATCTCCACTAAAAATAGAAAAATCAGCTGGTCATGGTGGTGCATACCCGTAGTCCCAGCTACTAGGGAGGCTGAGTCAGGAGGTCGCTTGAGCCTAGGAGTGTGAGGTTGCAGCGAGCTATGATGACACCACTGCACTCTACCAAGGGAGATAGAACAAGACTCTGTCTCAAAAAAAATAAATAAATAAAAAGAATAATTCCTTAGAGAGGAATATTTTGATGAAGAGGGAGAGAAGTGCTAAAGAGATATCTTCAAGGCTGGGCTCAGTGGCTCACACCTGTAATCCTAGCACTCTGGGAGGCCGAGGCGGGAGG
>VBSM01000529.1:71821616-71835056 GCA_008086735.1 Cheirogaleus medius
CCTCCTGCCTCAGCCTCCCGAGTAGCTGGGACTACAGGCGTGTGCCACCATGCTTGGCTAATTTTTTCTATTTTTGGTAGAGACAGGGTCTCTCTCTTGCTCAAGCTGGTGTCTAACTCCTAAGCTCAAACTATATGCCCACCTCAGCCTCCCAGTGTGCTAAGATTACAGGCGTGAGCCACCGCGCCTGGCCTAGAATTGGGAATGTTTTCTGAAACATGCCTGTTTTGGAAAAGCATAGGCATTTATCCTTACCTTACCTGAAACAGAGATTGCCTCAAAGCCAAATGAGCCCAGTGTTTGATAAAATATTAACTTCTCTCCATAAATCAAGCTGTTCCACTATTTCCACAATGTGACTTTTGTTCTGCAGAACATACAGCACAGAGAATTGAGACCGGCCTTAGTCTGTGGAATCAGTTTCGCTCTATAGCATGATTATCTTCTCCCCTTTCCTTCTCACAGACCCTGCTGTGAATGTCTAAAGACACATGAATTATGAATCTGAAGTCAATTTATAGCTATGACAGGAAATATGAAACTGTCTTTAAATGTTGTTCAAGTTGTAGGTTTCATTAAAGACCAAAGTGCCCATCTTCTCCTGACAGTAGGTGATTTAAAACCCATAGTGGGAAGACATCTAGAAATCAAATGCAGCCGCCAAGCTGGGGTTTGGATGCTCCAGTGTCTGCAAAGCTAATTCAAGGGGTTCTCTAGATGAGAGAAAGGAAAGCAGGGTATAGCCACGTGAGTGACAGAACATTATGAGGGCTTCCTTGCTGGCCTCAGTTGGATGCAGTACTGTGCTCCTGCAGTTTAATCACCATCATCAGGATCATCATCGTCATCATCATCACTGAAGGAGCTCAGGAAATTTTACCCCAAAATATGACTCCTTGGTATAAACAGTATTTTGAATTAAAGGCCCTTAGAAATCAGCAGGCTTTCCCTCTCTCTTCATAAAAAACAGACCCATCAAAAAGAATAATCAACTTCCCTTCCCCTCCCTGTTGTCTCAATATATTGCAGGAAAGAAGACCAAAAATGCAACCAGACCTGGCCCAAATCATTTTAAATATAATGCCTGTCCCTTAGGTTAAGTTAATTTCCAAAGAGTATCATTTACAAGTCAATCTGTTTCCCCCATTCATTCATTCTCCCAAGTATCTATTCATCCTCCCTAATAACCATTAATTGCTCCTAAATAGAATTACCTATATTCCTCATGTCTCCCTCCTTCTAAAATGAAAGTATATAACTTTCTGGACCCCACTGGGACATTGGGTAATCACTCTGTGATTCTTCCTGTGCACATGGTAAATAAACCTCTTTCTCTTACTAATCTGCCTTATTTTGAGTTGATCTTTCATCAAACTTTCTGGGGCAAAGGAGAAGTTTCCCCTCAACAACCCCCCCATCACTGATGGCATGATAATTCTATGGGCAGGCGCTATACCAAGCACTCTCCAGGTAACCTCACTCCATGCTCACACTACTACCAGGACAAAGGTACTCTAGGTAAGTTTGCTAAAACTCTGAGAGGCCAAATAACTTGTCCCAGGCTACCCATGAAAGGGTAAAGCTGGGATTTGAACATAGAAAGGTTAACACTGAGGCCCAGGAGACATTTTAAATATGCTAGAAGAGGTTGCCCTTGAAATGAAATCTGAACTGGATCCCTTTGAGAAAACAAAGACCCTTGTCTCTTTCTCTTTTATAAAGTCTATGTGTTTGGTCACATAGGATTCTATACCATGGTTCTAATGGCTTTGTGTGGTTTCATCAATGCAAAGAGTTTGGTTTGCATCACAAAGGGATGCAGTAGAAACCATGAGTCTTTAGAGTCCAGTGTGTTCAGGTTTATATTCTCCTTCCACTAATCATGAGCAATGAGACTTTACAAAAACTTACTTAACTCTTCCAAACTGGTTTTCACATCTACAAAGTGGGATGAGTATCAAAGTATATGTCAAGTGTCTTGGAAATTGCCTAGCAATCATCACTGTAATTATCATTGTTGATATTATTTAGAAGTTAAATGTGTGCTCTCAATTTTTAGTTTTTGCTACAGAGATTTTAAAATATGGTAGGTGCTTTACACTTCACTTTGGCATCTGTGCTTCACGTAACACCAAAGGCCAAGCATAAAGAAATATGACCTGTTGAACCATTTCCATGCTCAGGAAAACAGTGATGATGGTAAAGTACGTTTGTGTCTTTAAACTTTAGGAGCTTCCCAGGTTATCGAAGGTGGCCGAGTAGAGTATCAGCCTCTCCTGGACATTCGGTGTATGTGGTGGTACCATTTAATTGGCCTCATCTGGACTAGCGAGTTCATCCTTGCATGCCAGCAAATGACTATAGCTGGGGCAGTGGTTACCTGTTATTTCAACAGGTAGGTCCAGTGTTTTTCTCCTGTTGGTTTGTCTATGTGGTTTGTCTACATGCTTCATGTTGTGTATCTCAGAGGATATCTGGCAGTTTTGACTTGACCCTTTAAAAGGGATTGACAAGAGTAAAAGACTAAGCTGAAAATTGGGCTGGATGCTCACTTGGTGGCGAGAAGAAATGTTATGCCTTAAATCTATCACCTTTCCAAGCTCTTTTGCTTTAAGCTAGAAAATTTAGAAAGAAGCCAAACAAGGAAGTGATCATATTGCTTAGAATTGAAAGATTAAAAGGAAGGATTGAATTCCCCTGTAAATATCCATTCTTACTGACTTCAGACTTAAAAAAAAAAAAATTACTTGTCTATTTTGAATACACTTAGGTAAGTTCTGTGAACCTCACTTTGTCCTCTGTAAAATCAGGAGAATGTTTGCTTAGAAAATAATTTTAAATCCTAAAGGAATTGTATATAACTATATAATATAATTTATGCACATTTAATTACTAGTGAACATTAATTACTTGCTTTCTTGCTTCTATGTTTATACCCTGTTACTTCATGAAAATAATTGAGGACACACACACACACACACCCTGAACCCTTTTTACTTCTTTCACGTGTGTGTATGTGTGTGTGTGTGTGTGTGTGTGTGTGTGTCTCCAGGGGGCAGTGTGGAGACCACAAGCCCCAGGAGCAGGGCCAGAACAATGACAGGGCTGGACTCAGAACAGGAAGTTTATTCTGGATAGGGCTGACCCTCTAATCTCTCAAACCAAATGAATAGATAAACATGCGTTTTTTGTGGGGTAGGACAGTCAGCCAGGGTGATTCATGCCATTGAGCGGTTATCTCCTGATGATAACAAGCACTGTGGGTTTTTAATGTCCTGGTGCCCTTGGGAACCTCCATCATCAGAGACTCTGGAGGACTCACAGAGGGGCTGTTGCCCTTGGCGCTGAGTGTTGCTTGCTCCTGAGTAGGGAAGCAAAGAGTATTCTAACCACATTGGCCAGCAGGTACCATTTATCTGGCAGAGTAATTCTGTGTTATCTTAGAATAACAAAACCAAAGCATTTTCAGTGAAGCATATGTGTTTATCTCCTAGTCCCCTCCCTCTCTTCAACCCCTCAAAAAAACCCAGGAAAGAATGAAAAAGACATAAACACACAAGGACAGTGAGAAAGAGAGAGGCAATGACAGCAGATGAGAAACATCAGCGACAGCAGAGCTGAAGAGAGGCTGGACCGGCGGTGACTCTGAGCGCACTGGAGAAGGCTGAGGAAGGCTGTCTGTTGTTGGCCGCCGGGTGAGGAGAGAGGAGTAAGATGCAGGCTGAACTGAGCCATAGGATCCCAGAGAGGCTTAGGAATCCGGGTGTAAACTGTACTTTGGAAGATGAGCTGAAAGCCTTCTGAAGGAGAAGTTAGATGCCCAGATCCTGTCCTCCACACCAGCAGAAGATGGGGAATGCAGGGGACATAAGTAGAAGGCTACATACTGAATAATGAGGACCCCCCCAACACCCCACATTCCACGGCTCAGCTCCCAGAAGTTGGCAGCCATGTGGATATCCCCTAGGAGGGGGTTTGAGGATTCTGCCCTGGAGAAACTGTCTAACCCAAAGGAAAGACCTACAGATGGTGCCATATGGGGGCCCCTAATGAAACGGGTTCCCTGACTCCTAATGTAACACTGAAGCCCACCAGGCAACAGCAGTACCCCTCACACAGAGCTGCCAAGCCACTCTTTAGAGCCTCGCTCTTAAATTTAAACTGTTCACCAGTGATTATTAAACATATGAAGAAAGGCTAAGAGTAAAAGAAAGAGATTAAAATGAACAAAACAAAACGAAGGACTTTAGGGAAAACAGAGACAATGCAGGTTGCAAAAGAAAACTACAAAACAAAATCAGAAGAACTATAATATTATCAGAGAGAACAAAGAAATATTGTATCCATAAACCAAGACCCCTCCCAAAAGAAAGGAATGAGAGAACAAGAAAGACCCCTTAGCGATTAAAAACATGATTGCAAAAGTGAATGTTTTCTATTAAGAGCTTAAAATATAAACTTGAAGAACTCTTTCAAAAAGTAGAACAAAAATACGAAGAAATGGAACACAGGAGAGAAAGGATAAAACGTTAGAGGATAAATTTAGGAGACCCAACATCTGACTAATATGAGTTACAGAAATAGAAAAAAAGGAAATCATCAAAGAAAATTTCCCAGGGCTGGAGGACATGAGTAAAGAGAAGATCTCAGAGGCTTCTCAAGGGAAAAAAAAAATCACAGGCAAAGGATCACAAACCTGAGTGGGATCTGACTTTCAACAGCAACTCTAAACTGGGAAAACAGTGAAGCAAGGGTTATGAAATTCCAGTGAAAGATTATTTCCAACCTAGATTTCTGTACCTATGCCTACTACCAGTTAAGGGTAAAGAAAAATAAAGTCATACTCAGGCACTCAAAGTCCCAAAAGATTCTCCTCCCCACATCCTTTCTAGGAAGGCCGTTCCCCACTGAAACTAATGAGTAAGCCAGGGAGGAAAACATGAGTTTCAGAAGAGAAGGGAATTCCCTGGAGGGTAGCTACGCAGCAGGTGTAGAAAACATCCAGTCCAGGGTGGAACCAGAGGACAGCGGGCTCTGGGAGACATGTCCCCAAGAAAAGAAAATGAAATGGAGAAATACCAGGTGTGTTTAAACATTTTGAGAAAAGATTCACACTTTGATGAAGCATTCAGTGAAGCCCATGGAAATCCAAGCAAATAAAAACTGTGAAAAAGTTAAGGAAAAACCAAAAGTTGTACAGGAAAGGAAATATAATTGTAATATGCTACTTGGACCAGTTGTGAATATAATTCACAGTACATATTGTTTATGTACTAAAAACATAAACACTAAGCATTAACTAAACTTCACTATAATTAAATTATACTGGGAAGAAGAGAGAGTGGGAAAATGAGAGTGTGTTTGAGGGGGAGGGGTTCAGGGTGTATAAGAAAATAAAACGAGAATCTTCCATGGTAGAAAGGTCAGTAGACAATATCTGAAGCTGAAAAAGTAAGAAGTAGCAGTAAGAACATGTAATTTTGAAGTGTGGGGGTGAGTGCCAGAATAACAGCTAAAATATTATCGGTAAGGAGAGGGAATTAGGAATGGGGGAAGAAAACTGCTATTTTTCCTAATAAGCCCAGCAGTACTATTTGGTTTTTTAAGAGACTTTATATATTACTTTGATTTTAAAAAATAATTTAAAATAAAATGCATGATTATTTATTTTTAGCACAACTATCTCATTTATTAAAGAACTCTGCTTTCTTTTTGATTTTCTGCCTAATTTTGGAGCCTCAAGGCTTTTCCTGATCTCCCAGTTCACAATTCTTTGTGCCATCTTCCGGCTGCCTGCGCTCAGGGTGAAGATTAAATATGGCCGGAGCGCATTCGTCCTTGTCATTCGTTTAAGCACTAAGAGGGCTGAGGAGTTCACACAGAGACCATCAAGTACCAGGATACGGGCAATCTGTAAAATTTACCTTTTACATCCATTTGCTTGAAGAGTGGTCAACTGAGAGCCATAAAGATGCTGCTAGGGATGAGACAGAAGGAGCTAGAGCTGTTCAACTTGGAGAAGGGACGCTTGGGGCATGACTTCATCATGGTTTTCAAATACATAGAAGATGGTTTCCAGCTGTCCTGGATCTGCTGAGGAAGAAGAGAGGAAATGGATTCATCACAGGGTCGGAGGAATTTAGGTAGAGACAGATGAATTTCCTAACCCTAACGAGTTACCCAGGACAGCGAAAGAATCCTGTTCTTTATAATAAACACAGATTACATGTTCTGTAGAATTGGAAAGAACCTTACAGTTTCCTTGGCCCTCCCAATCCCATCTTGTAGTGATTTTGCTGGAAGAAATTTCAGGAAGGGACGTGGGCCTTGTGGGGACCACACAGGTCTTCTTTGCTCAGGACCAGCTTTGCACAGAGCTGTCCATGCCGTGCAGCCCACACCTTGTCCAGGAGCCTCAGCACAAAATTACTTTTCCTTATTTGAAGAGGTTTTAGTGAGCACGAGGCTGGATCTAACTAGAGCTAAAACTTGCTCCTAGGACCCTGAAGTGGCACCCTTGGCTTTATGTTTTGTGGTGTCTGATGGGATGAGTAGTTGCGCAACAGCACTTATGGACCCTGACCCAAAGGGGTATAGGACTTCGATGGGTGGGACCATTAAACCTTTGCCCATGGATTTGGATCGATGGGGTGTTCTGGGGACCTGGCTCTGTAGTTTGGGGCCAGGCACCTGTTAGCACTCGAGGCAGCCACAGGTTTAAAAGAAGGGAGGCACGTCCTGGAGTCACTTACCCTCTGACACTGCCAAGTCTTCCTTACTGCCATCACCCACAGAATTGGGGTGGACAGACCCACAGAATTGGGGTGGACGGACCCACAGAATTGGGGTGGATGTGGCCCAGTTGGACGGTGCTCAACATGCAGTTCTCCCTAGAGACCAGTGAGCGAGCCCCCAGGCCCCTAATAAATTCATTGCTGAATTCCCCAGTGATGCCCAACACTGCAGTGCCATTCCTCAGGTCAATTTTTAAAATACGGTTAAGTCCAGAGGTAAGAATATTGAAAGCTTCACTGAGTATAATCAGATCCTCTTCCTGAAGGCAAGTTTTGCTGGTCCTGAGGGAGACAGAGCTGAAGCCACCAGCCACATATCCAGCAGGGAAGGATGGCAGGAGGATGTTTGGAAAAGGGTCTAAGGAGAAGGTGGGGGCCTCAGAGACACTCCCCTGATTCAGCCTTTTTTCTGTAGTGCTGTTTCTAGTTGTTGGGTTTTTTTTTTTTTCTGTCTCTAATTTTGAGGGCAGCTATTGAGTGACTCCTAGCTCCATGAGCTGACTTGAGTTGAAAGGGCCTTTTCTTTAAGTTCTCTCTCTCGCCACGTGATAACCCAGCTCCTGGAACCTCTGCATCTTCTTCTAGCCAAGCCCTGCAGAGCCTAGAGTCATAACCGGATATGCTATGGGCTGGGGAAGTCGAGGCAGTGCAGACACTCCTCTGCATGAAATGGTTAATCCCATCACAGCGAAACCTCAGAAAGCAGATGCCCAACCCCAAAGTTCAGTACCTGGAGGACTAGACCGTAGGGCCCCCGTTCACAGTGGCCTATGAATCATTTGTTTCCCTACCAGATGGAAAGCAGGTGCTGTCCTCTTCTCCTCGCATCCCCTCTTGAGCACCATAATAAGTTCTAAGGCACACAAATCTCCTCGGTGGAAAAGTAAACATTCTTCTTTTAAAAAAAAAATGAGGAAAGGGAAAAAAATGTGTCAGATTTTCCTGGCCTAACCTGCTCTTCTAGTTTATCAGGTCAAAATGAATTCCTATCAGCAATAGCTTCCCTGGTTTTTCCTATAGTAAATAATATTGGGTTGAACACACATCACCCTTTTTGTGGGACAACTGGGTTACAGTTCTCCAGCTCTCAGTATTACTTTCGTGTTCTCTTTTTCTTCCTGGATGATTTCAGTAACAGCAAAATGCAGCCATTGCCATCTTCTGAGACGTTTCTGGCTGTCTTCCTTTTCCTCCCTCAAAACCTAGGCTGTTGTCAAAACCTTAATTCATAGTGACTTATTAGCGACCAGAGCAAGTTGTAGAATAATCCATTATGAAGAAACTAAGCTTCCCTTTGAATATGCGAAGTTGCTTCTCAGAAAGGCCTCATTTTCCAGAACTGGCTCCAGCGGGAATCCCGAGGGTCACCCTTGGGATGACATCAGCCCTCCCTCCTTTGTTTTATCTTTCAGGTTTGGGGTAGGGTGAAGGCTGTGCCCATTCTGTTCTTTTTCACTTTTTTCCCCCTGCCTATGAAACTGCCTTGTACACATTCTTGGGAGCCGCGTCATGACAAGTCCCGTAAATGATTCACACTGAAGTGACCTTTACAAAGCAGAGGAGAAATCAGCTGGATTTCTGGAGGCTGGGGCAGCAGTGCGGGAGCCAGACACCCAGGGCCCTCTGTCCCTTCCTGTTAAGCTGAGCTCACTGTCACCTTTCTGGCTGCTGATCCTGGTCATGTGATTTGGTGATGCTTTTAATCACCAAGCTGATGCAGGCAATATTTACATATGCTCCTGTGTAACTTAAACCTCGGAGACTGTGATACAGTTAAACTTCTGAAAATGAAAATGAGATGAATAGGCAACTTAAAGGGTTGATGGAAGGGGTGGGTGTTACAAAGAGGGAAACTTCCCACTCATCAGTATTAAAATATTTTTTTCTGCTCTGTATTTGTTTGCAGGATTGAGTGTTACCAGAAGGAATTAAATTAGTCCAAGAAATAATTTAACCTTAGCTACCAAAGAGCATAAAACATTTGCCAAATGCTTATTGCATTACTGCTTTATAAATTGTTAGTACCATGGATGATTTGAACCAGAGAGTTGCTTTTTAAATAGTGTTTTTAAAATGCTGTCTTTTCCCCTATTCCCAGAAATAAAAATGACCCTCCAGATCATCCGATCCTTTCGTCTCTCTCCATTCTTTTGTGCTACCATCAAGGAACTGTCGTGAAAGGGTCGTTTTTAATCGCTGTGGTGAGGATTCCAAGAATCATTCTCGTGTGCATTTATAACGCTCTGAAAGAGAAGGTAAGGCAACATCCTAATACACAGTGCGTGCTCCGTGTTTGGGTTGCAGAGAAGTTAATTACTGGAAAACTACAGCGGGTCCCAGGACAGGAATGTGACCTGTGACAGCAGCCATTCAGAAGGCTCCTGTTTCTCAGGCCCCATCCCCCCACCTTCCCCAGCAAACCTTTTTTTTCTTCCAGTCTCTATTTTGTTTATGGCCTTGTTTATTGAGTTTTCTCCAACATGTGGTAAAGGTGGGGTGCGGAGGGAATAGTTCTGAGTTAGCTGGTCTTCCTTCTTATTTAACTGTTGAACAAAGGGGATGAATTCTTCAGGTGAAATTTAATTTTTTAAAACATTTATCATGCTTTTTTTTTAAAGTAAGAGAATACACTGTAAGATAGGAATAATATTTGTTTGTTTCTGTTTTAATGCTAAAATATTCCCTGCCTTTGGTGTTTCCTAGAGGGTGCCATGGGAAGTTACTGGTGTGTGTGGGGAAGTTACTGGTGTGTTCGAGAAGCACAAGCACTCGAGAGTGAGAAATGGGCAAGCTGACCTACATCTCAGATTCAAAGGACAGAACACTGTAGGGCTTTTGTGCCTGGGGGTTTTCTCCTCCCCGGTTTTTATTTCCATGCACATTTGGTTATGAATGCCAGTGGAAACCAGAACACCAGGAAAACAGCTGTTCTCATGGTATTTCTGGCCTGCCAAACAAGAGAAGATTGGACTTTTCCCAACTTTTCTGTTTTCACACAATGTTAATCTCTTCCCCCGCCCTCCCCAAACCCCCACTGACACCTCAGGGTTGGTGGCTTAGTCAGAGTTTCACGAACTTACCTGATTCCAGCCCTTTGGGTATTGCTGTGTATCCTTAGTAAATTGAGAAAATTTTACGTGTGGGTTCATATTATCTTTTAGAACTGTTTTTGTTCCTTTAAAACAAGTCTAAACTGTTAATATCTTTAAATCTCTAATCAAGATTTCAGGTTAGTATAGCAATTAGAAATAATTGAGTGCGTGTCACAGAAAATTATCTGGCTGCCTTATTTTGTAATGCGTGCTAAACAGTTGCCCCAATGGTAGAATTTTTTGTTGTGTATCTATTAAAATTTTGCCTGGCTACATTTTGGTGACTGGAAGAGGCATTTCCGCAACCAGGGCAAATCTAGCAACTTCTGGCTGCTGCATTTTGAAATCAATCCTTCAATCTTAGGAAACTTAGAGAAATATTTCTTGAAGAGCAAAGCAGCATTATATTTTGAATACTTGTGTGTGTGTGTGGTATATGGATGTGTGTGTGTGTGTGTGTGCATTAGTCATGGACTATCACAGGGAGCTGCAATTCCTGCTGGAGCTAGGCGCGTTGAACTCTTCCGGGAAACAGCTTTCCTTAAATCTGAAAGAGAAGCCAGTGAAAGCCCCAACGTCTCTCTGACTGAGGTCTAAAAGGTTATTTATCACTCCTCGGGTCCCATAAGGATCAAGGGGCCAAACTCCCTTTTAGTGGCGTCACTGTTGGGAAAATGTGTCCTTCCTTAAGTTTAAAAAAAATTGTCTTCCTCAGCAGCCTTACAGCCTAGTACTGTGTCTACAAGTTAAACATTTCACACAGCCACGGTGTGATCTTTCCTACGTTAAATAGGCCCATTCACCACCTTGGCTAGGCTGAAAAGGTCCAGATCAAGTTTCATCCAATTGAATTAACACTGGGATAAGAAAATACCCATATAAGGCTGAGTTATGCCTGGGGTCCTCATTCGAGGCTATTTCAGGATTGTTTTGAGGGATTATTTTCACTCTGGAGAGTGAGTAGGACGTGGTCGATCCCCCCTCCCCCAAGAGTTTCATTAAATTATTCATTCTTGAGTTATGAACAAATTCAAGTTATATTTCAAAGGACTCATTTATCCCTTGAAATTTAGTCCCGAAAGTCTCACTACATGATTTATTTTCCCCAAAGTTAAACTTGATTCTTTATTTATGTGGGCACATAACTAGTATCAACAATGTATTATTTGTTTTTTTTGTCTCTGGCATGTGAATTTTTCATGAATATAAATTTCAGTTTGAAAAAGCAAAATGCACCATTTAAGACACTCAGGGACACGTGAGTGTGGCAGAGAGATTCTGTGTACTAGAGCCAGAAGGCCTACTTTTCCTTCGCCATTCAACATGGACTAATCCCCTTCTGCTGGGGTTAACAGCAGCCATAACAGGTGAGCCCACAGGAGAGAAACTTTGTTCATCAACACTGATAAGAATAGTAATTAGTGGTAGGAGTAGTGTGCACAAAATAGAAGAACTTCTCCCATACCAAATGAGAACTGCGCTAGTGTCTGCCTAGGTGCAGAAGTCTGCAGGTGGAAACAGTGTTTCCTCAGAAGCTGCTGCTTCTTTCCTGTGTGTTTTTGACTCTATTCCTTTGTCTCAACCCGATCCCAACAGCGCAGAGCATCGTCAAGGTGCATGTTCAGATGCTGCAACTACTGTTTCTGGTGTCTTGACAAATACCTGCACCATCTCAACCAGGTACGCCTCCTACTGTGTGCCCCAGGGACACGCCAGTCCGAAGGTGGGTTCCAGCTCTTGGGTCAGAGTTTGGCCGATTCTTCCGTAAAAGGCCAAATCGGGTAAATATCTTAGGCTGTTGGGCCAAACAGTCTCTGTCACAATCACTCCACTCTGCCATCATGGCAGGAAAGCGGCCATAGACAAAATGTAAATGAATGGCCATCTCTGTGTTCCAATAAAACTATATTCCTGGATGCTGGAATTTGAATTTCATAGGATTTTCACATATCAAGAAATATTTTTCGTTTTAAAATTTTTTCCTTGACTATTTTAAAACTGTAAAAGTCATTCTTGGTTCCCACTAGAGGAAAGCAGGAGGTGTGGTGGAGCTGGCCCCCGGAGCTGTAGTCTGCAGACCCCTACCCTGGAACCTTAGGCCATTAAAGCTATGCTTCACATTCTAAAAGAAATATGTTTCTCTTTTCAGAAATAAAAAGGGGTGGAAGTCTTTAGAAACCCTAGCATAATGAATATATATCAACTAAGAGCTAATTTTCAGTGTCTTCTCTGAGAACTATAATTTTCCTGAACTAGGAAAAGAATTGCCTCCCTAATTTTTATATATGTCACCAGCCTTTCCTTTTCAAGTTATAAATATTCCTTTACAAATCATAAAAATTATATCCTGCAATTGTTTGAATTTCAGGGGTTTTTGTTTTCTCTCTCCTGAGTCTTTCAAATTGATAGAAATTTAAATGTTTTATTTTTCTATAGAGCATTTAGGAAATTGTAATAGCCCTTAGTCAAATTTAGACAAAGCAATATTTTTGTAAGTTAGCAGGCTGTTTTTTAATTTAAATATTCACAGAAATATGACTTAGAAAAGTGCTTCATATTATTTCCCCTCTTCCTAATAAATGTACCATTAGAAGTAAAGGGTCTAATTAGACCATCCATGTTTAATGTCTTATAACAAGTATTCAGAACACCTCTCATTATTCAGGGAAAAGTGTAGTCTTCTTATAGTAAAGCTCTATTTTTAAGGCTCTTAAGAATCTTGGAGTACATTTTAGAGTACATTTAGTTTTCATTTGGATTGCTACAAGCTAGTATATGTAAGACACAGTAAAATACCATAGGACCTTTCGGAATGGTGTGTCATATAACAAGTTAAGCCAAGCCCTATTAATACTCTTGTTATAGTGTAAGATGCTGTCTCTCTCTTTCTCCCTCTCTCTTTTTAGAGCTGTGTGCATGTATCCATACACCAACTTAGACTCTGTAAAGAGTTTGGGATGCATTACAAAAATGTATTAACTATGATAAAATATATATGCATGAAAAATCAAGGCTAACAAACAGACTAGAAAGACAAAAGCCAGGAATGGGACCACTGATGTACAAATATGCTGGCTTTAGGGTCCTATGAGGTTGACTTGCAACTGCCCCCCCCCCTTCATTGTATTATGGAAATTAAGGTCCTTTTTGCATCCCTCTTTCACTCCTGGCTTTCATACTGCCCCAGGGAAGCCTAGAGGCTCCTTGGGGATGCTGCAGGAACCACCACTTCACCAGGGGAGAGAATGGATGAGGAGGAGGAACAGTGGGCTCTGGCTCTATACCACTCCCAGCTGGCCCTGCCTTGCAACAAGAGCAGCTCCACTGTGTGTGGTTTAGGGGAGGGAGTCCACTGAACGTTTCATCTGAAGACAGGACTCTGTTGCTAAAACACGTTGGAAAACCACTTACATACCATTTTCACATTTGTTTTCTCTGCCTTATTATCCTAGATGTATTTTCTGCCTTTTGAAATTTCACCATCTTGGCCGGGCATGGTGGCTCACACTTGTAATCCTAGCACTCTGGGAGGCTGAGGCGGGCGGATTGCTCAA
>VBSM01000529.1:71838832-71859135 GCA_008086735.1 Cheirogaleus medius
AAAAAAAAAGAGGTAGCCTCGACACAGAGCAGCCAGCCAGTCCTGACCCCTGCCTCCCCACCGACTGTTCAGAGCTACTCTGGGCACACAGCTGATTGATGGGGAGAGCACTAGAGAGATGCCTCATGTGCATGTGTTAGAAAGAAACTCACATGTGTGTCCATATGATAGTTTGCATTAAGGCTCATTTATAGACAGCGGTAATCCCCACACCCAGCTGTTTCGTGGCAAATGCTACTATCCTGTCTTTAAATAGACAGAAATTGAGACACCTATTTGTAGAGGCCCCAGACTGTCTGGGAGAAAACAAACTGAATCCTCATGTTTCCTGGTGCATGGTTCAGAAGCTGCTGGGCATATGGCCATAGCTTTGTGTGGCTTTCCTGGGAGCAGCCTCTCCGGAGCCCAGCTCTCACCTGCCGTGGGCCTGTCACAGGGTCAGGGCTTGGAGGGCGAGGCCCCAAGCCCTCTTCTCCAAGTGGGCCTTAGCACCCTCCCAGGCCTCCGGGGTGAGGCCCCGTGAGCAGCTGCCATCTTAGGCTGAACTCTGAAGTCCTTCCTGACTTGAAATTCTTATAGCTCCTGGGAGAGGAAATCAATTTTTGTTGAATGAATGACTGCATCGCTATAGGAAAGGGAGGGAAAGTTATAGAAGAGTGGTCAGACAATCAGGAAACTCTCCTGAGAGGCTACTGAGTGTTTGGCATTAATTGCCTTGACTTCCTCCAAAGTGTGCAGCTCCTGAAGACAAGAATACCTACCACTTATTGGGCACTTACTTTATATATATATATCTTACAGTATATGCCAGGGACCATGCTACTTTTTGTGTATTATCTACCTATATCCTCACAAACCATCCTGTGAGAGCTATACTGTTATCTTTTTTAAAAACAGATGAGAATGCTTAGGTTCAGAGCAGTTAAGTAATAGCCTCCCCTAGGTTAGAAAGGAGGTAAGTATCAGCTGACGGTTGAGATTCTGAAGACCCAGTAGGTCATTCCCTCTTTGCTTGTCCAACCACTGAACAATCATGAGATGCAAGTGTCAAGCAGGTGAAGATTAAAAATATCACCCTGAACACCAAATCGTCTGATTGGAAAATGTACTACAGGAACAGCTATGGGAAAATAGGTTTGTTAAGGTTTTACCCCCAAATCAGAAAGACCAACCCTCCCTCTCCTAGGCCCAGCCAACAAGGGGGACCTCTCCCTGAAGCTGAGGAGGGGTGTTCTTGGTGACAGGTGGATCCGCAAAGAGAAGGGACTGAGCCAGCCCATGCTCTGCTTCTCCTTCCAAACTCGCCCATCCCTTCAGTCAGCCTCCTACCCTGGGAATGACTGAGAGGCATTACTCTAAAGGAAGCCCCTGACCATGGGAACACAAGGCCAGGGAAATCAAGGTCACCCCCACACCAGGATTCAAACCCAAGTCTTCACCAGTCCACTAGGGCACTCCTTCCGCAGGGCAGGGACTCAGAGCCCCAGAACTCGAGATCATGGAACACGCTCCCTCAGCATCTGGGGGCTAGAGCACTTGAAGGCCTGAGCCAGCATTACATGGTTATGGAATGGCAGGATTCCCCTCTTCTCTATCCTGTGTCTTCTCTTCCTCCTTCCTTCTGAGCTTCACTTCGATGCTGAGGACAGACAGATATGTCACATTACCCAGTGTGTCGATATGAGCTGCCCTGACTCACCTTTTGAGCAGAACTCTATGTAGATCTCCCCCATCTCTTGGGTGACATGGAAAAATGGCCTGTGCTCAGAGGGACAGAAGGTTGAGGAACATTTGGGTCCTGGGAAGATTGAGGTCTCACCTTTTATTAATGGTACCAAGCCCCCTGCTTCCTTCTCCAAGCCTCTCCTACTCTCCTCCCATTTCAGGCCTTCCCTTCTTCCAGGAGACCACTGTCCACATCTTATGAGAGCTCCTTCTTCCCTTGCTGTACGCCTTCTTGGATCTGGTCCACATATCCATGTTCCCAGCAGTGTGATAGAGTGAGAAGAATGCAGACTTTGAGGCAGACAGACCTGGGTTTGAATCATAGCTCCTCCATTTATTGTGACTTTACACAGGTTATTTCACCTCTGTTTCCAGATAGAAAGATAGATATGTAATATATAAAGCAAAATTTTTAATATCTCCCTCATAAAGCTATTATGAGAGGGTCGAATAAACTAATACGTATAAACATTAGAGCATGGTGTCTGGCTTTAAGTACAGGCACCGTAATGTTAACTTTTTTGGGAGGGAAGGGGTGAGTTTAATTAGTTTACTCATTCACTCACCAAATATTAGAAGCCTATGTGCCAGATAAATTGGGTATGAAAGTACCTATCTCCCAGGATTATAATAAATAGAGAATATTTGCAAAGCTCTTCATTTTGTGCCTCACAGGTAGAGGTACTTACTGAATAAGTGGAAGTTATTATCATTATTATCAATGCACTTAGAGTATGAGCTCCTGGTTATATCCTAGGGCACTTAGAATAGTGCTCAGTTAAGGATATGTCAGCATCCATGGGAAGTTCTCTCCCCACCCCACCCCCAGCCGGAACCACTACACTAATCACTTGTTGGGGGGAACTGAATTGCCAAGAGCTGCCCATCTGGTCCTTGCAGTCCAGAAAAATGCCCAATTTCCCGCACCATGAAGAGAGGTGATGCGGAAAAGCTCAGCACTCAAGTCCTGAAGAAAGAATAACTGTGGTCTGCAGATTGAGAAAACACGCCCCACATAGCACCTGTTCTCAGCAGGCAGGCCTCTCACTCTTTCTTTCTGCATCTAGTGCTCATTTGCTCTCTTTGCTCCCATTTTTCAGTAGTCAAGAGTAGTCGTGTCTGTCTAGCAAGGGCAACAGGGACTATTTCCAACAACGCTGGTTTAAAAGGTCATCCGATCCAAGGAGTCGCCGTTGCATTACTCCAATAAGACTCCTTTCACAAGCCCGAGCTCCATGCGGGGCGTGGAGTAGCCCCTTCCTGTTCTTTGTACCTTCCTGTCATGACACATTCTAGGTACGCTGGAAAAATACTAGGGAGACTGCTGTGTTTTTAACTTTGATCTGAGAAAACCACCTTTGGAGTCAGCAAAATCTAATTTCCTCCTAAATAAGGAAGCAGGTGACATGTGCAAACACTGTGCTCTGGTGAGCAGTGTTGGATGTGGGGATCTGGCAGCCACAGACTGGCTCCTCCCGTGTCATCCCAGGGCAGGTCAGTGTCTGCCGGCGACCCAGGCTGGGCCGGGACAGTGGGGAGGTGGCTCAGGATGGAGGAGGGAATGTTCATGGCCCAAGTTGTCAGTTTTACCCCAAGAGCTTGAGAAATGTAAAGATTATAGATTAGTTTCTACATTCCCCAAGTTGACTTCATGTAGAAAATGAAAATAAATTACTGAGTATCTCCTACCCCAAGTCTAGTCTTCCTCATGATGGAGGGCAGGTTTCTTCATGTCATTTCTCTGTATCTGGTTCTCCTTCTGGAGCAGTTGTTGACAGAGGGCTCTGACTGCCCACCTTGAAGCCCACCTCCTTCCATACCCCTTTAAGCAGGGCACCGACTGGGGGTACATTCCTCAGCTGTCATTCTCCAGTTGTCTTTGTCCTAGACATTGAGGCGTATTGGGAGAAGGAAGTGATTGTTGGCCAGACACTGGAGAAGGCATTCATAAAAAGGAAAAAAAAAAAAAAAATGAAAGGAGGTGGGAGTCTTGGTGGCTGAGGGGATAAAAGCTGCTTGGAGTTAGCAGTCGTGGATTCATGTTCTGCTACAAGCCGGGATCCCACGGTGCTCCAGGCTGCTACCACCTGAGTCTCGTTTTCCAACAAATTCCACCTGGGTGTGACTCTAGCCACAAACTCAAATAGGCAGGAAGTACTGTGTCATGTCTCAACCTAATTCTGACTTTGAGCTCCCATTCCACTGAACGGGCAGAAAATTTATAAACTGTTATTCTTGGGCTAGCCCCCATGGGGTTATCTGAGTTTCAGGTGTCCCCAGGCATTAGTAGACAAAGGTTGCCCTTGAGACATCCATCTTCCCATTTACATGGCTCCTTAGGCTCTGCTTGGGAAGCAGAAATATTTTACAAGGCTACCTATGGTCCTGTCTGCCTGGATGTGCTAGCAGTAGGTGACTAATTGTCCTGGTCACCTAAAGGCCCCACATCTCTGGACCCCCCCCCTCACTCCTGGGCAAACCAGGACCCTAGGGCCCATGGAAGAATCTTGCCACTTCTCTATGCTCTGCTAAAGATAAAGCAGGACTGAACCCCTGGTCAGGATGCACAGACCTCTGTTTCCTCCCCCCAGCCCAGGGAAGTCTCATTTTCTAATCTGAGGATGGAGGAAGACCTGCACTTTCACCTGTTGCTTCAAGATAGTCAGTTCATATTGGGAATCCCCTTCCTTCACCTTTTCCACTGGTAGGTAAAGGCTTAAAATTTTAGAGTCCAAAATTTTGGAAAATAAAAGCTAGTAAGAGTTGCAGACTGGGTGTCTTCCTACCCCCACTCCCCAACTGCCCCCTGACCTCACCTGGGGAAAGGAGCACAGAGCCTGAGTCCTGCTAGAACGGGGAATGTGCAGAGGAAGAAAGGAGAAAATACGTGAGGGATGAGAGTCAAGAGAGCAAAGGAAACCATCGTAAATGTATTAGGGAGAGCTGGCCAGTCCTTCCATTCAGAGTCTCATCTCTATGAATATTTGAGACAAGTTCTATGAAAAGTAGCAGAAGAAGCAATGAAAAGAATTTTGGTTCATTTAGCTTTCTTATCTGGGTGGGGTTAGAAAGTTCCTAAAAGTTTTGGCAAGTGAATCTAGGCCTTGACAATTTTTCAAGTGGTTTCATCTTCCCCCTCCTCTTGCCTTTTATAGAATGGCTCAGTACTGGGCACAGGGTGGGGTAAAGAGAGCATTTGCTAGACTCACATTCCTTGGTGGAATGAGACAGCTGAGGCAGAATGACTTCATCGGGACGCGTCTCCGTGGGGGTGGAGAAGGGCTCTCTGGCATGTCTGCCATAGAGGCGACAACAAAGAAACTTGGTGAGATCCAGAGAACATGAGGCTACTGACCTGTCCCCAGACCCCAACCTGGAGCATGGCCGAAGCAGACCTTCTGTACATGTCCTTGGATGGGAGGACAACTATGAGGATCCGAACTGCTTCAGCACTAGTGCTGGGCTCCGGCTGCCTTCACGCAACTTTTAACATCTGCTAAGAGTAGTGGGGGGGGCAAGACAGAAAAAAGAAATACTAGCTCAGAAAGAGCTGCCCTTTCTTGTTGGAGCTGCCCTAACCACACCTAGAACTGACTGCAGGGGAAGCTGCTGTCTAAGCAGAACTGCCAGTGGAGAGAGGAGGCGAACATGGAGGTTCAGAAAGAAAACATCTGTCATACGACAAAACCACAGTCATTAAGATGGTGTGGTACTGGCACAAACATAGATACACTATGCTAGATAGATATGTAGACCATTGGAACCGAATAAGAGCCCAGAAATAAAACACTGCAAAAATAGCCAAATGACTTTCAACAAAGATGCCAAGACTATGCAATGGGGAAAGGACGGTCTCTTCAACAAATGGTCTTGGAAAAACTGGATGTACACAGGCAAAGTAATGAAGCTGGATCCTTACCTTACACCATTTACAAAAATTAACTCAAAATAATTTAAAGATCTAAAAGTAAGACCTAAAACTATAAAACTCCTAGAAGAAGACATACGAGAAAAGTGTCAGGACATCGGAATAGGCAGTGATTTCTCGAATGTGACACCAAAAGCACAGGCAATGAAATAAAAAACAGACAAATGGAACTACAGCAAATTTGAAAACTTCTACACATCAAAGGAAACATCACAGTCAAAAATCATCCTATAAAATGGAAGAAAATAATTGGAAATAATATATGATAAGGGGTTAATATCTAAAATACATAAGGAACTTCAACTCAACAAAAAAACAACCTAATTAAAATATGAGCAAAGGACTTGAAGAGACATTTCTCCATGGAAGCTGTACAAACAGCCAGTAAGCACATGAAAAGTTACTCAACATCTCTGATCATTAGGAAAATGTAAGTCAAAACCATAGGACATCCCCTCATACCCATCAGGATGTTCACTATCAAAAGAACAGAAAATAACAAGTGTTGGTGAGGATGTGGGGAAGTTGGAACCCTTCTGCACTGTTGGTAGAAATGTAAAATGTTGTAGCTATTGTGGAAGACAATGTGGAGGTTCCTCAAAAAATTAAAAATAGGACTACCACATGATCCAGCAGTCTCACTTTTGAGTATATATTTAAAAGAATTCAAAGTAGGATCTCAAAGATACTTGTACACTCATGTTCATCACAGCATTATTGACGATAGCCGAGAGGTGGAAGCAACCCAGGACGAATGGATGAAGAAAATCTGAGACAGACATACAACGTCATGTTGTGCAGCCTTTAAAAAGGAGATCCTGTCATTTGCTACCATGTGCATGAACCTCAAGGACATTGCGCTAAATTAAATAAGCCAGTCACAGGACAAAGACCATATGATTCACTCACATAAAGTATCTAGAATAGGCAAAAATCATAGAGGCAGAAAGTAGAAAGATGGTTACTAGGGCAGGAGGGGGAGGCAGAGGGGAATTAGTGTTTAGTGGGGATAGAGTTTCAGAGTTGCAGGATGAAAAAGTGCTACAGATCTGTACAACAACGTGAATATACTTAACACTACTGATCTCTACACTTAAAAATGGTTAAGATGGTAAATTGAATGTTATATGTGTTTTACCACAATAAAAGGAAGAAAAGAAAGATGCTATTGTAGTGAATGTCTTTTAAGCAAATGTGTTTTTCTTATAAGAGGTTTTCATGCAAGGTGGCCCACACCGTGGTACCGAGCAATAATTATTCCCAGCAGTGATCAGCGACCTTTTGGTTTCTTGCCAGGCTCCGAGTTAGCAGCCTCCCTCACGAAGCCTCCACAGCCCCGTGCCCACCAACAGTGTGCGCGTGGACAGACGCCTGACTTAAAATCATTTTCCCAAAACATGCAATATATGAAAAACACGTGAACATCCCCATCTCTGCTCTCCACCTCCCTCTTGCCATTTCCTCAGCTCTGAGCTTCAAATCAGAGATGTTTGGCACTCTCTTGACTAAAGAACCACCCTTCTAAAGTCTATAAATCCCATAGTCATTTATTTTGTACAGTATGACAGGCACCATGGCAAGCCTTTGGCATACACTAAGTTTGTCCTCTCGAGGACTCTGTGTAGCAGGTATTTCCCTCGTTGTATAAATGAAGAAACTGAGGCCCTGAGTCTGAAGAGCTTATCTAGGACGGCAGCACTGCTATGTGCTAATCTAGATGGCTCCAAAAGCTGTGGCCTGCTGGCTTCATGATGCTGCCCGGAGCTCCGTGTCAAGGATACAGGTAAAGAGGAGGAAACCAGTGAACGGTCATCACTAACCAGGGACAAGCGCGTCTACTTAATCTTCTTTCTAAGAAAACCTGAAGTCAGTAGCAGTACAAGCGTGCCCCATCCTCTGCCTTTCCCATTTCACAGGACCACAGTTTAATTTCGCCTTGCAGAACACCAGGCCTCCCTCTGGCTTGCTCATTTCCTCCACTGGTCATGCAGGTCAAATGAGATGAACGGATGGGACAGCGGCCCGGAACTGGGAAGGAGCCTGCTGGATGAAGACGGCACTTCCACACTGTCCTGGATCTCGGACCTGCTCGGCATGAAGACTCATGTCATCGTCCTGGTGGGTTTCCCTGGAGAGTGCAGAGCTTTGCTAGCAGATCAATGAAGGGTCACATTCAGCAAGATGCGGTTGCCTAATTTGGCTCTTTCTGGATTTGTGCAAGGGACAGGGCCTGTCTAACACAAAAAGCTCGCTAGGAACATCTGATTTCTGTCCCATCTTTGTCACTTCTGGTGGTCACTTAGCCTGTTGAGATTGTCATTTCTATCAGTAAAGTGAGAAGGTTTTCCCAGGTGATATCTGGGGTGCCTTTTAACCCCAACATTCTACTGAAGGAACAAAGAAACCAATCAACTGAATTTGAGTTTTGTTTGAAGAAATATTATTTGGAAGACATTTTTGGTTTGCCAAAAGCATCTTCCTTTGTCTATTCAACAAACAGCCCCACAGAAAGGGCAGGGATCTGGAAGAGCATCTGAGCAGAGGGAACAGCATCTGCAAGCAGAGGAA
The DNA here is from genome assembly GCA_008086735.1 of Cheirogaleus medius. Classification (NCBI taxonomy): domain Eukaryota; kingdom Metazoa; phylum Chordata; class Mammalia; order Primates; family Cheirogaleidae; genus Cheirogaleus; species Cheirogaleus medius. The sequence goes on from VBSM01000529.1 coordinate 71,847,054, forward strand.
CTGCAAGGGCCTCCGGGGCGGTACAGGTGCGAAAGGCAGGTGGCACAGAACAGGTGTGTGAGGTGGCAGTGCTGGGTACACCTCATTAACACATGAAGACTGTTCGAATGTGGAGATTCATCATCAAAGAGGCTGTAAATGTTCAGAACCCTGATAAAGTCTGAAAAATAACTCACTAAAGTCAGGATGGGGAAGAAAGTGTGAGAGGACTCATCTTTCTCATTGGCAAACCCAGTGTTAAAAAAAATAAGTAACCTCTTAGCATTTTTCATAATGGTTTTAGAAAGATTTTTCTTAGGCTGGGCATGGTGGCTCATGCCTGTTATCCTAGCACTTTGGGAGGCCCAGGTGGGAGGATTGCTTGAGGTCAGGCGTTTTGAGATCAGCGTGGGCAACCTAGTGAGACCCCTATCTCTACCAAAAAATAGAAAAATTAGCTAGGCATGGTGGTTTGTGTCTGTAGTCCCAGCTACTTGGAGGCTGAGGCAGGAGGATCACTTGAACCCAGGAGTTCAAGGATACAGTAGGCTATGATCACACCACTGCACTCCAGCCTGGGTGACAGAGTGAAACACTGTCAAAAAAAACTAGAAAGGGAGGAGGGGGGACATGGGCAATATACGTAACCGTAATATTTGTACCCCCATAATATGCTGGAAAAAAAATTAGACTTTTTTCAGAAAACCTAAGTCTTGCATTGGACGATACAATTTGTCTGAAATTCAAATATTCCTTCAGTTTTAGTTTAGTTTCATTTTCCTCTATTGAAATCAAATTAACATTTGTACTTTTATTTAAAATGCCATGTAGAGCACAGCTCCATTTTTATAACTTATGCTCATGCGTACACCCCTCTTTCCTTCCTTCTGTCCCTGTGTGTTTGCAGGGGTGAGGTCCAGGGGATGTTAGCAGTGGTTATTTCTGAGCGGTAGGATTGCAGTGATTTTCTTGCTTTCTTCTTCGTTTCTTCTGTGTGGCTCGATTTTTTTATGATGAGCATGAAAATAATAAAGCCATTATCCTAAAAATCAAGCAAAAAGCAAATCAATTTAAAAAGAGCAAACCAAACAGCACTGCCCGTGCCTGGCTTTTCAGGCAGGGCAGCTCTCTTTCTGTCCCCCTTCCACCCTGCCTCCCAACTGGCCTGGCCCTGAGAGGCGGCTGGCTTCCTCCCTCACCGTCTCATTGGACGTTTGTTTGCAGCCTGGTGACCAGCAAATTCCTGAAGGGCTCTGAACGGTGAATGCAAGGCCCTGGAAGGCCTGTGGCTGTCTGTGCACTGCTTCCCTCCACATGTGTTTGTGATAAAAACAGAGCGCGAGATGAAACTGGTTTGGGATGGTTCCTGCAGGTTTTCCTGTAGGTCCGCGGAAGGACCCTGGATGTATGGGGATGTATCTGGACTCAGATTTCACTGTATTTCTTTCAGTTCTGAGAGAAGTATGAATGCCAGTGTTATTTATTCATCATCCTGTTTCTCAAGTTTGTTTTAGCAGTTCTTACTTTGAGTTAATAAATATCAGCACTCTGTGAGGAAAGCATTCCAGAAATAAAGCTGGCTATTCATGGCATGATTTTTGGCAAACACCTTCCCTCCTCTACGGAGGGAAACTCTGTTTACCTTTTCGAAGAGTCAACAGAAACTCAGGTTCACAGTTCTGCCACCAAATGAAGAAACCACTTCAGTGCAGTGGGAAGACAGACGGCCGCTCTCTGCTCTCAGCAGAGGGCGGGCAGAGGGCCGGGCTGTGCAGGCTTTGGTCTGGACTTAGGGAGCAAAATATATTCTTTCTGTGTAAAAGTTGCAATTAACATTCTTAGATAACCAAAGTAAAGAGGTAATCTAGCTTTTCTGTTACCAAAAAGTATACTTAAATCTCTTTCATTTTTCTTCAATAATTAGAATTCTCTGCAAAATGGGAATAATAATATCCATGGTGATTATTTGGCTGCATTGTGGGGAAAAGCAGATGAGAGCCAATGAGATGATAACTGTGAGAGCGGCCGGCCCACTATGGAGCACTACGCACATAGCATCTTTAACGTAGAATCTCAGGCTTGGCGGGCATCTTTTCAAAGCAACAAAATGGGTGATTGAGAAGTGATGTGACTTAGCAGAAGCCGCTCAGCACATCTCTGGGGGCGACGGGATTGGAACCCAGTCTCTTTCTGCTGAACCAACCAGCCACATTCTTGTCTCTTTCTAGCGGTAGATCTCATGAGAGCACCACTTTATTAGTTTGAACCTTTCGGAAGGAAAAGCACAAAGTACAGCTGAAAGTAAATGTTTTCCTGCAGATGGGCCCGAATGAGTCAGAGGTCCGCTTCGTGTGCGAGTGACGCAACGTCCGTCGGATGTGTGTGCCCAGGCGAGCTACTTAACCTCTCTGTGCCTGAGTGTCCTCAGCTACCTCACTGGGTTGGAGTTAAGAGGATTAAATGAGTTAATGCTTTCAGGGAGATATAGAGCCTAGCACATAGTATGCGCTCGATGAGTGTTTGCCATTATTTTTATTGTCATTTATTTACACGCAGAAGTTATGTAATGCATGTCTGCTTACTGACTAGGGGGAAAGGCCACAGATATAAATTAGGAAGCTACCGTTAGGTCTGTGCCAAGCCACTTGGAACCTATCACTAGGGCGTCTCTGAGTGGGCGGTGGAGGGGGAGCCAGCGTGCCGGGGAAGAGTCACAATTCCTGACACTCCTACTTCCCCGGAGAAGAGCTCACGGTCTTTGGGCCTGACTCGCAGCTGTGACGCTAGTGGCCTGATCACACAGCATTTATGCACAGCTCCAGCGAGCCCAGCAGGCACTGGGGGAGTACTTAGGGGCTCCCCTAGATCTGGGTAGCAGTGAGACTTGGAGTGCAGGGCTTTGTGGCTCAGCAGAAGATGGCGATGAGGGAGCTCTGTCCTGAACTTCGGGGCCCTGTCAGAAGCACAGGCTGGAGATCAGGAGTCCTCCTAAAGTGTCCTGTTGTTCCCCTCGCTCCACAGAGGTCTGGCTCCCGACTCCCCCAGCCCCATTTCCCACTGCACTTCCCTGCCAGGCCCACCAGTGCCTGCACAGGTGCACTCACGGTCACACCTGCGGCCACCTCGTACCCTGCAAGAGACAGCCAACATCGGGACCAGCTCAAACGCCACTTCCATGAAGTCCTCCCAATTCCCCCCATGCTCCCTTCTCCCCATCACCCCCAGCTGTGGCTCTGCTCCTTGTCACTCTCACATTTGCACTGTATTATATGTCATTATTTACATGCCCTCCCAGCCACACAGGACCATCCTTGTCTGTGTCCTTTCCCTTGTGCTCCCTGGCAGCTTGGGACAGTCCCAGGTGGACATTCCATGAAAGTCTGAGAACTAATCAACCTGTACCTAGAAGGAGTCTTTACTCCCAGGCAAGGCAATGAGAATCGGGACCTAACATTGAGGTGCTGCCATTGTCAATTTGGGAATTCTGTGGGTGTTTTGTTTTGTTTTGAGATAGTCTTACCCTGTTGCCCAGGCTAGAGTGCCATGACATCAGCGTAGCTCACAGCAACCTCAAACTCCTGGGCTCAAGAGATCCTCCTGCCTCAGCCTCCGGAGTAGCTGGGACTACGGGCACACATCACCATGCTCGGCTAATTTTTTTTCTATTTTTAGTAGAGATGGGGTCTCTCTCTTGCTCAGGCTGAATGCCTGAGCTCAAGCAATCCTCCCGCCTTGGCCTCCCAGAGTGCTAGGATTACAGGCATGAGCCACCATGCCTGGCCTCTATTTTGTGTTTTATGACCATTTCAAGACATAGAAGTACCCACCTGTTTTGTGGTGCTAAAAAAACATGCACACTGAATATTGTCTGGTATTAAATCAAAAGCCAAATGCCACTACCTCTTGCATGCTTAAAGATTAGCCTTCAGGATTTCCTGATTAACTTTCACAACCAACAAAATGTGTTTCCTAATCATTATTACAGCCAATCCTTTCCACATATTGTTAGGATCTGCAGATTACCTTTGCACGGTAACTCCAGGTTCTGTCAGCCCAGGCAAGTGCAAATGCTCAGAGCAAGGACGTACAATATTGAAAATTTAGCACAATCTATCCTCCAGCTGCCTGACAGGGAAGCAGCTGCTGCTCAGAATAAGTATAAATTAGCTAATGCTGAAACTGCAGAACTGTTCACTCCGTGTCCTGGGTTGAGTGATTCTTCCCTCCTCCACCTATTCACTCAGACATTAATTCTAGGTCTCCTTGCTGCACTCAGGGCTGAGTCTTGAGGTAAAATGCTAGCGGCGTAGTAACTGCAGGAAGGCATATGTAATTTCCCTGTCAGTGTGGTTTTAATGCCCTCTTTCAGTGGGCTTTGCACATTAAAGAAAAGATAAATGGTTATGAGCCCGGAAAAATCTGTGGAGTCAACACATGCATGAGAAAGTGCCATTTTAACCTTTAATCATGTTAGCCAAAGAGCAAAATCTATTTTTATTGCTTATGGGCGATGGTGCTAAATTGACTGTGCAGCAGTGTTGTGCAGGAAAAAGAAGTCTCCACAAAAACTGTGTTGCCCCGTATGACCCAGAAAGCCCACTGAGATGTTTAGGGGGGAAGAGATGCAGGGGTGAGGGGTGGAGGGCAGAGCGGCCCGTGGCAGGCACCGCTGCAAAGCAAGACCACACCGGGGGCAGGGACGTGGTGTGAGAAGCAAGACCTGCCCTTTCGTGCGTCCCTGAGGCTGTGAGGGTTTAAAGCCTGTGGATAAAGAAACCGCAGGTCCTTTCTATATGTCCTCAGGTGCTCAGAGGTTGCCTCCGTGTTCCCAGCTGTAAATGACCATCTTTGGTGAGGGCTGGATGATAATAACCAGCTTTTATTGCACACTTCCCATGTGCCAGGTGCTTCGCTGAACGCTTTATAGGGAAAATGTTCTTTAATCCGCCCGACATCCCTTTGCGGTAGGTGCTCCAACGCACTTTATAGATGAGGAAATTGAGGTCTTAGGTTAGATCATTTGCCCAAGACCAACAGCTAGTCAGTGGTAGGACTGGAATTTGAACCCAGAGACAGTCTGGCTACCGAGCCTGTGCTTACCTTAACCACACTGCTTTTAAATAGCATTTTGCCCTAATGAAAATTGATGGTGTAATGTCCAGAAGGTTAGGATTTAAAGAAAAAAAGGTCTCTGTCTCACAGATTCACCAGGGGACCTGGGGGAAATGCCCTTGATCTTGGTTTCCAGTCTATAAAAGAATGATTATGCTATTCTTCACCCGCCCACACAGCTGTGTTTGAGGATGAATGGATTGGTCATCAGGCCTCTGAGAACTTAGGTGACTGAAGATGCCTAGTTAAATAGCGTGAGCAAATGAGTAGACTTCCCTACGTAAGACCCAATTCTCCAGACTGGAGCAGCATTCCACCTACAGCTGGCTTGGGATTTTGAAGGCGAATTTCACATGCATTCTCTGTAAGGCAGAGACCAAAAGTTTTTTGTGAAATACTGTTAAGGTATTTTTACAGGGACTTCACTGAGAAGCCCCTCTGAGGCAGGCGTGGTGCCCTGTTGGGGGAGATGATTACCAGCCTTTTGTCTTTGAGAACCAAACATTCCTCTCCTGTTGGCCTTGGTGAAAAGGGAGTTTGGTAAATGGAGTTCATTCTACTCCCTAATCTTGTTAGTCCCCTTCATCTCCCCTTCCACTTACTGCATTAGGACCTATGCCACTGGGGCTGGCTCACTTCCTAGACGCCACACTGGTTTCCTTATGATGTTTGTGAAGCAGTGTATGGAAGGGTTAATGTGTACATCATGGGATACAAAACTTTTATCCTTTATCCAAGCCAAAAGGAATAACAACAACCCAAGCAGGTAGTTATTCCAGTGTATTTTCACAGGAAAGTTATAAATTCTTCATTGTAAACATCAGTGCAAGTAGCATTTTTTTAATATATATATATTTTTAGTTGGCCAATTAATTTCTTTCTATTTTTAGTAGAGACAGGGTCTCGCTCTTGGTCAGGCTGGTTTCGAACTCCTGACCTTGAGCTATCCACCCGCCTCGGCCTCCCAGAGTGCTAGGATTACAGGCGTGAGCCATCGCGCCTGGCCCGCAAGTAGCATTTTTAAAGATTTCAAGAGACATATGAGAAATAGATGGTCTTGAAATTATCATGTAGACATAAGGAAAAGGTATTTTAGAAAAGCGACCCAAGAAATCTTCTCATATGAACACACACACATTTGTTGGTTTTGACTTAGTAACCCTATTTCTGCAAATTTATCCTGAAAAAATTATCCAAAATTGGGAAATTAAGATATTCATTGCATAGTTATTTATAATAGCAAAATATATGAAACAGTCAATATGTTCCAGCTACACGTGTGCAAATGCATACACCGCTGACAGAATATGCATTTATTAAAAATTTATCGAGGCTATGTAGTAACATAAAAATGCTTATTATATAAAGGAAGAAAGTCATATAATCATGACACTGTCCCATTCAAATTGTATATTTTTCATTTCTAGATTTTCTCCTTTTTTGTGTGTGAGATAGAGTCTTGCTCTTTTGCCTAGGTTAGAGTGCAGTGATGCCATCATAGCTCACTGCAACCTCAAACTTCTGGGCTTAAGTGATCCCCCTGCCTCAGCCTCCCAGGTAGCTAGGACTACAGGTGTGCACTACCACGTCTGGCTAATTATTCTGTTTTTTATAGAGACAGGGTCTCACTCTTGCTCAGGCTGGTCTCAAACTCCTGGCCTCAAGCAATCCTCCTGCCTCAGCCTCCCAAAGTGCCAGGATTACAGACGAGAGCTACCTTGCCAGCCCCATTTCTAGAATTTCTATTCAATTTGTTTTCTACTCTGCCTTTTCATTTTTTATACTATCCTGTTTGTTCCTTATGGTCATTGTTCCTTCCATTATCTCCTCACATATTAAACATATGTTCCTGAATACTTTTTTCCAGATTGTTCTTTCCAGTTTTGTTTGTCACACTGTTCATTTCCTTAGGTCATCTGTAAATTTTTCCTGTGAGCATCCTTCAGCTTCTGGGGGGTTGTCTATAGGATTCCACTATTCCTTGGCTGAGGGAAGGTGGTTTTGCTTTGTCTTTGCCCAGACCCTAGTAATTTGAATGGTCCCAGGCAGATGGTGCATTTCTTTACCTCTTTGTTGGGATGGTTGGTTGCATTTAAATTGCCTATGAATCCTGAATTTGTTCAGGGAGTTCAGTTCTCTAGCAAGGGCCTAATTCCATGCCTGTTGGACCTTTGGGTTCAGCTCTCACAAATTACCAGGGCCTGCTTTCTTTCTGGTACCTAAACTTCCTTTCTGCCCTCAGACTCTGTTGTGCATTAAGAAATGATTTAGGCTGGGCGTAATGGCTCACTCCCATAATCTTAGCACCCTGGGAGGCTGAGGTGGGAGGATTGCTTGAGCTCAGGAGTTTGAGACCAGCCTGAGCAAGAGCAAAACCCCTCTGATTTCTACTTTTTAAAAAATTTAAATTAAAAAAATAATAAAAAATAAAGACATGATTTATGCTTTGCCCATCATTTCTGTATGTTTGTAGTGGGATGTTCAATCTACCATTTGACCAGAAATACTTATTTATCTTTTCTTTTGTTGCAATTATATGAAAATATATGTGAATATAATCAGAGACTGGAGGGTCTTTGAAAACAATATTGTTATGGGTAGAGATAGTGGTAAATATTGTTCTCTATTCTGCAAATATTCTCTATGGTCATATTTTATTTAAACAATAATTATACAAATCATTTTTAAATTCTTGTCTTTTGTTTCAGAATGCATATACTACAACTGCCATTAATGGGACAGATTTTTGTACATCAGCAAAAGATGCATTCCAAATGTTATCTAAGAATTCAAGTCATTTTACATCTGTTAACTGGTTTGGAGACTTCATCATTTTTCTAGGAAAGGTGAGATGTCTTGACTAAACAAAGGAGGCTAGCATTCAGAACATCGAGCCCTGTGACAATTAGTTTGAAAGTGAACTAATATTTCTAGAGTACTTACTCTGTAGTAGATGCCGTGTTTCATTGCCCCTTTCAATTCTCAATGCCTGGGGTATCCCTGTTTTGCAGAAGATGAAACTAAGGTTTAATAACTTCTCCAGGCCGGGCGTGGTGGCTCACGCCTGTAATCCTAGCACTCTGGGAGGCCGAGGCGGACGGATTGCTCAAGGTCAGGAGTTCGAAACCAGCCTGAGCAAGAGTGAGACCCCGTCTCTACTAAAAATAGAAAGAAATTAATTGGCCAACTAAAAATATATAGAAAAAATTAGCCGGGCATGGTGGCGCATGCCTGTAGTCCCAGCTACTAGGGAGGCTGAGGCAGGATTGCTTGAGCCCAAAAGTTTGAGGTTGCTGTGAGCTAGGCTGATGCCACGGCACTCACTCTAGCCTGGGCAACAGAGTGAGACTCTGTCTCAAAAAAAAAATAAATAAATAACTTGTCCTGGGTTCCACAATAGGTGTAACCAGGATTTTAATCTTAGTCTTACTCTCTTACCTGTGATCAATTCTATCATTCTGATTCCCACTTTTTCATGTCTAAAATGAAAATGCTACAAACCTTAGAAAATAAATGTTTATAGGGTTTTTTTCATTGAAAAATACATAGAAATAGTATTGAAACTTGATGAAATTTGTATATTATTTAAGTGCATTAAAACTATAAGTAAGATAGAATTGTTAGTATCCGAAATGGAGCCAAAATGACATTTGTTTTGTCATCTGAATAATTTTTAAGAAATTGTTACTTTGCCATTCTGAAAGTATTTTAAGTAAAAAAAAAAAATAATAATGAAAAAAAATTGCGTGTCATCTTGTGTAGGGAAGGAACATCTCAGAGCTCCCACAACATCACGTGGTATAAAGGACAGAGCCCTGACCTTGGATCCTTGCACAGTTTCAAACTTTAGTTTTCATAACTATAAAATAAAGACCACCCATGCCCTTTCTACCTTGTAGGGAAGAGTAACTGAAATGTTGCTCAAAGTGGTGGCCAGTCCCCGCCCCACCCTTATCTGACCCTGCCCAAGTCAGAAGGCTCCTTTATACTGGGCCACAGTCACCCTCTGGGCCTAAATTCTGCAATCTCGGTTTGCCTGATCCTGCTTCCCCTTGACCGCCCTTCAAATGCCGGCCACGGACACGCTGCCCTTCCCACCATGCCTGCTGCATTCCAAGCTGAACATTCCTCCATTCTTTCAACCACTCCTCCACATCTGACGCGAACACCGCAGCCTTCAGCAGTGCCCAAAAGTGAACAAGCTCTTAGTCTCCAGTTGTGACCTGGCCAGTGCCAAATGTGGGGACTTTTTGCTCGGCATTTAAAACCTTGTGCCTCTGTGGTATTTGGTGTAGGTCTCTGGTGCATTACTGTCACAGGTAGGTGTCGGTAATGTTACAACATGCTTGGATTTCACAGGTCTGTGTCAATCACACACACATTTAAGTCTCAGCTGGGCCCAAGACATTTCATGTAGCAGTAGGGAGAGAGACACAAAATAATTATGACTTTCAAAATAGCCTGAATAATCTAAGTTGTAGTTGTATTTAAATGGCTAATGTTGTTTTCATTAGCTTGGTAGGATTGTGGGTGATATAGTTTCTATGATAATAACTGCTTCCAAAAGCTTTTGGAATGACGTTTCATCTTTTTAATAGAGTTATTTTTTATTTTACTCTAGATCACTCATTTTCCTATGTTTCCCAAAAGGAATATATAATTGCTAATGAGCTTTTAATGATTGTGTGATAACCAGTGATTCTTTGATTTTTTGAATGAAGTAGCATTCAGATTTCCGGTGTGTTCATCTTTGTGGACATCCAGGGGCAATGGGGACCCTAGATGGACTCCATTACATCTGTTAGAGAATTTGGTACATCATGGCCTATAATCCTGTGTGTAGAAATAATAAATTACATACAGCAAAAGCCTGGACTAAACCTATTATCTCCTCACACCCATTGGAAAGCCTTCTCACTTCAATCCCCAGGGTAAAACTAGTCACCTGTTAAACTACAGTATATCCACCCAATGGATTGGTGCACTGTTGTTAAAAAATGATGTTTATTTTAAAAAGTTTTTAAGTGAAAATGCTTATTGTGGGATTAATATTAAGTGAAAAGACAATAAAAATTTTGAGGTATTATTACATCTGTATACATACAAAAGCTAGGCACAGATAAAATCAAAGTACATATACCCTTCCCACCTACTATTAACTGAGTTTTCTATTGATATCATAGTTTTTCATTTTGTCCTTTATTTCATTCTGACAAATTTTCTGACAAGCATTCTTTACAATAGTATGCACACACACACACTTGCACATATATGAAACCATTACTTGTAACTGACAAAAAATATTTTCTAAAATATTCTAACCAACCAATTTATAAAGATTTCAACAACCTCTTGTTTTGGACAGGTGTTGGTGGTGTGTTTCACTGTTTTTGGAGGACTGATGGCATTTAACTACAACCGTGCACTCCAGGTGTGGGCAATCCCTCTGTTACTGGTAGCTTTTTTTGCATACTTAGTAGCCCATAGTTTTTTATCTGTGTTTGAAACTGTGCTGGATGCACTTTTCCTGTGTTTTGCTGTTGATCTGGAAACAAATGACGGATCATCGGAAAAGCCCTACTTTATGGACCAAGAGTTTTTGGTAAGCAGACATTTCCTTTCCTGTTACAATCTTCATCCTGACAATCTCAAAAGTTTTGAAAAGATTCACGCACAAAGGAGTTCCGCACCCAGTCTCACTTTCTCTTCCAGAGGGCTCTGTAGGCGTCTACTGCCCCATAGTCTGAATGTCCTGAGAACAATTTGAATTGGATTCTTTAGTAGAAGCAGCACTTCTACCCTGGGTGGAAGGTAGTAGTCCAAGTCCTTTTGGTGCTAATGGCTTGGTCTGGAAGTGTAACAGTTGACCTTTCTCTAAAGCATTTCTGTATCCCCAAGCATCATGTCATATGCATGGTATTTTAGGGAGAGCACGCTCCAGTGTAGCCTAATCACCTTCTGTGCCAGTATTGACAGATCTGCAATCCTCAGGCCCTTTATTCACGAGAAAAGCCACACCCTGTACCCAGCGTGAGCACAGCCCCCATACTGCTTATATCTGGAAATAGCAGGCAGCTGTTTGTAACAGCTTTTGCAACACAGTTGTTGCTTATTTGCTTTATCTTGGGTAGACAGGGATATTTTAACAGCTGAAGGATGTCTCTTTTCTTCTTCGTTGTCTGAGTCACCTGATATTTTAATAATTTTCTTTTTTGCTATTGCCATTAAACTTAAGTGTTAAAGCCCTTTTTGGTCTAAGCAGAGCATTCAAAGCACTCTTCAGGCACTGAAGTTTAACAAGCACTACTATAGTTTTGTACTTAGTGTATCCTCATCCTTCTCCATATAAAATAAATGCAGTTTTTACATTTTTACTTATGTGACTTATTTGTAGTACTCTAAAGTGTTTCTGATGGTGGTAGGAAGCCAGCCAGGTCTTCATTCCCTGATTGACACTTTTCTGGTTAAAAATCCACTTTGAAATATACCCCTCAAAATATTTAATAGGCTATAGTGAAGGGTATTGCGTTTTTGATTTGAGTTTCTGCTTGATGGTTCTTGGCATATATGAATGCTTCTGATTTGTATATATTGATTTTATAACCTGAAACATTACCAAATTTGTTTATCAAATCTAGGAGTCTCTTGGATGAATCCATGGGTTTTTCTAGGTATAATATCATATCATCGGCGAAGAGTGAGAGTTTGATCTCTTCTGGCCCTACTTGGATGCCCTTAATACCCCTCTCTTGCCTGATTGCTATCGCTAGGACTTCGAGCACTATATTGAATAGGAGAGGAGACAGTGGGCATCCTTGTCTAGTTCCAGATCGAAGAGGGAATGATTTCAATTTTTCTCCATTTAGTATGATATTAGCAGAGGGCTTGTCATAAATAGATTTGATAAATTTAATGGGCCATCTATGCCTATTTTGTTAAGTTTTTATCATAAAGGTATGTTGGACTTTGTCAAATGCTTTTTCTGCATCTA
>VBSM01000529.1:71859235-71874968 GCA_008086735.1 Cheirogaleus medius
CTGGCACGGCGGGGTGGGGGAGGGGTGGCAGGGGCAATATATGTATCCCCAATACTTGTACCCCCATAATAAGAGGAAATAAAAAATATATATATATAAATATTTTGCCTTCAGATACAAAAATGTATAGATACCACTGGGGGAAAAAAAATATTTAATAGGGAAAACGTTCTTAAGGATTCAATTCTCCAAAATTATATAACCAAGAACTCTTTGTAAATAGTTATTGTTGGGGCTGAGAAACCAATACCCCAAAATACGGTGCTTTGACATGCTGACTTAAAGCAGCCTTGAGGGCTGACCTTCCTCCCCTCTCCTCTCAATTCTTTGTCTCTCCTTAAGCATAGGATGAAGTTGTTCTCTGAAGTCCCCTTAGCTGCCTAAAGTCCCGACCCACTAAAGAAGAAAACAATTACCTCTGATCACTTCCCTGAGTTTTCATTAACTGAACTCATGTTGCAGGAACAAAGACTAAAGTCTGTCTACACACCTGGACATACTTTTGTCAGAAACCATTGTCTGCTCTGCTCAATAGACTTTGTGCTAGGACATTATATGCTCTTAATGTTCACTAAATCCCCCTGATAATCACTTACCACCACCCTAAAATCACTCACACTTCCCCATCTCCTTTTCCCCTAAAAAGAATATAGAACTATCTGTAGCCCCATTGCATGGTTAGACAATCACTCTGTGATTCTCCTCTCTACAAGCTAATAAATCTAGATGCCTTCTCTATTAATCCGCCTTTTAATTAATTAATTTTTCAGCAAAACTTCGGAGGGCAAAAGAGAAGTTTGCCCTCCGCCCTTATATTATGAACAGTGCAGATACATAACATTGATCTAACTCATTCTTTTTTTTTTTTCAGAGTTTTGTAAAAAGGAGCAACAAAGTAAACAGTGCACAGCAGGACAAGAATTCTTTAAGGACTGAAGAGGGAACAGAGCTTCAGCCCATTGTGAGATAGGTGCCCATTAGATAATTGTACCCTTCTAAGGGCCATTTACAAAATAAAAGACAAAACTATTAGAGAAAAGTTAGAATTAAAAAAAAAAAGCAAGACTTGATAGACCCTATTCTTCCTCATTGTTTTTGTCATTAATGTTTGACCAGATTACAATACTGGAGCCATAAAAGTTTATAACCTATTTTTGTACCACTTCCTAAGACTTTTAAAACCATGTTTATATGCATCAATTAAAAAGCACATTATGTAAAAACTCAGATTTGTTTTTAAGGTTACAACCAATAAATAAACCTTTTTAAGAAAAAGATTTTGTTAGCAGAAATCTCTGGAATATTGTGGATATTATTGTGGTGGTTTTTGTTCTGTTCTGTTTTTCAATAGAGAGGAGGTCTTGCTATGTTGTCCAGGTTGCCAAGCTGGTCTCGAACTCCTGGGCTCAAGAAATTCTCCCGCCTGAGTGTCCTAAGTAGCTGGGACTACAGGTATGCACCACTATGCCCAGCTTGGAATTTTGCTCTTATATAGGGTAATTTCCCTACTCATCCAATCCTGGAAATATGCTCAATATATTAACTTTTCCAAGTACAATTCCTAGACTTAGTGACAATAAAAACCAAAAGTTTAAACTCTGACCAGAACTACCACCTGAACTGGGCATGTACAGGAGAGAGGCAGAAGTTTAACCAGCTATGACTTAGTTGGTAAAAGCACCAGGCTCTTTTATAAATTAGCAGACATTCTGAAGAAGTGGTTTTCAACCATGGCTCCACCTGAGAATTGCCTGGAAAAAGATTTTTAAAAACACTTATACCTGGACCCCATCCCCAGACACTTACTTAGATGATGGGGGCCAGAGGAGCTTTCCCTTTTTAAAGCTTTAAACAGAGATAACATTAACATGCTGATTGGCAGCCATGTGTCTGTTAGGTGGGCAATAAATAGATTACCTACTCTCCTAACAGGAGGATCCATCTGATTTATTTGGCAGGGCAGGTAGTAAGACATAAGGCTTCCCTTCCCTAAACACCTCTTCAAAGATGACAAGAAACAGCCTGACAGCCCAGGTCTACTTTAAATGCAAATTACTTTTTTCTTAAGCAGTACCATTGAATTAGGTTAGGCCCAGCAGTTTCCTTTAGGAAAGAGATTTACAGAGCAGTTCCTCAGAAGCATTAAAATTAGTCCTTGTGGAATGATGAGCAAGTAAACTTCACTTTTATGGGTTTTTTCAAACCACATGTACCCCCGTTATCTGTCTTAGCAAAGAAACAAACAGGCACATTTTCACCCCCAAATCTAATAGAGCCAATCTTATCAGAAGAAATCTTTTGGCTGAGACAATGTCACTGTGTGAGTTACCAATTTTCTTTTACTGACTACATTTTTTCCATTACATTTAACTGACCTTTTCTCTGTCATGACTGAAGGTTTAGGTTTTACTACACACCCTAGCTTATCATCCTAGCTTATTATCAAACAGCACATCCTATTCCTGATCCAGTATGTTTCTTACTCATATTTATTCAAAATAGGATATGAGTATAAAATTCCCCACTGCTCCTACCAATATTCCTGAAGATGATTTTAAGATTATTCCAAGTTGAATTAAAGATGAATTTGAGGCAGCCAAGTCACAGTGACATAAATAAGGCTCAGATAATGACTTGAATCCTGGCTGGCATGTATTAGGTGCACTGGGTAAGTCCCTTCGTTTTTCTAAGCCTCACTCTCTTAAGCATAGAGTACAGGTTGTGTGGATTAAATAAAATGATTTTACTTTGTAACAGTACGTGGGAAAGTACTTTTTAAAAAAAAAAATCTGACTCTTCCTATCTAGAAGCTAGCCAGAAAATAATCAGCCTGTGGTTCATATGAATGTTCAAAAAAAATATTTATTTATAAAAAATACAATGGGATAAGTTTATGCTGAGAAATGCAGCAATAAATACAGTTGAAGAAAACAGAGCAACTCTACATTGATACATTGGCACAAACAGGAAGAGCAAACGCACCACCCAGACCTAAATGTCTGCAGGCCATTTTTGTACATGCTCCTTTAGAAACACCACTCTGAAAAGACCTTGTCAGCTTAGGTAAGAGAATGAGTACACATATAATCACAAATGCACACTGATCATGACTTTATTTAAAAATTAGCAAACAATACTGTAGAAACATCCATATGTAAATTTCTAAAAAATGCTGCATCTTATATTTAATTGGCAAAGACCGCATTTAGCAATAAGCATGAGTTTAGTCTTCCATGTAGAAACCAGATATACTAAACTGTAAAAAAAAAAAAAAAGTTTCCTATTGTTTGAAAATACCAGTTTAAGATTGTAAAAATGCATAGATCTTTAATAAAAGAATTGGCTGTACAAGAGTACTCCCCTTTCACAGTATTCCTTTTTACTTCATATGCGAATTATTGGTTATGCTGTAGGATTTAACTGTTACAGCACTAAAAGGCAACTATTTAGGGAAGAGGCAGAAAAAGGAAAAAGGAATGTATGTAAGGCAATTTCTTTTATTAGGTACAATAAGCATAATAGTGTTTTAGGAAGACAAGATAAAAATTACTCAAGGCTAGCTTGGTTCTCACTGAATAAAAACAATGGACTAAATACTGGGCTCCTCTGTGTGCATCTAATAATCAATGCCTTGGTCGCCATACTGGTATTCTCTGGGGTAGTCATCAGGGTACTCGCCATGGTATTCATCTGGGTATTCTGCCTGATAATCGCTATCACTGATTTCTGACCCATTCGTTCCTGTCCCTTGGCTTCCATTGTGAATGACAGGTTCTGTCGGAGCAGCACAGTATTTGGGATCATATACTTGCCGCCCAAGCCCATATACACTCATTCCTTTCTGGGAAGCAACTTTGTTGGTTCCCATCTGTAGAGAAATTGTCGAGTTGTCCACTGGTTGTAATGTAAGCTTCTGGTCGTAGATGTCTCTTCTGGTACCTGGTGCCAACATCCCTGCCTGGTATTAAAACACAGTATTAAAAGTTAAAACACTAGCTGGAATCTACTCTTGTGAGTATTTTATAAATTATAAAACTCACATTGAATACGAACACTAATACAATAACTTTCATTTGGTTCAGGGGTAAAGATAATTTAACCAAATATCCTGATACAAAATCACTTCTATGAAGCAACATTCACTGGCTTTCAAGATAGGTCAGGCCTTCCTTCAAATCCTTGTTCTGCTATAAAATTGCTATGTGGCCTCAAACAAGTTAACTTACTTTTAGTTTTGAGTTTCTCATATGCAAAATGGAGACAATACTACCTACTTTGGATTTAGGAAAGGATTAGACATAAAAAATGTACAAACAAAGCATAACGCTGGCACACCTGAAAGTTACATTTGAATGCCCATTATGACCATATACATGATCCAGGTTACCAATTTCAAAAGCTTTTAATATATTCAACAAAAAGTATGCTGAGCAAAACTTAAAGACTTGAGTCTTTTCAAATGGCTCTGAGATACAGAAGAGCAAGCCCCTTAAGAACAGCTACTCCCCTCTTTTTCAGAGAACAGTAACTCATACTTCATTTCTCCACTTACGTCAAGCACACACTTACAGATTTAAAGTGGGCAAAAAAGCGAACTTGAGTGGCAGCTATGAGAGATACAATGCCACACCTGGCAGGACATGTTCGTAAAAGACAAATAAATCTCACTTTGGGGGCACTAAGAAAATGTTTTTCAAATCTTATCCCCACTCTTATTGGATGTGAGACCCGTCTGCTTTCAAATGGATATAGAAACCGCCTTTCTGAGGTGCTGGTTATCTAAGAAATTCTATCTTGGTTATGGTGTTAGAATACTGGTATTTTCACCATGTTGCATTTCCATCTACTTTTATTGACACGTTTAATAGGAATGCTAAACAGTTCTTAGTAGAACACAGATAATTTTATCTACCAACTTAATTACGATCTCCTTTTAAAAAAAGTCAGTAGTTAAATGAGCACTCTTTTACTTGGATTTTGGAGCAAGAACACTGTCATAAATGTATCTTTTTTCCTTCTGGTTAGACAGAAAGGTCAGCTGTTCTAACTGCCAAAAAAACCCACTTGAGCCACACCTTTTTTTTTTCTTTCTTTTTTGGAGACAGTCTTCCTCTGTGGTCCCAGCTAGAGTACAGTGGCCTCATCATAGCTCACTGCAACTCAAACTCCTGGGCACAAGCAATCTCCTGCCTCAGCCTCACAAGCAGCTGGGACTACAGGTGTGCACCACCACACCCGGCTAATTTTTCTATTTTTTGTAGAGAGAGAGTCACTCTTGCTCAGGCTGGTCTTGAACTCCTGGCCTCAAGCAATCCTTCTGCCTCAGCCTCCCAGAGAGCCAGGATTACAGAGTGCTAGGATCACAGGGGTGAGCCACTGCACCCAGCTGATACCATACTTTTTGTTGCTACAGAAAAGGTCCTTTGATTCTTTTGCTTTCCCAGAAAAATCTACTTTCCTGAAAGAATATACTCTAAATAAACTATACAAAAAATACACTCTTTAAACTTTTAGTTAGTAAGTGCTAACTTAAAACAGCCCTTTTGTACTCTTTGCTGCAAGTATAAAAAGGTATTGCTTACCTGGCTGGCTCCTTTGTTAGTGCCCATCTGCAGGCTAATCGTGGTCTGGTCAAAAGGTTTGTCAGTTTGCATTTTGGGATCATAAAGATGCCTCCTAGTCCCATAGGCTGTCATACCTGCCTGGCTGGCACATTTGTTGGTTCCCATCTTTTAAGTTAAAAAATAAAATCAGCATTAATTATCAGATGTCAACAATATACACAACACAAACAAAACTTTCTGTGCTACTAAAAAGACAGAAGGGGTGAAACTGACAAGTGCTAAAACTCTGGTCCACTACAAACTTTCCTCTACATGTTTACAAACAAATTTCAAGTGCTAACTTAAAAATATTTTCAAAAAATTCACTGTACATAAAACCTCACAGCACAATTAATCATACGCATATATGCACACATGAACAGATGGATGGACACACTAAGTTATTACAGTGGCAGAATTATGATTAACTTCCTCCACTACTCTTCCCCCTCACTCTCTGTAGCACAGATAACCAAATTTAGAGGTACTCACTGCAGTCATTTAAATGTCCAGAAGCAATATCAGGCCAGGCAATATGCCATTCTACTCTAGATATGTTTTATATAAAATGTGAAAGCAAATGCCAGGTCTCTCTCTGGGGGCTTAATAAGGGCTTAAGTTTCAAAATCACCAACATTTTCACGGGAACAGAACCACACTTTATTCCTCCAACTCTCTCATCACTGGTCAGAGCCAGAGAAAGGCAGAATAAGGAATCTGAACTCAGCCACATTCAGAGGAACAATAATTAACTTCTCTTCCCTGTGGAGAACAATACGGCTTCAGGACTAACCAGTGCACCCTGTTCTACTGGTTAGAGACATGTTTCTACTGCTGGGCTTTTTCTGTTAACAATATGATTAATGAAAACCTTTATTACTAAAAGTAAAACCTGTTTATTAAAGACGACTTAGAAAACATATATAAGCAATAAAAGGGAGGGGGGAGTCATTGCAATACTACCATCTAGACATTTGCTGTCAACATTTGTGAATATCCCACTAGAGTTTTTACCTTATGTCTGTGTACATCAATGGATGCACATACACAGACATACAAAAAATGTGCATTTTTTAAATTAAAAAAACAACAACATTGACTACAGTATTTTATGGCCTGATACCTGAGTTTTTCCCCCTTAACCTACCTTTTCAAAGTCTAGTGCATCATTTTTACATCACATGTTCCTTTTATGGAGTTATAATTTAACCAACTGACTACTGTTTGGAAATTCTGGTTTCCAATTTCTCACCACTGATACAATTTTGTACTGCACAAAAAGAAATCTATCCTCACATAGACTCGGTCGAGAGGGGCACTGTATCAAGTAGGTGTTGGAGAGGAAAGTTCATAGAATTTAGGGCATTTAGCAAAGATGTTTTTTGTGACATTCTCCAGGGGAACAATGTGAAGAGAAAGAAAACATCTGAATTATGTATTTCTGAAGAATTAAACTGACAAATTCTAACAGAGCTTGGCTGCTATCTCATGCTTTACTAGTGTAAATAAATGACTATAGCATTAAGGTTTTGTTAAATTGCCTCATTTGGTCAATTAACATTTAGGAATTTATAAAGTGGATTTTCTTTAAAAAAAAAAAAAAAAAAGACAATATAACTAGAAAAAAATTTTTCATTTCCTGGAGAAACAATTGTCAAGTCAGGTGGCATACCTGAGGTTTCTTCTAAAGCCATCATCATCATCTCATTAGCTTTAACTAGATATAAACTGTATAGAACACATATTTATCCTAAAAATCTACATTATAGTACTTCTATTTATTCTTTACTTAGGAGAGACTTAACATTTTGCATGGAGAAAAGTGATGATATTACATAAGTATTGAATAAGCAACACCACATTACTTACCTGCAAACCAATTACACTCTGGCCAGCTTTTAATTTTCCTTCATCAAAACGTCTTGTTTGTTTTTCTGCATACTTAACCCCAATGTCAATGGTTGTATGGAATCCTTTTGTTTTAGCCTAGACAGAAACATGCACACTAAATGAAAAGGAACATTTAAATAGGTATCTTGCCAACAGGAGAAACAACAAAGAAATGCTATGTCTAAAGACGAAGGCTTCATTATGTAAGACCCAAACAAGAGGTGAAAAATATTTACGGCTATTCAGTAATACACTGTACCCTTTGAAATGTGAGTGTTCTAATTAAACTATCTAGTGTGAGGTGGCTGATGTCAGCAGCCTTTCCACAAAGCTGATAATTACAGAAACGACAGTCACCCCCATGAGAGAGCAATGACGCAATTCATCACCAACGTGGTAGGGACTTTTTAACCAGCCATTAGAGACACATACGTACCAGCCCTGCAAGAGCCACTAGAGTAGTCTGAACCTGGGTCATGTTTCCATTCTCGAAAAGATCATTTGCTTCGAATATATCATGTGGTTTCATCCCATAAGCCTGAATAGCTTTAATAAAGTTGCCAATATTCTCCAACTATAAAGAAAAAAGAGTCATATAACTTTTGCAGCTAAATATTGACATTCATAATATCTAAGCATTCTAAGTCTTCATGACTAGTTACAAGATGCCAGACAGAAAGCTACCTAGCAAAGATTCTCAACCAAACACATACTACATACAGCTCTCTCTGGAAAAGGAAAGAGTAAAAAGAGTATATTTCTAAATGTAGGTCACATGATGGTCTTCATATTTTTAAGCAGTTAAGTTTTTTCAGCCTTCTAAGGGCAAGATCTTCCTGATATAATTTTTAAGAATTCTATGTCAAAGCTATCCAGGCCTGGAATTTTCTTTGTCAAAAAGGTACCTAATTACTCATGTTAATAAACAACTCATAGTAAGAAAATATATAACTGTATACTTCTGGCTTGTATTTCTTTTATGATCTGCTAGAAAAATATAGTGTTTAACTTCATCAGTTTTAATAATTATATTTTTCCTTTAAAATGAATAAATAATTTTGTGTTTTAATTTTAAAATAAATGTGTGGTTACTAAATGTTCATTCTCTCGTAGCTCAAGATACATACTCAAGACCAAATAAATACCCAATTTTACTTAATCATACACATTCATAAGATTATATCTGCCATAGTGTTCAAAGTCAACCATTAGTTGTTATGTGAAATGCCTTGCTTTTCCCCTCGTTTTTCCTTATGGTCTGGGTTGTATTTCTCTGTGTAAGCTGTGTTAAATCCTTTCTCAAAGTAGACAGATTAAATATAGGAAACTTCCAAGCTGAATACCTAATAATTACAGAACTAGTTCAATAAGCAATTATGGAACCATTTTAAAAAACCGAAAAATTAAACATAGCCATGTGCACAAATTTCTGCTCAAATTTCCACTTTAAAACTGCAATCAAAATATAAAAAAACCAAACCAAACCTGAAATCAAGTTTTCACTACATAAAAAGTAACCAGCTAGAACTGGAGGTTGTTGGTTTGCCTGTTACCTGAGGCCAGTTTAACGAGGACTCATTGACCTTCTTCACCGAGCCTGGCTGCAGCTTGTTTATGAGTCTGAAAAGAAAAATATGAGAGATGCCTTATTTATTGGTCACACAAAAACAAGGATTGGAATACAAAGTTGGTTCCTGAACATCAGTAAAGGAAAGCATTAAACACATTTGCAGAACATCAAGGTCTGACACCCTGGAACGGGAAGGAGAATAAGAAGCCCGTGGCCAGGACAGAAGGGCAGAAACTTGGGGCTGCCACTCACTCGCAGAGGATGATGCCATCCTTCAGGCCCAGCTGGAAGTTGGTGCCGATGCTCATGCCTGTCACCTCCTCTATCCAATTGCGAAGATCTTCTTCAGCCTGATGATCATACTTGGAAGCAATCTGAAATACAAGTTCACTAACTTTAGAAGGATTTCACTAAATAATCAAAAACTGCTGACTCACAACATGCTCTGCTTTCCTTATCCATGAAGGCCACAGCTGTGACAGGCAGTAAATTACACTCGATGGGGTTGATGGGGAACTTAATCAACTGTTACTACTTCAGTACTAACACATTTTTGGTGAAGACAGTGTCATATGAAATTTTGAACAGCACATGGAGAAAAGGTGGGACTGAGAAAGAGAAAATAACCATCAAGACAAGACAGACTCCCATTCGTGACACACAGGAAGTGACAAGGATTTAATAGTGTATATTGTACCAGCCCTGACTTTGAAGATTAAATCATTAATCACCCTATTCCAAAAAAAGATGGGGAGAGGATTCTGACACGTGAAAGAAACGATTTCACAAAGCATCTCAACTGGCCAAGACATACCATTCCAATAGTTTTATTGCCTGGAAAGTTCTGGTTCTATTCAGCCAAATACATACTACATACTAAACACAAACACCCACCCACTTTCCTCAGTACTAATCATTGTACTTACAGTACAATACTGAAATTCTGTTTACATGGTCTCTATCTTATTAGACTCCTTATGGGAAGAAAAAACATTTACTTTTGGATTCTTAGCACCTAGCATTGTATCTGACACTCAAACATTTACTAAAACTAAAAAAAAAAAAAAATCCATTAACTTTTACTCGTAGAACTCTACAATAAAGGCAACTTACTAACACAGATGCTATGGTGTTAAACATGCTAAAACTAATGGCTATACATAGGTTTTGAGAAATCCCTTCATAATAAGAAGATCAAAGGCCTCAATTTATTTTAGTTTATTTTTATTTCAGCATATTTACAGGGGTACAAATGTTTAGGCTACATACATTGCCTTTGCCCCTTCCAAGTCAGAGCTACAAGCATGTCCATCCCCCAGATGGTGTGTGCACCACACCCATTAGGTGTGAATATACCCATCCCCACTTCCTCCCTCCCATCTGCCCAACACCTGATGAATGTTACTACTATATGTGCACTTAAATGTTGATTAGTTAACACCAATTAGATGGTGAATACATGTGGTGCTTCAAAGGCTTCAATTTTTTAAAGAATCCAAATAAAAATTAAATAAAATGTTGTTAAAAGTCACCATGTTCAAGTTCTTAAGCTATTCCTTGTCCTAGAGTCCGTAAAGGGACTGGTCAGTCTGAGGTATTAGGATGAACACAGCTGGGAACAAGGAAAGCTAATGCATTGTCTGTCTTCTCATTCAGCACATGTGAAAATGCCAGGTCAACAAAGGCAATGCCCAGTGGATAGAGACCATGAGCCTGGGAATCACCTACAGACAGCATTGTTGCAAATGGAAATGAATGGTAGAAATGTTTGCTGTCCATAAAACATAATTAGGATTAGTTACTGAAAGAAATGAAATGGCATCATGACATTTCAGTCACAAGGAGGTCCTCCAAGTTCTAGTCCACACTGGTCATGGAGGAACCAAGCACAACTGTGCAAAATTCCCTGGGTTCCTGGTGCCAGACGACAGGAGCTTGGGTTGCATCCAGGTCCTTTCCAAGAGAGAACTATGGGTCAGCAGGATCTAGACAAGCAAGGAAGGAACTGGCCAGCTTACCTTTAAGTCACCCAACAGTGAAAACCTGCGCTGAGGTTAAACACCCAAACTGTCACACTTGATCCTTTTCACATTTGTCAACAGCCTTTTATACTTTTCAAGGTGGCAAAAAGATTCCATTTCCCAGGTCAAGTGGAAAAGTCTACATTCCACGTGCCCTTCTTGCAGGCTCAGCATGACCTGACCCGAGCCTGAGCTATCACGCCTCATAATTAGACCACTCCTTCCTTACACTACTTTCACTGACCCTCTCCTACTCCCCACCACCAAGGGGTGAGGCTTCCGCTTTGAGAGAAGGCAAATTATTTCACTAATTATCTTGCCATTTAGGATGAGCACAATTCTTGGTCCTTTGCACTCCCTGCCCCAAGTTACAGAAATGTTTCTACAGCCTTGACAGGATAGTAGATAATTTATTTAAACTGTATAGAATTACAAAAGGAAATCCAACCAGCTTATGTATTTATATTAAGATAATTAACACTGTGCAATGTGTCATAGATCACATTTGGTCTGGAGGTTAGTTTAAAAAAGACAATCTTAGGCCAGGTGTGGTGGCTCATGCCTGTAATCCTAGCACTCTGGGAGACAGAGGTGGGAGGATCTCTCAAGGTCAGGAGTTTGAAAACAGCCTGAGCACGACTGAGACCCCGTCTCTACTAAAAATAGAAAGAAATTAATTGGACAACTAAAAATATATAGAAAAAATGAGCTGGGCATGGTGGCACATGCCTGTAGTCCCAGCTACTTGGGAGGCTGAGGCAGGAGGATCGCCTGAGCCCAGGAGTTTGAGGTTGCTGTGAGCTAGGCTGATACCGCGGCACTCTAGCCTGGGCTACAGAGTGAGACTCTGTCTCAAAAAAAAAGAAAAAAGACAATTTTAGGTACGATGTAAAGCTACCTAATGCATAGTGATTACTGCCCCCTAGAACCCCCACTCCCTGAAAAACACATGTCTATTTTTATTTCCTGCCAGTTTAGGGTATATGAGCTTCTGGATGGGGGAAGAGGGAGGGAGGAGACAAAGATGCTGGAAGATTTCGCCACAGAGACACAGCTTGTCCCTGGAAAGCATGAAGCAATCATCACTCCTATTATAACTCAAATACTCTTGGATAATGTATCTCCTCCAACATATTACACAAATCTATTTATATATGGCACCATTAGAAAATGGAATAAATACTAAATTGGTAGACAGGCTTTTAAAGTCTTGACTATATTTTCACACTGGAGTCTTGTTCTAGGTAGCTAGAAAAATTCTCTATAAATTGGAGGTGGAGATACAGAAGAGGATAGGAAAAAAGAAAAGGTGAAAATAGTAGTCCCTAAGCATTAGCTATGGGAAGCAAATTCTAATTGTGAGTTATATTTTTTTTTCACAAGTGAAGGCACTGTCAACTAGGAGATGCATTTTGATGAATCTGAAGAAAAATGTACTATGTGAGGGTAAGAGAAGCTCAGCCTTGGCTTCAAGCCTGTTCACCTATCTTTGCTATGGGCCCCAGGTTAATTCATCTAACTTCTCCTGACCCAACTCCTGTCTACACAAGAGTAAGGCTAAATTCAATGAATGTACCAGGTCCTTTCCTACTCTAAGCTGTCTACATAATTTTGGTCAATCACCAAAAACCGTGAAGAGACATTTTCTCTTTGTTTTTTCAAATACAGAGATAAAATTATACTGGATTTGGGGATTTTTGCAGGATGGTGATGGTAATTCTTATAAAGAATGAAACCAATTATTATTTAACCAGAAAAATATAAAAGTATATTTATGTTTCCTTTGTTCAATATGTGTCAAACAAATTCAGCACCATGCCTCAAACCACAAAGTGACTGCAAATATCACTAATGTGAAATATCCTAGTAGATCCAAGAAAGAAGTTTTCATCTTCTCCTTTGACAGTTCTGAAGAAATAAGCACTAGAGTCAGATGGACCTGGGTTCAAATCCTGGCGCTAGCAAGGAATGGTTGTGGGGTGTTTCTCTGGACAGGTGATGTTGTCTGAGCCTTACCACAATACCATGTGCACAGAAGAAATGCATAAGAATGCATCACGTACAAAACTCAAGGCCCCCACATGATGAACTAAAAATTAAAACTAGGAATGCCTCCACATCAAATAAGTGTTGATTTTGACTTAGGGTTTTTCTTTTCTACAGAAATACTGCTAATATTTTTCTAATAAGTGAGCTTTTTTTAGTCAAGCCAGCTAAACAATATTATCTTTTAAAACCAAGGGACGGAGAGCAATTTTATTTATTTATTTATTTATTTATTTATTTAGAGACAGAGTCTCACCCTGTTGCTCAGGCTAGAGTAAGTGCCGTGGCATCAGCCTAGCTCATAGCAACCTCAAACTCTTGGGCTCAAGTGATCCTCCTGCCTCAGCCTCCCGAGTAGCTGGGACTACAGGCATGCGCCACCATGCCCAGCTAATTTTTTCTATGTATTTTTAGTTGGCCAATTAATTTCTTTCTATTTTTTTTAGTAGAGACGGGGTCTCGCTCTTGCTCAGGCTGGTTTTGAACTCCTGACCTTGAGCGATCCTCCCGTCTCTGCCTCCCAGAGTGCTAGGATTACAGGCGTGAAGGAGAACAATTTTAAAAAGCTTTGACCAATAAACATGATTTACTATTTTCATCTAAGAAGCTTTAATTTCTGAACACCAGGCAGAAAATGCTGACATTTTCTTCCTCACAACAAAAGAAAGCTTAAAAGAATTACTTACTCTTATCTCATTAATACCTCATGGAAATTTCACTCTAATTTACTTAAAAATCACTCTTCCAAGTTGTTTATAAATATTATTTTCTTTATACTTCTTCAAGGATGTATTTTACTTGACCTTCAGCAGACTTTCTGTCTGGTCCCTTCAAATCCACAGCAGCCCCTCTCACACGCCCACCCTTCCTTTCCTAGACACACACGTCCTCCCAAGCAGTGCTCACAACCCTGTCCACACCCAAGTACACCTGCAAGTGAGCCAGGGGCCAAGGTGTCTGGGTACACCTACCGGAGGCTGCTCACCAAAGCTCACCAACATCGCTCTTACCAAATACAATCAAAATGACGGCTAAGAAAAAAGCCTCCCAGGGCATTTGATATGGTTGATCATGCTCCCTTCCCATTCAGTGCTGTGCCTGCTCTGCTATCATTCCTCCTTCCTCAGAGTGGCTTCAAATGCTCCTCTTCATCTTCCTGTGCCTGGGTCAGGTCTCATCCCGGGGGGCAGAGGGGGGGCAGCTCTCTCCCCAGAATTACTAAGAGCACCAGTTTGGAGTCACCCTTCAGTTCAAATGCAAACCAATCCTTTCTAGTTGCATGACCTTTCTTTAGTCTTCACTTTCTTTTATAGTTCTAAAATAACACTCTTTTCTTTAAAAAATTCCAACAGTATATTAGTATGTAGGGCATGCATTCTCAACAGGGGTGACACTGCCCCCAAAAGGGTGAAAACTGCTTCTTGGGGGGGATGGTGAAAAATATCTCAGACATTACAAAAGCTAAGGACCTCCAAAGTTCAACTCTACCTAATAAAATCTTATTCCTTTGTATTAACTCTTGCAGGGGCAGGAGGTGACTGGAGAAAATGCCTAAATTGACTGTTGGGGAACGTGACAATGAAAACAAGGATAAGAAACACTGAGATAAACTAAAATGTTAAAGTCTCTCTTCACCTCTCCCCCCCAAATCACTCCCTTCCCAGAGGTGAGCACCTACCCTCCAGCCAGTTCTTGCAGACCCCATGCATGAGTATCACAGCTAGTCACGTCGACAGCAGCACTGGACCAAGCTTCCCTGCAGAAGCACCAGCCCGAAGGCCCACACTTCCTCACAGATCTGACAAAAGCCCACCAGCTGCAGAAACCCTTCCTGGCTCTGAAGTTTGAGAAGCTTCCCACAGAATCCTCAAAAAGGGAGACTGAGCTTCAAAAACATCCCAACTGACCCAAAGGCATGATCCCTGCACTGTTTTATTTATGGTGCTTCTCAGTGTAAGCAGGGAGGCCCAAGTACAATTTGGAAAAAAGATAAGAGTGCACTTGTCATGAGGTACAGTGGTGATATTCATGTACAAGAACTGTCTGGAGGCCCCAATCACACCCAGGGATATTCTAGAGTCCACTGAGAATGAAGACTTCTTGTCTTTCACATATATTCCCTTTCAAAATACATTCTTACCACAGAGCTTGTGAAAACCTAGAAGCAGACAATTCCAGAATACTGTCCCTGGTGGTCACAAAGGTCTCCCAAATTTCAGCTATGCTTGAATCCTCACTGTCTCCCTGTTTCGAGCCACTAGGATAATCCAGCACTACCCCAAACTCTCTAAGTAAAATCATATTCAACATCAGCGTCTCTTTCAAGTGTTCCCTGTGTTTCTTGGATTCTTCTTTCAACGTCTTTCTCCCTTACTCCTCCTTTCTGCCCTTCACTCAGATTGCTAGTGCATACCATGCACAGTTCAGAGTCAAGTTCCTGCCCTAACCAGTTTAATCTAGAGGAAAAAGACAAGTGTCAAGTAAGATGTATTAAAAAGATGTTTGAAAAAAGAACAAAAAAATACACACACACGCACATATATATGTAGGGTGTTGGCCGGGCGCGGTGGCTCACGCCTGTAATCCTAGCACTCTGGGAGGCC
>VBSM01000529.1:71884057-71906911 GCA_008086735.1 Cheirogaleus medius
AAAAAAAAAAAAGGAATCTACCTCTTAGGCAGAAAGAGTAGAATACCACCATGACTGGGAAAGCAAGGCGTGGCCCCTGAGGGCAACGTGGACAGAACAGAGTGGGGACAGTGATCTGGACTTCAGTCTTCACACTCCTGACACAGGAACTAAACAGGTCACAACTGCTTCATGAAGAAAGCTCACGAGTAACACAAAATTGAGCCTAATCATCAGAGAACCAGCCAGCAACATGGAACAATGGCTAACATTTATATAACATGGACTTCTGGTTCCAGGCATTATTCTAAACACTTGACATGGATTATCTATCTGTCTTAATTGTTTCTTCCAAGAACCTTGTAAAGGTATTACAATATCATTTCACAACGAGGCAGGCAGGTTAAGTCACTTGCTGAAGTCCACAGTAAAATTTAAGATTCTGTAGATTAGAATCTGTTTGGAACCAGAATTAAGATTCCAACCCAGTCTCCACAGTCCATGTTCTTAACCACTAGGTTCTACTTTCTCCCTGACAAGAACCTTGGATGACAGCTACCAGGACATCTTCAAGTTCACAAGAGTTCACATGGTCTCATGTTTTTATAAAGCTAGGGAGGTACTTTTGTGCGTTTAGTAATGAAAAAAATTGTGTAAGCTTCAGTCTCCACAAACAAACTGGATTTATCCATGGGCTCTAGAAATCCTTAACAAAAATCTGAGGGTACAAGTACATGTGAGTAACAGTTAAGAGCCCACTGATGGCTATAAAACGAGTTCAGAGTTAAGGAGAACCAATGCACACGGTATATACTATTGGAAGCTAATGCCCAGAATAAAAGAGAACTTGCCAGAAAATTATAAAGACAAGCTTCCTCCCACCACCACCTGCTCATACTGAGAAGGAAGATAAAGCACTTCCTCACTCTCCTGGATGTAATGGCTGTAATGGCAATGACAGGCTGAAAAACCAAGACCACCCAATTGTGCTTCCTTTTCTTATGTCACAGAAAATATTAATTGTGGCTCAGGATGCACTCATTGTTGCAGGCAGCAGGGGCAGGAAACACTAACTCTCATGTCTCAACCTGGAAGGGAAACAGACATAGGGAAAAAAAGGATATACCTCTGGTTGATTATAGCATTAGCAATGTCATCACTGTCAAGCTAATTTTTGAAATCTAAATCTAAATCTGGCTAGAGACAGATAGTATAATTTCCACAAGTGGAGGAATGTAAAAAGCTGTAGGTCATGGGACAGTGAGCTGATAATGATCCTCATTAAAACTCCGGAGTAAGCCTGAACAAGAGCAAGACCTCGTCTCTACCAAAAATAGAAAAAATTAGCCGGCTGTGGTAGTGTGCTCCTCTAGTCTCAGCTACTTGGGAGGGTGAGGCAAGAGGATCACTTGAGCCCAGGAGTTTGAGTTTGCAGTGAACTATGATGACACCACTGCACTCTAGCCTGGGTGACAGAGCAGAACCCTGTCTCAAACAAACAAACAAAATCTGGAGTAAATAAAGCTTAGCATTTTAAAGAGGAAGGAAGCATGGTACCTCTTCTCATTTCAGCAAAGTGTATCTTCTTTATCTGTTTTGATCAAGACAGGAAAACAAAAACTAAAGCAAACAAACAGCAATGGCCAGTCCCTATCAGGAGCAAAGCCCCTGGCCCAGTAGAATGGCCACTTCTTCGATGCTATTCAGGGAAATGCAGGCATTGGACAAAGCCTTGCAGAAGGCACCTCTACCATTCCTTCCTAACTTGGGAGTCTAAAGAAAGAATGTAGCCAAAATGTATTTCTTAACAGATAATCCCCAAATCAGCAGCAAAGCAGGAATTACCTTAGTGAAAGTTTTCAATGTAACATTAATAAAACAAACTGCTTAAGAAAAAGGAACTATAATAATCACCTCATCCTTCAAAAACATCACACTTGCACTACAGAATTCTCTTATGTAGAGTACTTTAACAGGGTTAATTTCCAATTTCTAAAGATAGCAAAGTCTATTTCTGATGGATGCATCATTAAATCAACAAATATTTACTGAGCATCTACTATGTGCCAAACCGTATTCTAAAATTAGATCTTGAGACACATCAGTGAATAAGATAGAGATCTTTATCTCTGGTAGGAAGAGAGAGATAATAAACCAAAAGTTTTTAATTAAAAACTTATTTCTAAATATGAAAGTTAAAAAAAAAAGCTAAACCCACCTACACATTTTTACCAAGATTCTGGTGCTCTAGCAGCAAGACAAAGCAGACCACCTTAGGGTGTAACTTGTAGGTTACTCTGATCAGGTGCCCTTAGAGCAACTGCTTGTCCAAAGAGCACTGGGCGGACAAGCTGGGAGGACATCATGGGGTACTGGGTCCTATCTAATTATTACTACAGGATTGTTTCATTTACTCCTCAAAGCTTTTATAAGTTTTCAAAAATGGTTTTTAGGTGTTGAGGAAGACCATTTTGTAACCAAGATGACTCTGTGAGAAGCTACTTTGCTCAAATCAGACATTCCATTGGAGCAGAAGACTGTAAGAATGTGCATTCCAATTCCATTCTCCTTAATATATATATATTTTTTTTTTTTTTTTTTTTGAGACAGAGTCTCACTCTGTTGCCCTGGCTAGAGTGTCATGGCGTCAGCCTAGCTCACAGTAACCCTCAAATTCCTGGGCTCAAGCAATCCTTCTGCCTCAGCCTCCTGAGTAGCTGAGACTACAGGCATGCACCACCATGCCTGGCTAATTTTTTCTATATATTTTTAGTTGGCCAACTACTTTCTTTCTATTTTTAGTAGAGACGGGGTCTTGTTCTTGCTCAGGCTGGTTTCGAACTCCTGACCTTGAGCAATCTGCCCGCCTCGGCCTCCCAGAGTGCTAGGATTACAAGCATGAGCCACCGCGCCCAGTCCATTCTTCTTAATATTTCAATTAGCCTCCTCCCAAAAAACATACCAAAGTAAGATTATTTCAGTTCCCTGCCTCCCCATCCCACCCGTCGATTTATTTCTTCCACTTTCCCTGAGACCTGTACGAAAGTTCCCTGAAGTATTTGCTCTAAGTCTAGTGAGGACATGCTTCATTGCATCCTCAACTTCAGGGGAAATTGCCCTGACTCCAGCATTTTGTTCAGAGTCAAGGAAATGCTGTGCTTCTCTTGAGGACCTGTTACGTTTTTTCATGGCTTATGAGGAACAGAGCTGTTTCACTTGCCATTTGCATTCCCAAGATGGGTTCAAGGGCCTGGCTCACCCTGTGAATACCCGTAGGCCCATTACCTCATAAGCATTTCCATCCTCCACTGAACCATCTACACCAGCCTCTGTGTTTTCCCCGGCCCTTGTGCTTTCTTACGTTTTTTGGTAGACTGCAAGTTATTGATCCTTTGGGGTCATTTTTTTCTTTTGTTGTTATTAAAGAGACTTTGTTCAATAGGTTCCAGGCTGATTCTAATTTTTTCGGCAATTTTGAAACATCTTCTTGACTATTTTTTAAAAAGTACGTTTGTGTGTTTTGCCATGTATTATAATCTCCTTACTGCCTTGAAGATTTTTCCCAGAAATTTCACTGATTAAAAGTATTTAAGGTCAAAGACTTCCTCAATTCATTGATGAACAGCTTTCATAGCTAGCGTATAAAAAGACCAAAAACTATTAATACAAACTAAATACTTAAAGAGGCAGGGACATACAAATCAAAGAAATATGACTCCAATAACTTTCTATTACTAAGAGCTAATAGCTACAATATAGTCATTGAGTACTTACTGTAAGCCAGGCACATCTCCACAACACAGTGTTTGGAGGTGGTAATTATCATTTCCACCCATTTTACAGAGTAGGAAACCATGTCAGATAACTTGCCCAGCATCATACAAGGCAGTAAGTGGCAGAGGGGAACTAGAACCCACATATGCTGGACCCCCAGGTCTACTCCACAATGCCTCCCCAGGAGGTTTATACTTCTTTCACTTGGTAAATGAGGTTTCAGGGAGGGAGGGGGATTCTAGCATTCAAGCAACATATCAACATCAATTATGCAACACATAAAGAAAAAACAAGAAGGAAACAAAAGGTGTCAAACCAAGCAAAGTTGAGGTTCACATTTCCATATACCCACCCTTCACTCTGCAGTCAAAATTCACTATCTCAGCCAGGGATGGTGGCTCATACCTGTAATCCTAGCACTTTGGGAGGCCGAGGCAGTTAGACTGCCTGAGGCCAGGAGTTCGACACCAACCTGAGCAAGAATAAGATCAACTTGAGCAAGAATGAGATCCCCATCTCTACGAAAAATTAGCTGGGCGTGGTAGCGTACACCTGTAGTCCCAGCTATTTAGAAAGCTGAGGCAGGAGGATCCCTTGAGCCCAGGAATTTGAGGTTGCAGTGAGCTATGATAATGCCACTGCACTATATCCCTGGGTGACAAAAATCTCTTATCCCTGTCTGTAAAAATCTCATACAAAGGCCTAGTAACATTTGATTTCCAAACCCAGGACAGATCAGAAACAGTATTACATGAATAATCACAATGTCAAGTGACAGGTGGATAGCAAAAATGGGGGAAGGGGACAGACAATAGTGACTCGTGTAGAAGAACATCTCCAAGTACTTCATTAAGCTAAGACATCACTTTTAGACTTAAAAATCTTAGAATATTCCAACTTCTGTGACCTTGAGCAAATTATACCCTTTCTGAGCTTCAGTGTACTGATCTGTAAATGATGTTGGATAATCCCAGCAATCCTCCCCACCTTGCAGGACTGCTCTGCTACTAAGATCAAAAGACTTCCTATGAAACGGCAGTATAAGAAAGGACCATATAAATTAAATGGGTTATTAAAAAATGGGTTTGGTGCTTAAAGGAATAAACCTACAGTCTTTCCAAAGGTTCTGAAAACTACGGTTTTACTGTTTTTAAACATTTATAATAATTATAGTGATTTAGCCTCAATCTACGCATTTCCTTGGATGTGTTCAATATATTAAGAGGGGAAAGGGCAGAAACTGCTACATTAGTCAGCAAAAAGAAAATTAGCGTGGATATTAGCATCCAAAAAAAGTGAGTCACTTGAAGGACTGCCAAAGTTATCAGTACCTCATTTACAATGCAAAAGGTAGTAAAGAGATTCAGCTGCTGCCAGCCAAGAATCACTGGGGCAAATTACAATTAACGTCCACGAGCCAGGCCAGGGTATTACTGACTCCTCTGAAAGGCTTCCTAAAGCTCATTTTGTAAACCTTGGAAGGAAGGGAAAAATCTTCTGTTACAAAGTTTTCAGTTGGTGAAGTTTGTACTAAATTATATACAAACCACTCACCTTTCTGTTTTTAAAAATGTTTAGGAAACCGTTTTCTAATATGCGTAGCACGTTTGAAAAGGCAAAGGACAAAAACATTTCAATTTTAGACACAAAGACTAACATCAACTCCTTGTTTCAAAGACTGTTCAAAATCTATTAACAAATGAATTATAACATGATGCGTAGACTATACAAGAGCCACGACTCTCCTTTGGGGTTTGACCACGGTGCGCTTCATTACCTCCACATAGTTCACTTCACACCGCCTACACGCGCAGCACTGGGATGGTACAGATCTGACAATGCCAGCGCATTCTTCCAGCGGTCGGACGGCGCGGTGGCAATCCTGACATGCCTCGGCTCCCGGGAGGTTAATGGGAATTAAACCACAGCAGCCCTCCTTTGTGGAGCTTTGGCCAGAACAGCAGAAAGGAGACAATGAGCGTTCTGTGCGCAGTTCCGCGCCGATTGGCTGGTCTCTCCCCCCAGAAACCCCTGATGTCATGGGCTTGGAATGCAGGGAGGGAGGAAGGAAGGAGAGGATTTGGGGAGGGGGACGCCTCTCATCTCTTTCCCAGGTCAAAAGTCTCAAAGATAAACCCAATGCATTCTTACATTCAGTGGCAAAGCTGAGCGTCACCAAATCAGAATCGCTCCAAACTACAACCCACCTCAGCAAATAAATCCTAAACAAAAGCAACCCACAAAAATACTCCTTGATATCGTTAAAGCCTAATGTACTACGAACTTCTCAGTGTTTTATGAAAAGTCTCAAGTCTACAGCGGATAGAACTCCCACAGCGGCGCGCTCAGGCTTTGTTTCCGTTTTCCGCAGCAGCAGCAGCAGCAATTCGCCTCAAGGCCCTGAGCCTCTCGGACCTCGAAGGGTCCTGGACCGGCCCCCGTTCCTCCCGGGGACCCTGGGGCCGGTGGGACACTCAGCGGTCTGCCTCCTTTGAAGGAGGCGAGGAACAATGAGGGGCCAGAGTTAGCCACGTAACCGCCCAACTCCGTCCGCTGCTGAATTTGGCCGGGGGTTGGGGTGGGAGTTGGCGCGGGCCGGCCGGCAGCCTGGGCCGGGGCGGACGGCGGGGGCCGCGGCAGCTGCTCGCTGGGTCCCCAGGCGCGCGGACGCGCCCCGCCTACGGGCGAATGACCACGCAGGAGCGCCCCCTTCCCGGAGGGGCCCGTCCTGCAGGGAGCGAGCAGCCCCCGCAGACAGAGCTCGACGCTGCGGGATTCCAGGCGCCGGGAACCCACCGCCCGCCGCCAGTCCCGGCCCGCCGCGCGGGAACAAAGCCAGGAGAGCGCCCGGGAGCCGGGGCCCGAGCCCGAGACGGGACGCCGCGGAGCGTGCAGCAGCGCTCGCGCCGCCTCGACATCGCCGCGCGAAGACAGTGAGCCAGGGCGCGAGGGGGCGAAAGCACGGCCCGGCGCCAGCCCAGTCTCCGCGCCCCCGGGCCGCGTCTCGCACCTCGCCCAGGGGTCCCCCGCCCGCACGAGCCCGGGCGTACCTTGTTCTTGACCTCGGCCGAGAGCCCGTAGGAAGGGCCCTTGTTGAAGTGGGTCATGGTGGTGGGCGGTGGGAAGAGGCTGCGCTCGGGTGCGGGGGTCTACGGCACTTGGCTTCGCCGCTCCTGGCCCCGAAGAGGGACCGCCGCGGGAGATGCTCGGAGCTGGCTCCTCGGGGCGGCGCAGGAGACCGTCGCGGCGGCGGGGCGCGGGCAGTGCCTCCCTCGGCGACTCGGTCCGACTGGGTCCCGCAGAGCCTCCCGGTCCGCTCCGGAGTCCCGCTGGCTGCCTCGCTCGCTGCCCGCACCGCGGCTCCCCACAAACTGCCCCCGCCTCCTCCTCGAGGCCTTCGGGGATTGGCCGACGAGCCCGACCAATGGAGGGCCGCCTCCTCCCGCCTCTCCGGCGAGGGGCCGGTGTGGCCAATTGAAGGGCCGCGCTCCCTCCCCGCGCGGGTCCCGGGCCCCCGCCCCAGCCCTCACGCCACCGAGGCCCGCGGCGAGGCGGCGCCTCCTCCGGGCTGGGCCCCGCGGACTGGCAGCCCGCCCCGCCCCGCGCCCGCGGCCGGCGCCTGAGGGCTTCCCAGCCGCCGGGGGTTCACGTCAGCCTGCAGGCATCCTCCGCGGCGCTCGGGCGGCGGAGGGGAGAGGAAGCCCACCCGGGCTGACCCGCCGCCTCCGTCTGCCCCTTCTCGGCGCGGGGTCCTACACGTCCAGATGCAGGACAGGGCCCTTCCACCGCTGCTGGAAACGCCAGGAGCAACCTGGAGGCCCTGTGCCAGAGCAAGGGGGGGCCTCCACCGACACCTGCTCCTTCCTCCCTCACCTCGCAGCCTCCCACACCTGTTGGCCTGACCTCTACCCCGCTGCCGCCACGGGAACAGTCAAGGCTTTTGGCCAAATTCGAGCTCACTCTGTCTAAACCTCTAAATGCAGTGCGGAAAAAACCGGGGAATGTGCCATGGCAAAGCCTGGGGCATTTCAAGTTCTTTTCTGGATTCGCACCAGCTCCTCTTTACGAGCATCTTTATCCGGAATTCAGCTAGTCCAAAACCCCAGGTGGCTATTGCTCTGCTTGCTTTTTTGAATCCAGGGACCTCTTTGAGTCAGGAGTCCTTTGTCTAGAGTAAAGTATCCTTTAGACCAGAAGCGGCCTCCAGTCTTTGGTCCCTTTTCTTACTCATCGCTTACTTTCTTCGTATCATTTGATAGGAGGGAGGGAACCCGCCTGCGCACCTGGTGCTGTACTAAATGTCTTCCAAACGTTATCTCATTTACTCCCCCCAAGAAGTCTGCTAGGTAGACTTCGTGTCTGTTTTAGAGGTGAGAAAGCTGAAACTCAGAGACCTGAGTATCCCGTTTGAGGTCTGCCTCCTCCAAAGCTTCATCCCTTGCCACTACTTTCTAGCACACACCTGGCACAGGTTTCGATCTCTGACATACTAGTGTGAGAGCTTTCTTTGCCAACTATCAGCTACTGTGCCTGAAGAGATCCTGGAACCAGATGTGGCGACCTGCTTCCGTCCTAGAGTAGAAGGGAATAAAGCGCCTTGAAAATAAATGCACAAAACTGCTATTAAGTTTAACTTTTCAAGGGTTTCCCCAATGACACTGAGGAGGGAGCTTGAAGGAAGCGTGAGGAGGAAACTAGGGAGGAAAGTGAAATGATTTTTAAACGATTTGCTAATTTAGTCCGGAGGTAATGATGATAATTAGGGCATTCTTCCCACACAAAGATGACACAATTGACCCACTATTAGTGGAGCAAGCAGTTTGGGCTGTTCTTCCAGTAGCGCGACTGTGGCTGCATGTCATCCACAAGACCTCACTCAATTTTCTTTGGGAACTACAAGCGTGAGAAATGGTGGCCAGATTGAAGGTACAAATCACAGTGCGCAACCTGCACAGCTTTCCTGCAACATTCTAAGCCTGACTGCTCCTGTTCTGCGGTGGAAAACATGGTCAAAATCACTATCTACGTAAAGGTCATGCTTGGTAGAACATTCAATGCTTGTATTCAATTTTGTCATGAAAAATGTGAATTGTATTGTTTAACAGGAGTTACTGTTAAAGAGTACAGAGTTTCGGTTTGGGATCATGAAAAAGTTCTGAAGATGGATGGCGGCAATGGCTGTACGGCGGTGTAAATGTACTTAATGCCACTGTACACTTACATGGCTTTAAAGTAAACATTAACTTTTCCTCTGCTTGGTCAACTGTTATCTTCCCCAAGGTACTTGAAGTTCTTTCTGACATTGCCACTAGAACTTATTCTTTAAAGTTCTGTTGGTCCTATAGGATTCCATCAGTACTCCAGAAGTTTCCTTCATTTCTAATTTAACTCATTGAGCAGGAATAAGTAATTCTATGTTTAAAAATAACATGAGAAAAACTTTTAAAATTCTGGATAATTTTAACCGCTTTGAGGTATAATTGATATACAGCAAATTATATATATTTAAAGTGTACAGTTTAATGCATACACATATATACACCTTTAAAACCCATTGCTACAACCAGACAATGGACCTATCCATCACACCCAAAAATTTCCTCATGTGACCCTCCCTCCCTGCCGCCCTTACCAGGCAACCACTAATATGCTTTATGTCACTATACATTAGTTTGTATTCCTAGAATTTTATATAAATAGAGTCATACATTGTATACTCTGTTTTGTCTGGCTGCTTTCACTCAGCAAAATTATTGTGAGATTCATGGATTCATTAGTCCATTCCTTTTTATTATTGAGAGTATTCCATCATAGGGATACATCAGTGTGTTTATCCACTCCCTTATCAATGAACATTTTAGTTGTTTCCCGTTTGGAGCTATTACAAATAAAGCTGCAATGAATATTCATGCACAAGTCTTTGTATGGACATAGGCTTTCATTTCTCTCCAATAAATGCCTACAAGTAGAATGGCTGGATCATGTAAAAGGTATATGTTCAACTTTTTAACTGCCAAACTTTTTCCAAAATGATTTTACCATTTTACATTCCCACCAGTGTGTATGAGAGTTCCAGTTCCTCTACATTCTTGCCAACAGTTGGTATGGTAAGTCTTTTGAAATTTAGTCATTCTAATAAGTGTGAAGTATGGTATCTCATTATGGTTTTAATTTGAATTTCCCTAATAAGCGATGACGTTGGGCATCTTTTCATGTGCTTATTTGCCATCTGTGTGTCTTTTGTGTGAAATATTTGCTCAGATATTTTGCCCATTTTTATATGGGTTGTATTTATGTGTTTTCTTATTATAGCATATATCTTTAACTTATCATTGTCAGGATAAATTTAGAAAATCCTGACCAAATTCTAACAGTAGAATGTGTCAGCAAATGCTCAAGTTTAAGTAAAATGTCACGTTACAAAATAACTACCAGGGTGTGGCCCAACAATCTGAAGTATTTTCACTAAGGACTCCTTTAATATGCAGAAAGCTTTGAATTGAAATAAATGCTATTAAAGAGGTCAACTCTACCCTTCCAAATTCCCATTAATTAAAAGCAGTTGTTGGAGAATTGTGAGAAAGTATTTTTCACTGAGGCAAATTTGTGAATCATATTGTCACATCCCTTGCCACCAAGATAATAACCAATGTTTTGGAGAATAAACCTTGTAAATCCACAATGTCAGAGAATTACAAAGAACTACAAATGAACTGATCATTAACACATTAACTGCCCTGAGAGTTGTATTTAACTCACTCTAGTTTTGACCCTGGGCCATGTGAAGCATATATAAAATCTTGTTAATGTTCTTATTGTTATAATTGACAATTTAATTCTAAAAATGTGGGTTAAATAAATAAAAGTCAGTAAATTTCATTTTTCTATTTATGTTTACCTTTAAATTACACTCAAAGTTTTTATTCTATTTTCGTAATAAAATACTGTGGCCTCAAGGAAAAGTTTCTAGGTTTTTTTTGTGTAGCAGTCAATGTGTTAAAGGCAGAAGGAAGCCTAGAAGGTTCAGAGACTAAGAGACTGTTAAGCACCTACTATGTGGCACCTGACAGGCAGCGAGATCATAAAATTTATCACCCAGATAGGGACACTTTTGAGAGTAAAAGGGGCATCATTAATAATTTTTTGTGTCAGGCAGTCCTGATAAAGCCCATTAATAGTGTGCTCACTTCACCCTCAAAAGTGTCCGTGTTGAAACGATAAATTACACAGTTACCCCACTTACAGGCATCACTCATAACAACCCTATAAAGGTAAACATTATCTATTCCCATTTTATAAGCAAAAACTAAGATTTAGTGAGGAAGGATATATAACTCAGCCAAAATCAGTTAATAGCAGAATTAGGATTTGAAACCAGGTCTGGTTTAGGATGATTTCTCAAATACCAAATTTCCAGATCCCTGAAAAATCTGAAATCACTCTTCATTTGGAGGGGGGAGAAGGATGCTTTGTAGAATTTATACAAATGTTCCTATCCTTACTACCTTTATCCTTATAATAACAACTTTGTATGGGATTTGACTGTGATCCTTTATTGTTGTTCATCTTCATGTGAAATTCATTTTCCCAGAAGATGAACAGCCAGATGGAAGAGATGCAAGGGGTAAGGGAGGGAGAAGGGGAGCAGAGCTTCCACACCCTCCCCAGGCACGCCACCCTCCAGGAGCCTCCACATGTTCAGCCATCTGGAAGCTCCCTGAAATTCCTCTTGGAAGTCACATCTGCTCCTTTTCCCTCCCTCCTTTTGGAGAGTGCTCACCACTCACTCCAGGTAATACTGTTGGTATATGAATACCATGCCACCTTTCCCACCAGAGGTGGGCATGTGGCACACCTGTCAATGGGATTACCCTATTCGCCCCTAGGCCCAGTAAGGAGGTATGTGACCCAAGCAAGGCCCACCAGAGTTCTTTATGATGAACAAATGGAAGTTGAATATTTTGGTTACAGCAGAAAGAAAACAAAGTCAAACTGACTTAGACAAAAAGTGTACTTAATTGATGCATGTAGCAAAAAAGGCTAGGAGACCTAGCTTTAGACATGATTGGCTCCAGGGACTCAGTCAAAAGCATCACAAGCCACTGTGTCTCCAAGTAGCTCTTCTTCTCTGTTGACTTCCTCAGAGTCTCTCCTTTGGTGTGAAATTCGCCTCTAGAATGTGCAGGCTCACATCTTCACCTCGGCAGCTATAACAAAAAAGAGAATGTAACACAAAACTGGACAATTTCCCAACAACTCCAACAGAAGTCCCAGAGTTGAGTCTCATTGGCTTGGTCTGGGTCACCTACCTGCCTCCACGCCAGTCACTGGGCCACAAGAGGGAAGCTGTGCTGGCGGGTCTGGGTATGTGCCAGGTGTGGAGGTGAGTAGGCAGCCCCATCAGCCCATGCAGCTGAGACAGAGAAGACACAACTCCACAGAAAAACAGGAGGGAAGAGATGCCAGAGTCCTGCGCTTAATTTTTTATTTGTTATTTTTTATTCTTTTCTTCAAGGAGGGCTCCTAAACTTGCATGAGCTTCAGGCCCATCAAAATCTGGAGCTATCAAGGGAGTCATCCAGCATGCCCACCTC
This sequence comes from Cheirogaleus medius, assembly GCA_008086735.1. Classification (NCBI taxonomy): domain Eukaryota; kingdom Metazoa; phylum Chordata; class Mammalia; order Primates; family Cheirogaleidae; genus Cheirogaleus; species Cheirogaleus medius. Next base: position 71,896,405 of record VBSM01000529.1, read on the forward strand.
CCCCTTCTAGTTCTTGTCAATTTTGCTTAGCTAGGTTGCCTTCCCTCCATTCCCAACAGCCTGAAACTGAGGTTCTTATGGTCTCTTGACGCAGAATGGCATTCTGCCTCCAGCCCAACCCTCCCCTTCCCAATTCATCTTCAAAACTGAAGCCTCACAGAGGGCAATTCCTCAAGAAATTTAAATAGAATTGCCATAAGACCCAGCAATTCCACTACTGGGTATATACCCCAGATAACTGAAAGCAGAGTCTCAAAGAGACAACTGTACACTTTTATTCACAGCAGCGTAATTCACAATAGCCAAAAGGTGGAAGCAACCTGTGCCCATCGATGAGTGAATGGGGAAACAAAAGGTGGTACATGCAATGGAGTGCCATTCAGCCTTAAAAAGGAAAGAACTTCTGATAAATACGTTATGATTCCACTATACTATATAATATTTCAAATACTGTATGATTCAGCCAGGAAGAGAGGAGAGGGGGGAGGTATCATTTAATGGGTACAGAATTTCAGTTTTAGAAGATGAAAAGAGTTCTGTGGATGGACGGTGGTGATGGCAGCACAATGGGAATGTACTTAATGCCATGGAACTGTTCTCTTAACAATGGTTAATATGGTAATTTTTATGTTATGTGTATTTTACCACAATTTAAAAAAACCCTGATGCCTCGATAACTTTTGTAAATACACGTGTGATCATGGTATCTACCCTACTTAAAAATCTAATGGCTCTTCATTTGGCCACACACCAAGCCCAAGCTCTTCAGATCACAGAGTTGCTGTAATGAGAATTTTAAAAAATCATGTATGCAAAGTGCTTAATTATGCAGCAGTGCCTGACGAAGGGTAATTGCTCAATAATTGGATGCTATTACCTTTATTATTGCTAAGAGTATTATCTGGCCTCTCCCAACCTACCCAATCTTGTCTTCTGTCAATTCCAGCTTTGTGCTTTAATTCTAGAAAGTCCTGAATAGTCCGTGCTGTTTCACACTTAGGTGCTTCTATATAGGTTTTCTCTGCTTCTGTTTGTTAACATTTATCCTTCAAAATCCAACTCAAATGTCACCTTTTCCCAGGAGCCTTCCCTGTCTCAGAATCCACCATTAGATTTATTTGCCCCCTTTTCTATGTGTTCTTTCTATTTTGTAAATGTTCCTATTGTTGTTCCTGACACGGTGTTACATCATTTATTATTTGTTTACATGCTCCTTCATAGACTGTGAGCAGATTTAGAGCAAAAAACTTTGTCTTCACTGCTTCATTCTTTAGGATCATATGTTGAATCTGGCATAAAGTATATTGTCAACAAATGTTTGCACAATGAAGAACATTTCAAGCATTTTCTTAGGCATTTTTACAAATCTTATCCCATTTAATCCTCTAAAGAACAATTATAAGGAAATATATTGTCCTCACTTTTTTCAGATGGAAGAAGCTGAGGCTCAGAGAGGTTAGTAACCTGTTTAAGGTAACACAGCAGTGAGATCAGAACCAGAGTTTAGTTTATTTTTTTCTGCTTCCGAAACACATGTTTTTCTTGCTACACTACATTATGTCACTATAATCTATAGTTTCCTCAGGGAGGAAGTGTAAAGAAAACAGAAAAGCAAGAGCTAAATTCTGGGGTTGCTCAGAGATTTGGAGAAAAAGAAAAAGAGAACAAGTAAAACCACAAATACAAAGAAATCATTAAAATGAGCCCAGAAAACAAGAAAGAAGGAACTTTTAAGGAAAAAGGTGAGTGATCATACAAGATAAATGAAGACAGAGGAAAAGACCATTTTATTTTTCAGTATGGTCCTTCTCCTTGAGAAGCTTCTAGGCCATAGATCCAGTAGAAATCAAATTATTGGGTAAGGAAGGGAAGTGCTGATGGAGAAATGAAGGCAGTAGATTTAGAAAAACCATCAACAGTGGAAGGCAGCAGAGAGAAGGGGGAAGTCTTCAACAAGTGGGCAGCTGGGTTGAGAGAGCAGAGAGGAGAATCCACAGGGGTCCTGAAGGCAGGGCCAAGAGAGCTGGAGAGGAGAGAGCGTGGAGTCACAAGGGCAGGCAGGAGCTGAGGGAGTGAAGGGCTTATTCTGGACATCCTGGAGGGAAGACAGGACACCTCTTGTTACTGAAAGCTCAGCACTTGTCCCTGAAGCCACATCACAAGAATGAGGACAAGTGGTTTGAGGGGAAGGAAAGGGGAGTTTATTAATTTGCCGGCAAAGAGGAGGTTGACAGACTCCTGTCTCAAAGTACCAACGTACTGCTTCTGAGCAGAAGTACAGAGCTTTTAAAGGTTCTGATCAATCCCATCTTCAATTAAGACAATCTCATGACCTCCTCCCAGGTTAATCCCATTTTTAGCTAAGGCAATCTCCCAACCTCTGCCCAGACAATTCCCTTGAACCATTTCCTGTGGCATGAAGAACAAAAGACATAAACCTGTCCCTCTCAACCAATGGCCTGAGGCAGGGACGCAGGTCCTAGTTCTCCAAAAGGAGTGGGGATGTTATAAAGAGACATAAAACATTTTTGCCATTTTTTCAAGCCATTTCTTCTGTTACACTCTCCCATCACCTACCTCCTGCTGCTATATCTCTTTGTCTTGATTACTTTCCTTCCTTTTCTTATTCTCATATTCATTTATTCTCATTCTGTGTGTGTGTGTGTGTGTGTGTGTGTGTACGTGCACGTGCCTTTTCTTCTCCTTTTACTTTTATCTTGCCTTATTCTTGCTTGAAGCAATTGGTAATACTCCACTAATTTTATCTATTGTTATTCAGGATCAAAGAAATTGCTGACTGTCTAGATTTGGTGTTAACAATAGAACATAATGCTTTGACAGCTGCCATGGGACTTGGCAGTCTGGAGAGGGAGTTTAGGAAGACGAGAGAGGCTCCAGTCAGGGCTCTCCTGTCTGGGGTTTGGAACATTCACAAGACTTCTGTGCAATGATTTGTGTGTGAGTACGTGCTCACGTACATTTTTGCGGGGGAGGATTCCACTGTATTTTGATTTTCAAAGGGCAAGCGGATCAAAAAGATTCTAGGCCCCACTGCCTTTCACCTCTATCAAATACTACTGCTCAATTTTAGCTTCTTTATAATAATTTGTGTTCTTAATTTTGATAAGGATATAGCTTAAAAGCTTTTGTTTGTAATAAGTGGGGTTAACATCAAGAATCTCAACTAAACAATCTTTTTGAAGTACAAAATGACTCACATTCCAGTGTCACATTCCAGTGTTCTTTGTTGCTTATCAAAAACCTTAGATAATTTAATTTAAGATGGTATAAAAATACTAATGCAGCTTAATTCTTTTGTAAATGTGTTTACTCTGAAATGTAAATACCAAAGTCCCCTACTGAAATGCAATTCCTTTTCACTGCTTGAGGCAGCAGGAATCATTTTCTTGATGGTCTAAATTTTAGCACATAGCACTCTTCTGACAAAGGAAAGCATTTCCAGATTATTCTGAAAGTCGCTTAGCACCTATTTCTTAAAATAAACATGTTTACCTTTTGGTAATGAAGATGCTTGGAAAAATATGCATTTAGTTGAATAGTATTATTAAAGTAAAAGCATTAATATAGTAAACAAAAAACTCAACTAATTGAATTTTTTTTAAACTTTCCATTAGATTATGAACTTCAAGAGAGCAGGAACCATTCTGTTCAACATTATATCTCTCAAACTTTATACACAGTAATCGTTCAATAAATATTTATCTTCTTAAACTAATTAATTGGGAGGCCATTAGTCTGAGACAGCTCCAATGCCTTGGGTTCCTACACAAGCAAACAGAAACCCAACTCAATGTAAGCAGTAAAACCAAGCTTAAGCTTCACCAATCAGAAACCACTAACTAACTTCTAACTGACAACTTTCTGCTTAATCAATCTAATTTTTTTTGTCTACCTTCCATGAACACTTTATAACTCTTTCCCCTCACACTCATTTGGGAGAGAGCCAAACCACTTGCAGTCTTATGCTACCCAATTCATGAATTGCTGTCATTATAATAAGCCCAGACTAGTTAAGGATTGACATGATTTAAAAATAGAAAGTCTTGAGTAGTACATCTGATAACTCATCTAAAAAGTAATATTAAGTAGGTAAGCCCATTTTCCAGCCATTCTAGATAAATGAGCACCTATTATAATACTTGTTCAACTGAGAGCCTTATGATTTAGCAGAGGAATGTGGTCAACATAATAGGAAAGAATTTTTCCATTCCTTTTTGTGTGTTTAGAATTGGCCACTGTACTAGTTTCCATTTCTTTCTCCAACTTTGCATTTTAAATTGTTTGGATCATGATTGTGGATTAAAAAAATATTTCAGCCTCACCTAAAACTTTTTTGTTTTTTTCCAAAAAGTTTTCAGGGAAATTGCTCTGTAAATTGATTTGAGCAATTTTTACTTTCAGCTCGAAGCTTAAAGATGGTATGAGTGTGATTTATTAGCATATTCCAAATGTAAAATAATAACAACAATAATAATGCATTTCAGCTGTTAAAATTTGCCTTTGAATTGCCCGGTTTTACTACTATTTTACTAGAAGTGCTATTATCTGAATGTGTCCTACAAAATTCATGTGGAAACTTAATCTCCAATGCAAGAGGTGGGGTCTTTAGAAGGTGATTAGGCCATGAGGACTTCTCCCTTGTGAATGGGATTAAGGCCCTTACAAAAGCAGCTTCATACAGAGTTCAGTCCTTTTTGCTCTTCTGCTCTTTTGTCACGTGAGGATGCAGCAACAAGGCGCCATATTGGAAGTAGAGAGCAGCCCTCACCAATGCCAGATCGATCTGCTGGTACTTTGATGTTGGACTTCCCAGCCTTCAGAATGATGAGAAATAAATTTCTATTTTTTATTAATTACTCGGTCTCAAGTATTTTGTTATAGTTACATAAACCGACTAAGACAAGAAGTTATACAGAAAAAATTTTTCAAGAAACCTAGCTACTGAATTTCATTATTTTCAGAAAGTATAGTGGTTTTACATATACAGTTGACCCTTGAACAACATGGGGTTTTTAAACTGCATAAGTCCATTTAAGCACGTATTTTCTTCCACTTCTGCCACCCCTGAGACAGCAAGAGCAACCCCTCTTCTTCTTCCTCTTCCTCAGACAACTCAACATAAAGACAATGAGGATGACCTTTATGATCAGCCACTTCCTCTTAATGAATTGTAAATTTATCTTCTCTTTCTTATGATTTTCTTATAGCATTTTTTCTCTAGTTTACTTTATTATAAAAATATAGTATATAATACATACAACATACAAAATATGTGTTAATTGACTTTAATGCTATCAGTAAGACTTGCAGTCAACACTAGGCTATTAGTTAAGTTTTGAGGGAGTCAAAAGTTATACGTGGATTTTCAATTGCATGGTGGGTCAGCACCATAAACCCTCACGTTGTTTAAGGGTCAACTGTACATATGATTTTTTCCCCTTGATATCATGTTTTCTGGAACATGTTCTTAATGAAAGTTTTGAAATAAGGTAGTGCCGGGTAGGCATTAGAGAAGAGTTTCAAGACGGCCCGAGTTTGAAGCCATCTAGCTGTGTGACCTCCGGCAAATTACTTACATTACCTCTGTAAGCTTTAGCTGTCTCATTTGTAAAATAAGAATACTTACCTCATATGGTTGCATGAGATTTAAATGATAATATATTATTATTTCTAAGCATATGTTCCCGAGGTGAAATTGAACTTGCTCTATAAAAACTGTCTTTGTCTGTTATCTGTTGCTATATCAGAATCCCACAGACTGGATAATTATAAAGAAAATAAGTTTATGTAGCTCACAGTTCTGGAGCTTGGGAAGTACAAGAGCAGGGTGACAGCATCTTGTGAGGGCCTTCTTGCTGCATCATAACATGGCAGAGGCCATCACAGGGCAAGAGAAGAAGAGTAGGTACCCACTCAGATCTCTCTTCCTGTTCTTATAAAGCCACCAGTCCTATCACTGGGGCCATACCCTGATGGCATTATCTAATCTTAATTACCTCTCAAAGGCCCCACCTTCAAATACCATCAACATATGAGTTTGAGGATTAAGTTTCTATATATGAAATTTGGGAGACACATTCAAACCATAGCACTCTCAATTATTTATCTTACACTCCATTTATTTGTGTATTTTTATCTTGTCATGTAACAGTCATTGGTCATTATCACATGATTAACTTGGTAATGACCACTCTTCTTTCATGGATGTTATTCACATCTTGACATTACAACTTAAATTCATGGGATAGAGGTCGTGTTTTGTATCTTTTCCTTACTGGTTCTTAGCTGAGTTTTGAGTACAAAGCAGATGCCCACTTAATATTGATGAGCTAAAATTTCAGTGTTACCTCTTGAGGACTGCTGAGTCATTTCTATAACAATCCAAAAGACTGGTTAATAAAAAGCTTAATCATTTGTTAGCTCCTTCAGATGTAAGCCAAAAATACTATTCTAGTCAGCATCAACCCACAAAGGATGAACAAATGTTGGCAGATGGTGCTCTTACTATACACACATCTTTTAATCCAATTCATTCAACAGATATCTGGGGAGTATCCACTGTGTGCCAAGTTCTGTCCTAGATTCTGAGAAGACAGCAGCGAGCAAGACAAAGTCCGCATCTTGAAAGTCACAGTTTCCCCTGCTTGGGTTTTTTTTATCTGAACTGATTCGGGAAACATTAAGATGTTTGTTCCTATGTCTTTTATTTAACCAAAACCACATGTGCCCCAAGGATAGCCACGTAACCAGCCTTGTCTTTCTATTGTGGGACTCACCTGTGATTTCAGGATGAACTCCAAACATCTGAGTTTACAAAGCTCTCTTCACATTATGTCTCACTGATGACTAGACTGGAAAAAAAGGCTCTCATATTCTATGTTCTAGTCAATGGCCTGCTATTAGTAATTTAGTAAAACAGCTGTATCCAGAAAACCTTTTTCCATATGGCCCTCTTCTCCTCCACCTGGCTCTCTCTTACCAAGCTCATCAGTCATCTTCTCTAGGAAGCCTTCCTTGCCCTTCCCCCTAACCTGGTTAAATACATACTTCTGGGTTCTATTGACTTTTAATGTTTAGTCTCTATCATAGAAATTTTTTTGTTTGGAGACAGAGTCTTGCTCTGTCGCCCGGGCTAGAGTGCCATGGCATCAGCCTAGCTCACAGCAACCTCAAACTCCTGGGCTCAAGCAATCCTCCTGCCTCAGCCTCCCAAGTAGCTGGGACTACAGGTATGTGCCACCATGCCCAGATAATTTTTTCTACTTTTATTAGAGACAGGGTCTCACTCTTGCTCAGGCTGGTCTTGAACTCCTGAGCTCAAGTGATCCTCCCACCTCAGCCTCCCAGAGTGCAAGGATTACAGGTATGAGCCACCACACCTGGCCTCTATCATAGAACTTAATGCATTGTATTATCATTGTATAGTCTCCCTTTTTGCTAGACTGTGTGCTCCTTAAAGTCCAATTCTTTTATATCTGTGATGACCATATTAAAATAAAAACAGAAAAAAGAAAGGGAAGGTGTGTGGTAACATTGATAAGAGTTCTCCCCAGAGCTCATTTTTTGGAGTTAGACACACTTGTGTCAAACCAACACCACCAGTTATTAGTTGTGAGACTTTGGGAAAGTTACTTAACTCAGTTTGGTCTCTTGCCCCTGGTACTGAGCAGGGGCTTAATAAGCATTTCTTTAATGAAAGAATAATAATAATAATTTTTTATATTCCTTCTTTTATGGACTAAATGTGTCCCCTCAAAATTCATGTTCAAATCTAATCCCCAAGATGATGGTATTAGAAGGTAGGGCCTTTGGGAGGTGATTAGGTCATGAGGGCGAAGCCCTTGTGAATGGGATTAGTGCCCTCATAAGAATAGGCGAGAGAGTCAGCTTGCTTTCATTACTCTATGAGAGGATACAAGAAGTTGGCAGTCTCCAACCAGGAAAAGAACCCTCATCAGACACTGGATCTGCCAGCACCTTGATCTTGGACTTCCCAACCCTTAGAGCTATGTGAAATAAATGTTTGTTGTGTAAGCCTCCCATCTGCCAGGTGCAGTGGCTCCTACCTGTAATTCCAGCTACTTAGGAGGCCGAGATGGGAGGATCAGTTGAGGCTAGGAGTTCAAGACCAGCCTGGGTGGCATAGTGAGACCTTATCTCAAACAAGGAAATAAAGCCTTCCAGTCTGTGGTATTTTGCTATTGCAGCCTGTGCTAAGACAGAAATTGGTACCAAGAAGTGGAATGCTGCTATAACAAATACCTAAAAAATGTGAAAGCAGCTTTGGAATTGGATAATAGGCCCAGGCTAGAAGAGTTTTCAGAGTGCTTGCGAGAAGCAGCTGAGATTGCCATGAAGGGATGTTTAAAGTTGATTCTGGTGAGGGCTCAGAAAAGCAAGAGAAGAGCTATAGCAAAATCTTCCATCTTCTTAGAGAATATATAAGTAGTCAGGTACAGAATGTTGGTAGAAATATGGATAGTAAAGGCATTCTGACGAGATGTCAGATGGAAATGAGGAACATGATATTGGACAATGGAGAAAAGATAATTCTAAAGTGGCAGAGAATTGAGCTGAATTGTGTTCACGGTCTAGTGGCTTGTGGAAGATAGAATTTGTGAGTAATAAAATTGGATATTTAGCTAAGGATATTTCTAAGCAAAGTGCTGAAGAAGCATCTTGGTTCCTTCTAACTGCTAATAGCAAAATTTGAGAAGCAAGAAATGACTTGAAGATGGAATTATTAAGCAAAGGAACTAGAACTTAAAGATTTGGAAAATTCTTAACCTACCCATATTGCAAAAAATGAGAAAGCATGTTTGGAAGAAGACACTCAGGGTATGGCCAGCCAACCATTCAATAAGGATATTAGTCTAGGAACTAATGGACCATGGACTTAATCAGCTCCCTAGCAGAAAACTTTCAGTTAAGAAGAAGGGGAAAGAGAGGGAAGGAATGAAGGAAGGTTATCAGACTTCTTGGATTTTACAGGATGGTACCATAGAACTATTTGGCTGCAAAGGTGCACTATTCTTCAAGACAAGGGAAGAATGACTCTGAAGGTGATTCCATGATCATCAGGGCTGCCTCCTCAGTTCAAAATGGGAGTGGGGCATCACCTTGTTTCCAACAGGCCAAATGATCTTCACCCAAAGCTGTGGAGGGTAGACTTGGCCCCTACCTACAGAACTCTGGGGGCAGGACCCCTGCCTGGCAGAGCCACAGGGTAGGAACCACAGCCTCAGTGGGTGTAGAAGATGAATTGCCACCCCAGTGAGTCCCAAAGGCAGACGTTGCTTCACTAAGCCTGGAGGACAGAGTATGGAGCCCAGAAGGATTATTCTTGAGCCTTAAGAATGCAAGGAATTTGTCTTGCTAGGATTTGGAATTGCTTGGGACCCATCACCCCTACCTTCCTCCCTATTTCTCTCTTTTGGAATGGGAATGTCTATCCTCTGCCTGTCCCGCTGTTGTATTTTGGAAACACATAACTTGTTTGGTTTTATCAGTTCACAGCTGAAGAGGAATTCTGCCTCAGGATGAATTGTATTATCATGTCTCACCCATATCTGATTTAGATCATATTTAGATGAGATTGTAGACTTTAGACTTTGAGTTGATGCTGGAATGAGTTAAAAATTTTGGGGCTGCTGGGACGGAATGATTGACTGTATTTTGCATTTGAGAAAGACATGAATTTTGGGGGGCTATGGGTGGAATATTATAAAATGAATGCTCATCTTTCCAAAATTTATATGTTGAAATCTAATCACCAATATGATGGTATTTGGAAGAGGCAAGAAAGCTAGCTTGCTCTCTTTACTGTGTGAGGATACAAAAAGAAGTCAGCAGTCTGCGAGCCAGGAAGGGGGCCTTCCCTAGAACCCAACCATACTGGCATCCTGATCTTTGAACTTCCAGCCCTTAGAACTGTGAGAAATAAATATCTGTCGTTTATAAGGCACCCAATCTATGTTTTTTGTTAAAGCAGTCTGAACTAAGACACATTCCTCTCATCTAAAACTCTCTTGTACCTACCAAATAGATCTTATCTAAGCACATTAATTGCATCTGATTTCAAAGTATGGCAGTAGAACACAGCTCTGAATACTCTTGACTAAAGAGCCTTTCTTCTCTATTTGGGACTGTCATCTACTTTGACAGACCAACCAGCTTTGGAAGATCCATGTGGGTGGACAAGGTCACCCGGAAGCCAGCCAGTCTACACTGATATCCACAGGAGACCTTATTAATTGAGAGAGAGATGTTGGTTTCCTTTCCAATTTCTGAGATTTTCTTCTCACTCACTACTCTGCTTAGTGCATAGGCTTGGCTTTTATACATTATAAATTATTTATTTCTAAAATATGGAGAGTGAGTGGGTGGGTGAGTGAGTGAGTTGGGAAAAAAAGAAAAAACAAAAATAATAATAAGGCCAGGCGCGGTGGCTCACGCCTGTAATCCTAGCACTTTGGGAGGCTGAGGC
>VBSM01000529.1:71907011-71938705 GCA_008086735.1 Cheirogaleus medius
AAAAATAATAATAATAATAATAATAAAATAACACCTAAATGCCTTTAGGAATGGTTGGTCTCATACAGAAGCATGGGTCAATAAAATAGGTGACCTTCCACTAAGAATGACGCCCCCACTTCACCCTCACCCACAGGGGCAGCACCAGTGGCCAGGCTTGTATTCTCTGACTCCCCCGCTTAGTTTAGCTGATTAGAGAAGCATGAAGACAGCCAATTGATTATCGTAATGTCTGTATTTGAAGTTGAAATTCTTGTTTGGTCACTTCACCTGAAGTCTTGTAAATTTAGAAGAGTAGGGTGGTCATATTCCATCTTATATGCAGAAAAGCAGAGAATAGGTTTATTAGTTAGGTTCCGGTTCCGGCTTTTTAAATAAAGACCCAATACAATACCAGCTCAAACGAGATAGAAGTGTTTCTTTCTCTCTCATGCAAAAGGCTGAACCTAAGCAGTTGGGGCAGGACTAATAATCACATTCGCTCCACGCAGTTGGGGACCCAGGCTCCTTCCACCTTGTTGCTCTGCCATCCTTGACCTGCAGCTCCCATCTCTAGGTCAAGGACAATGACTTCAACTCCTGTCATCTTATTCACACCTAGGCAGCAAGGAGGAAAAAGAAGGGAGGAGTTCACTCCTTTTTGTTTAAGAGCATAACCTTGAAGTTGTACGTATCACTTCTGACTGTATCACATTGGCCAGAGCTGAGTAAATGCCTACAATTAGCAGCAAGGGAGGCTTGGAAGTGTATCCTTTAGCTGAGTAGCCCTGTGTTCAGCTAAAACTCTCCTCTCATAGAAGAGGAGAAGTGAAGTGCAGGTACAACAAGCTGTCTCAGCTGGTCTCAACTGACACAGCTGGTCAGCAGGGAGTGAGCATGGAGTAGAGGCTCAGAGAAAAAGTGGTGAGAGACTTGGGGCCTCCAAGAGAAAGGAGAGCAATACTGGTTCTTATTGGCATCCAGTTCTAGGCTTCAGTCCCTTATTGAGACCCAGAAACTTTCCTTCCCTGGCTTATAATAAATCCTTGGTTTTGCATAAGCCAGTCCAGTGGCCTTCTGTTCCTTAAGACCAAAAAGCCTTATCTAATATGGTCAACCTGATTATATGCTCTGGGGGAGGGGGGATAAGAGCCACCCTTTACTTTTTTGTTTCTGACCCAGGACAGTGCCAATGCTCAGTAAATATTGACTTAATATATCACTTCCTTTTGTGGCTGGATGCATTTACTATCTGCCTCTGTCATTTTTGCCAGTTATAGAATGTAGGCTTCCAAATTTTCTTAAAAAATAGAAAGGGTGGAGTCATGAGGAGATCAGGGAATGTCTCAATTTGAGAACTGAAGAGGAAAACACTAACAGTTTTGGCACAGCCCTTTCCTGAAATCTTTCAGCACTCACAGGAAAGGGCCGGCAGCAGCAGAAATAATGCAGCAGCAATCTTCACCGTCTGGTTGTGCAGACTAGGAGGGCTACGTGGACTTGTTTCCCTCCCATGAGTGGACAAATGCTTGTGGGTGTGACTTAAATACCAACGCAGTCCGCTCACCCGCAAATGAACATGCTCTAGCTCAGACTTGGAGAAGACTCTTGCATGAAACTTTTTCTTCAGTGTTTCAAATTTAACCAGCTGGAAAGAAGTATCATTTTATTAAACCTTTTCTAAATGAAAGATTTGCTTTTTTAATGGGAAATCTGCATTCTATCAAAGGGAAGGAAAATAATACTCTTGACTAGTTCATTTGATACAAAGGCCAGCACAAACAACATTACCCAAATACATAGTTTTGTTGACCATTTTCAGCAGAAAATAAAATGCAGGGTTTTGAGAGGCTTGCCTAACCAGGGCTTTTAAGCTGCATTCTGTGGTATCATAATAAAAACTGCAGGGTTCATGTTAAACCAAAGAATTTTACAAGTCTGCTTGGCATGTAGAAGGTATTCAGTTAATTTTTGTTGAATGAGTATGTTTCTAACTGATGCTGAAATAGTCTAGAAACATTGATAATATGATACATTTACATCTAACTCTCAGAACACACAGGATTTGTGAGTGAACACCAAAATTAGCTTCACATACACTGAGAAGGAAATCAAGACTATTGGGGGGATGGTGTGGGTATAGGTGGGAGCTAGAGAGCTTTTAAAATACAATGACCTAAAAACCCCTAGCATGGCTCCTTTCTGCTGCCTGTATACATTACTGCCGACTTTCACAGTGCTGAAGATTCCTAATATCTTATAACTTTAGAGAAGGGTCACTGAGGACAGAATGCTGCTTGGTGGCATTTTTACCCTTTACTCATTAAAGAATATTTTTTTCTACATCCTATAGTTCTGAGTCTTTTTATGAAAATATGTTCATTTACCTAGTTAAATTAGATAGTGCCGTATTATCAGTATTTTCCAAGCAAATATTTTTCTTTCAGAAGTAACCAGTTCAGTACTGTGCAGACAGGTGCCTAAGACCACCTCCAGTTTGATGATTCACTAAAAGGACTCACAGGACTCGGCGTACAGTCGTACTCACAGCTGGTCACGGAGGCAGCCTCTACCTGGCATGTATGCAAATTCCAGACTCCCAGAAGGAAAGCAGGTGTTCAGCACAAACCATATTGTTTGCACAAATAGTCTAAGCACAATGAGCCACTCTTATCAGTTAACGGTGGAAACTCTCGCACTATCTAAGTTCCCTCCTGGCACCAGTCAAGGCCAACCTTGAAAGCAGGCCTTTCCCCCGTAGTAGTTTAGGCCTGCTATGTGCATTATTTTCTGTCATCAAGAGAGTATCAATAACCACGATAGTGACATTATTAACAAGTTTGATGGGCTTTTGTTCCCAAAAAGTTGATGTTTAGTCCCTTCCTTTAATCATTGTATAATTAACATCCATGGAGCCCTTATTACATGCCAGGCACATGGTTTAAATCATTTAATTTTTATAATAAACCTATAACACAGATTGTGTGTGTGTGTGTTTTCTCCATTGTACAGAAGAGAAAGTTTACATCCAGTCGAGTGGGTTAGGCAGCTTGCCCAAAGTCTCACAACTAATAATTGGTGGTGCTGGGGATTGGACCCAAAGGGACTAACTCTAGAATCTGGGTTCTGGGGAAGTTCTTAACGATTTCATCACACACCTTCCCTTTCTTTCTTTCTTTTTTTTTTTTTTTTCCTTTTCTTAACTGTGGTCATCAAAAAAATTACACACAAGCATACCTCTATATCTTCCCATATTATATTGATAGAACACAAATACAACCAAGTACAGAACCTAGTGCAGTACTGGCCTTCAAATATGTGTTGAGATGAATGAATAATTAAGCACAACTTACTCTAGCATTTACGTACTGCATCCTTAAAATACCAATGTCATGTTAACTCTTGAAACTCAGTAGAAGGACCCTAATGCAAGAAAGCCCCACCAATAAGTATACTTTAATTACCTGCCCATTTGGACTTTTGTAAACTGTTTTAGTATTTTTCGAAGTTTAGAAGACTGAATGTATTATTTGAAATAATACACAAATTCATCACCACTAAAGTTTTTGAATCACAACATGCAGTGCACAGGATTACTGCTTCTTTAAAGAGATGGGCCAGCAGCTCTACCGGAGCCACCTAAGAAAATTCCACCAGGGTTCTTGCTCTTGCCACATCTGCTCAAACCAGCATGGTCTGACCTGGAAATACAACCTCAATATTTGCTGCCAGCGTTTCCATCCGTATGTGAAGGATATAGGATTCAAGTTGGACTAAATGATCTTCCTTGAATGGATTATCCAAGACAGCTACCCAACAAAAGAAACATGCTAGCTCTCTGTACATAAAATAATACATATATATTTTGAGACAGGGTCTTGTTCTATGTCCTGGGCTAGAGTGCCCTGGCATCATCGTAGCTCACTGCAACCTCAAACTCCTGGGCTTGAGGGATCCTTCTGCCTCTGCCTCCCAGGTACCTGGGACTACAGGTGTGTGCCACCATGCCCAGCTAATTTTTCCATTTTTGTTATTGTTGTTGAGATGGAGTTTTGCTCTTGCTCAGGCTGGTCTTGAACTCTTGGCCTCAAACAATCCACCCACCCTGGCCTCCCAAAGTGCTGGGATTACAGGTGTGAACCACTATGCCCAGCCTGAGAAAATAAAATCTTTTAAAACCTCAAAAAATTAAAATAAAACCAAGAGCCACAAGCAATTGAAAGTGTCTGAGGCCTGACTGCCTGGCGTTCCCAGTTCCTGCCGGAGCTCAGCTTTGGCTCAGGTGAGGCCAGACGCTGTTGTCATACAGCAGGCTCAGCCAAACATGTGGATTTGATTTCTCAGAAAGTTAAGTTGGGGACGTCAGTGCCTTTTGAAAGATGTAATCTTCTCCAGAGACCTTGCAAAGGGCATGGATGACCCTGCATCTGGCTGTGAAGCTGGTAATACCCTCAAGGCGGGGAGGAAAGCAAGTTTTGACAAAGCAGATGCAGGAAGCACCAGGCCGCCAGGAAATTGGAGTTGAAAAGATTCCAAAAAGTATGAAATGTAAGGGGACGATGACAATTGTTTGCTCTTTTGCAACTGGATTCTTTTAGGACTCTGTCCTAAGGTAATAACGAGAACTAATTTATGTGATTACTATTTTTTTCAAAGTGCTTTCACATATATTATCTCCCACCCTCCTTATAGCAGCCTGGAAGGGAGGCCAGATCTGTAAGACCTGTATTATTATACCCTTTTTACAGATGAGACTTAGGCAGAAGGATAAGGTGACTTTCAGTGCTGCTCAGTCTTTTTTTTCTTCTTTTGAGACACAGTCTTGCTCTGTCACCCAGGCTAGAGTGCAGTGGTGTCACTGCAACCTCAAACTCCTGGGCTCAAGGGATCCTCTTGCCTCAGCCTCCCAAGTAGCGGGGACTACAGGCACACGCCACCATGCCCGGCTTTTCTTTTTCTCCTTTTAGTAGAGACGGGGTTTTGCTCTTGCTCAGGCTGGTCTCAAACTCCTGAGCTCAAACGATCCTCCCGCCTTGGCCTCTCAGAGTGCTAGGATTACAGGCGTGAGCCACCGCACCTGCCTGCTCAGTCTTTAATGTGCAGACAAACCACCAGCAGATCAGTAGGTTCAGTAGGTCTGGGTGGGGTCAAGAGTCTTCATTTCTAACAAGCTCCCAGCCCATATACAAGAAGAAATCAGAATGCAGAATGCACTATTTTTAAACTGATTATTTTTTTCTTATTGTAAAATATAACCTACATTCACAAGGAGCATAAAAATTGCATGAATACTTAAAAATATTATTAGATGACACTCTACAAAAAAGACAGCTGCACTCGAATGTTTATAGCAGCACAATTCACAATTGCAAAGTTGTGGAAACAACCCAAGTGCCTATCAATACATGAGTGGATTAATAAAATGTGGTATATGTATACCATGGAGTGCTATTCAGCTCTAAGAAACAATGGTGATATAGCACCTCTTATATTTTCCTGGTTAGAGCTGGAGCCCATTCTACTAAGTGAAGTATCTCAAGAATGGAAAAAAAAGCACCACATGTACTCACCTTCAAATTGGTATTAACTGATCAACACCTAAGTGGACACATAGGAATAACATTTATCAGGTGTCGGGTAGGTGGGAGGGGGAGGAGGGGATGGGTATATACAAAAACATAATGAGTGAGAGGTGCAACATTTGGGAGGAGGGTCACACTTGAAGCTCTGACTCAAGGTGGGGGGCATGGGCAATATACGTAACCTTAACATTTGTACCCCCATAATATGCTGAAATAAAAAAAAAGAAAAAATATTATTAGAGAACAAATGCCATGGGACCCCACTACCTGGGTAAGAATTAGAACATTACCTGCAGGCTTCTCCCTTATGCACCCCCTCCCTTTCATTATTCTTCCTCCACCTCCCAGGAGAAGACACTATCATAACTTTTGTGACAATGACTTTCTAGCTTTTGTTTAGGAAATGGATTTTTTGAAGAGTTTTTTTTTTTTCTTACCTGGTTTCTGATACTTGGAAATCACCAATATTTCACACAAGTTAAAGGTACACAGGCCAAGGGGACAGATCTTATATTTTGAAATCTTTAGTAGAAAAAATTCCTTTAGAGGCTGACTAGAGCCTGCTCTGCAAGTGTCCAGAAAGAGAAGGCATCGCCCACAAACAATACTGGCTTTAGGAATGGAGTGGGAAATCATGGCCCCTGGGTCGTTGCCACTCAAATCAATATTTAACAAATCAGTTATAGTTGTTCAAAGTCTATTACTGATGGTGGGACAGATAAGAAATGTGGGTGTCAGAAGAGAAAATGAAACAGATGAGGACGGTGTTGCTAATGTTCTGTCTGCCTTTGGGTGGTCCTGTTTACCATGGTTACAATTCCACTCGTCTTGCTTTTCAAGAAAACAAAATTTCATAAAACAACTGCCTATAAATATGATCTTCACTTTGTCCAGCCCCCTGGTCTTATTAAAAATTGGACTGGAGCATATTCAAAGGGGCAAGAGCAAGGGAGCTGCCACTGCTTATGTGGCAGAAAGACTGAGACTTTCTTTTTATTTATGTATTTATTTTTTTAAGCCTCACAACTGTGGTAAAGACCGAAACTTTCAATAGCTTGGGAATAGGCCTGGGAATTCAACAGAGAAGCAGGAAAGGCCAAAACAGGCTTTTGCTTCTCTATAGACCAACCCTTCCTCATGTAGTCTCCACTGTATGTGTCTTAATTAACTACTGTTGTATAACAAACCATCCCAAAATGTAGTGTCTTAAAACAGCAACCTGTTATTTCTCAGGATTTGGATGGGAGGTTTTTGTGCGTGTCTCCTCGGGGTGCACTTTGGTTGAGGGGCAGCTGGGCCGGAAAGCCCGACGAGGTTTCACGCACAGAGCTGACAGTTGGTGCTGGCTGTTGTCTGGGGCACCCTGGATTTCCTCATTCTTAAATGTTTATCCCAGGGCAGCTAAACACTCGGGATTTTTATGAGCTAGTTGTTAAACCACTGATAGCTTTCAATCAGCCATGGTGGGAATATTTACATCACAAAAAATCGGCAAATGGTATGAATCAGGTCTTCACTTTGTGGAGCGCTGGTTTACAGGAGCCCTGCTGCCTGTATCTGCGCGTGCCCTGCAGAGCCTCGCTCGGCGTGGTGCTTGGTGTGTGCCCGTTAAATTGTGTCTTCAGGTAAGGGGCAGACCGTTACAAACAGCGTTGCAATCTTATTGTCAAAAATGTCTAAAAATTTGTAAAATGAGGGGACTAGATCCAAGATAGCTGAGTTTCTTCTGGGGATAGGCTGTGATCACTTCTGTTTCTCTCTGGCATAGTTATATACGTATATCCTGAAATATAAATGTACTAATCAAGTTCCCCACAGGTCAGTAGTCCACAAGGCTGCACTGATGTTGTGTTTGGGAGAAACAGGACGTTGAGGAAGAGGCAGGACTGTTCAGGAAACAAGCTTCTTCGTGTATCTTGATTTCCATCCTCGCTGCCATGTCTGTGTCCTGCCTATTTTGATTTGTGCCTTTCTGTGTCTGCCTCTGTACACATCTCTGTCTCTTCTGGCGTTGACTACAGTGGCTAGTTTGTCTACTTTTCTCTGAATCTGTCTGAGTTTTCCTCAGCTCTCTGTCCTGGTGAAAGGGGACTGTGGGTAGCAAGGTCGGGTAGCTGCTTTTCCTGCACGGTTTGCTCCTTAGCTGGGCATTCCCCAGGGCCCCGCAGAGAAACTGGGACCCCTCACCGCTGACCAGCTGTGTTTCCAGGGGTTGTTTGCATCCTGGAAAAGACTAATTAGGTCCTTGGAACTTCTTTGCATTACTATCCAGGTTTATTCTTGACTTCTTCGACTGCCTTTTTTTTTTTTTTTTGGTCCTTTTTTGACTGGCTAGAAAAAAGCGAAGAATAAAAGTAATAAAAGTAAAGTACATATTCTACCACTTTTTAGCTCCTCCGCTGGCTTTCCTTCCTCTGCCCATCCTTACACGTTAGCTTTCCCCTAGGTGTTGTCTTCTGACCTTTGGCTTCTGCCTCTTCTCCCTCACTGGGTGGTCCTGGGAGATCCAATCCAGACAGCTCCAGGGCCGCGTATTCACTCAGCTGCTGGACATTTCTACTCGAACATTCCAAAGGCTCCCAATGCTTATCACATCCTGATCTGAACTCATTATCTATTTCCTTTAACTTCAATTAATGGGAGCCATTCTAGACATTTTCTCCCTCACCTTCAAACAAATCCTATTGATTCTACCTGTTTCGGTTATCCGTTGCTACATAACAAACCACCCTATAACTTAGTGACTTAAAACAACAATGATTTATTATTTCTTATTCTATGGGTTGGCTGGGTATTTCTCTATTGGTTTCTCCTGGGCTCGTCAATATTCCTGCACATAGCTAGTGACAGCTGGGCTGGAAGGCCCAAGATGGCCTCACTCAGACGTCTGGCAGTTGATATTGGGTGCTGGTTGTTGGCTAGAGAGCCTCAGTTCTCCGCATGGCCTCTCGTCCTCTAGTAGGCCAGATTGGCTTCCTTACATTGGAGTCTCCGGGCAATGTTCCAAATCAGCAAAGGCAGAAGCTGCCAGGCCTGTTAGGACTAAGCTTCTGAACCCTTATGTCATGTCTGCTGCATTTTATTTGCAAAACAAGTCACAAGACCAGCCCAGATTCAAGGGGAGAAGCAGTAAGGTCACATTGCAAGGGAGCGGATGTCCTGGGATAGGAGGAATTTGTGGACACAAAACAAACTGCCACACTACCATATTAAGGCCTATGGAATTTGTTCTACGTCAAGGTCTGTCACAATCTGACCTGTGTCTTAGGATGATAACTCTGGTGGTTTGCGGATAACGAGTTAGAGAGGTCAGAGATTAGAAATAGGAAGCCCAGCAGGGAGTTATGTTTCAGTAGGCCAGGCAAGAAGGAAGAGGGCATTGTTCATAGGCTAGGGATGGGGAATGCAAATGGAAAAATGGACGTGAGTTATTTCTGGAGAATTCAGAGAGAGTCGAGTGTTTACTATATGCTCAGTACTAGCAGAGGTGGATATACGGAGATGTGATATAAGACATTGGTAAAACATAATCCAGCCAACAAAGAGGTACTCCACTCCAATGTTTGGTTAATGAGAAACTTAAACTCTTTTAGGGAAAAAGAAAAACCTGGTGCAAAAAATTGAAGGTTTTAGTGAATTACATCCCTTTCCTTCATCTGAAAACAGAACTTCTCTTTTTCACGGTGGACCCATTCTAATGCTTAAGATGGGACTGGCTGGCCCCCTACACACCTTCCCCCCAAATACACAACCCTTCCAACTCTGGGGCACATGGCCCAGTATTGGCCAAAGTAGGCCACACCTCTGCCATAGTGTTGGTGCAGGGATGCCTCTATGACCCAAACCTGGACAGTAAGCATCTGCCCCAGGACTTCCCCACTATAGGCACGATCTAGGAAGTCTGTCTCTTTCTGCTGCACTTGCTGACTGTGAAGATGTGAGGCTGGAGCTGCTAATGCCCTGTTGCCTATCATGTGCAAGTAGAGTCAAGCAGGCTGAGAGACGGGAAGAATGAAAACTCTAATGTATACTTTTTGCTTCTGGACCCAGCCATGTCTAAAACAGATGCAGCCCAGATTTCCATTTTACATAAGTCAAGAAATTCCCTAACGCTAGTTTAAGTTGCAGTTCTTTCATTTGCATCTAAAAAACTTCTGACCAATACAAAGATAACCACAAGATTTTACAATCAGGTTCCTGAAGATTGTGGTCTATTGCTTCTGTGAGCTCCCCTGCAAACCATCCTACACACTGCCACAACATTATTCTTCTAAAATATTATTTCTGTCATGCAAAAATCTTTCAAGGATCTCTATTATTTACATACTATTTTAATTCAGTTCAAACACAATCCAGATTTAATTTGCTTTTTTTGAAAAAAAAAAAACAAAAAACAATAATCTACCAGTATTCTCTCTAGTTAGATTGGTTTGTTGACTATACCTCAAAATTATTTTCTCATTCCTATCTCTGTTTTCTTGCTCATGCCTCCTATTCACCCACCTTGGAATGTCCTCCCATCCCTCTCTGCCCATTGAAATCTCACTCATACTTAATGTCCCAATTCCAGCACACTTCTTCCATAAATGCATTCATAACCAAACGACCCAAGACTTCTTTTTCCTTTTCTGAACACCCATTGTACTTATCATCTGCCCTGTTCTTTGCACAGGTAATAATACACTGCCTTCTATTGTTATTTAGCCTTTTTAATTGTGTTAACCTTTTTTTCCTTATGAGATTTTAAATCTGTGAAAGGTCTAATGATGTGAGGTTAGTCACTCAGGAAACTGACAGAAGACGCTCTGTGCCATGTTAGAATAAAACAAACTGGATGAAGACTCTTGTCAAAGAAAACACAAGAGGAATTACAGTTGAGGTGGAGTAAGTCTTCTTAAAAATATACGTAGGACAGTGAGTGTTCATGAAGAAGATTGTGGCAGCTACCAAATTCTTGCTCCCTTTTCCATAGTGAAAAGTTGTTTTTGGGAAATGGCCGCCCAGCCAAGGACCATATTTCTCAGCCCCACCGTCCCTCTTGATGGAGTCATGCAGTTAGCTCTCCGCAATGGAAAGTGAGTGGAAATGATGGGTGCCACATCTGGGCCACGGTGGTGAAGAAACAGATGTGCCTTCTCTGCCCTCGCGTTCCTTTCTGCTGGCTGGACACAGAGGACCCAGAGCACTGGAGGATAAGGGGGTCTCTGAATTACTGTGTGGTGAAAACTATCCCCCTGACAAGGATCTCTGGCATTGGGCCGCTCCCTGGGGGAGACAAAATCTATTGTGTTCAGCCACTGAAATGTGGAGGATTATTTGTTACCACAGTGTAGTAATCAGGGCTCTCCAGAGAGACAGAGCCAATAGGATATGTATGTGTATATATATAGAAAGAGACTCATTGAGATTTATTGTAAGGAACTGGGTCATGCAATTATACAGTTCAAAATCTTCTGGGTGGGCCAGCAGACTGAAGACCCAGGAAGAGCTGATGTGCAGTTCAAGTTTGAATGCCATTGGTTGGCAGAATTCCCTCTTGCTTAGAAGAGGAGAGACTTCTTGTTCTAGTCAGTCCTTCAACTGATTAGACAGGGCACACCCACACCTGGAGGGCAATCTGCTTTACTCAAAGTCAAGCAATTTAAATATTAATCTCACCCAAAAACACCCTCACAGAAGCATCCAGAATAATGTTTGACCACATATCTGGGCACCATGACCTAGCCACTTACCTCTCCTAAACAGTTAGCACTTCCTTAATTTACACTGAGATGTGTCGAGACTAGCAACCAACTCATACGGAAATGGTATATTTCTCACTCCCCTGTCTTCACTCAGAGGCTGTTCTGCCTTGGTGAAGAAAGACATGTTATTTTCAAAGTATGCTGAATACATCCAACTTCTTACCAAGATATAATGAATTGTTTGCAAAAGCACCAGGGAATAGAGTATAATCATGACCCTGTTTCCATTACGTCTGCATAGGAAAGGATACAGTCATATGACTTTTAATAAACTAGAATCAGAATCAGGCACAGTGAAGATTAGCACCAAGAAACCTGCCCCACATTTCCCATCTTCAACAGAACAAAACAATGAGTTATTTTTGCAGTGAATGGCCCTTAAAGTGAGGTCACCTGACCCCTGACGTGTTCACTGTTGTGGCTTTCATGTCTTGCTTCTTAGGATGAAGCCTGTAGGCAGGGTGGAACAATAGAACTGAAAACAGGACTGCTATAAACCAGGATTTGGGGGACAGCCAGAGAAATTAACTTCCTTACTTTTGGCAGCAACAAGAGCACTCAAAAGCTAAACATCTCCCCTTCCCCTTGTCATAGCTTATGAGAAGTAGAGGGGAATTAGTATTTCTTAGCTCTGACAATAACACTGAAAAGTGTACTATTACCAGCATGCTGATCAACGCCCTATAATGATCTAGGTACACATACAATAACTCTGTGTGTGTGTGCGCGCGTGCATGTGCACGTGTGCTTAAAAGATAATGCTTTCCTGAGTGCGATGCGCATCACCTGGAGGATGGACACGCTTGAACTTCTGACACGGCAGGGAGGGGGAGGGATGGCAAGGGCAATATATGTAACCTTAACAATATTTGTACCCTCGTAATATGATGAAATAAAAAGGAAAAAAAAAAAAGGATAATGCTTTCCTACTTTGACCCTCTGTGTTCTTCCTGGACTTTCCTTGTCTGGAGTATCTCCACGTTCTATTTTATCTGTAGGTCTCCTTCCTTGAAGTCCACTCTGCCTCTCTGATCTTTTTTAAAAAGTCGCCCTTTCCTCTGAATTGTAATGGAATTACACAGTCACTACTGAGGGGGCCTGGGACACAGACAAGAGGGCATAGGGAGATGTTCTCATTTGTGGGGTCAGGGTGGGAGTGCCCAGCAGCCCAGTGGCCTATGGCCCCTTGTCTACTTCCTGAGGGCCCCTCCCTGATTCTAGAAGGAGGTCAGGGCAGGCGTGGCATGGGAAGGAAGCCTGTTGACTTGTAAAGAATCTTAGCAAAGGGCCAGGGCTACTGTATCCCCAGACCACAGGGAAGCCTACCGCACGGACATAGCTTGGCTGGGGCACATACAACTAGAAATGCCGGAGACCAGATTGTGGAGGAAGAAATGCAGCTGTCTGTTGTTGCCCGTCCTCCTCCTGCCTTTGCCCCCCATCACCTGTTTTTTTGTTTTTTTGTGAAACAGAGTCTCACTGTGTTGCCCAGGCTAGAGTGCCGTGGCATCAGCCTAGCTCACAGCAACCTCAAACTCCTGAGCTCAAGCAATCCTTCTGTCTCAGCCTCCCGAGTAGCTGGGACTACAGGCATGTGCCACCGTGCCCGGCTAATTTTTTTGTATATATTTTTAGTTGTCCAATTAATTTCTTTCTGTTTTTTTTAGTAGAGACGGGGTCTCGCTCTTGCTCAGGCTGGTTTTGAACTCCTGACCTGCCTCAGCCTCTCAGAGTGTCAGGATTACAGGCGTGAGCCACCACGCCCGGCCATCACCTGTTCTTAAAGCTGTGTAGAGGTTGGAACTACGAATTTGGAGCAAATCCTCCCTGTTGGGCCGTGGTAGAAAGACACCCAGGCCTTCACACTGCTGGCCTGCCAGCCCCTCAGGCCTCTCTCGTGCCTCAAAGAGGAGGGACAAGACTTCTCAACCTCACCATACAGTGCAGCAGGTTTATTTATCACACTGAAAAATTTTGACCGAAGTTTAGACATTCTTGTTGGGTTCAACCTTCTTTAATTTCTCTAAGCTAGACTTCAATCCCAATATTCAAACTTACCAGTCCTGGCTCCCAAATTTAACTGTTACCTTTTTTCCTCCCAGCTGAACCTCAAAAGGCTAGTTTGGCAAGGCTGGAGGAGAGTGGGATTTCCCCTCCCGTCACATAAGCAAGGGAGGGAGGGAGGCCTCTGCGCTCTCCAAGCACCAACTCCAAGCACAAAATGCTTGCGTCTAAGCATTTAAATCACTTGGCTGGGATTAAACATGAAAGGCTTTCTTTTTTCATACCAATTAGATTTGAGCCTCCATGATGCATTTTGGGACTCACAGTTATCACTGTAATTACACTTCAATTCATGCATTAGATGTTTTGAAAAGCTTTAATAAACAACAGTAATAGCGGCTACCATTTATATCTAAGCTCCTGGCGCTGTCCCAGGGCTTTTACACAGTACCTATAACACTTGCAATGATTCTCATTTTACAGTGGAGATAACTGAGACACAGAGAAGTAAAAAACAAACAAACAAAAACCTGCCCAAGGACACACGATAGGTCCAGGGTAGAGGCATGATTCAAACCCTGGGCTCTTGGTTTATCAAAGTGCTTTTAATCTACTTCACTATCTCATAAGAAAAATGAAGTCAATCAAATCACACTTATAATCTACCGAGGAGATTTGCTGTATAAAGGAATCTGGTGAATCTTTTCACCAGGTAAAGAATACTTAGTCTACATGTAAATCCAGAATTATATAGTACATGCATTTTGGCGTGGTTAAGGTGAACTACTATGTTCCTATTCAGGAAAGTAAAGGTGTTTTAAAGAATATTAAAGAGGCCTTTTGTTCATTCCTTAGGTAGATATTCATCAAGTGCTCTTCTGTAGGAATATCAGAAGAGATAAGTCCTCATGGAGTGAATTGTCTTTTACCACCCCTTATTATTTGGCTTTTTAAAAAGAGAGTGCCTATTGTCTTTGTGGAAGTAAGTCAATTGTTTAGTGGCTAAAAAAAATCCTAAAAACAAAACAACTTATTTTCTGCTTATCACAGTAATGTGTCTCATTTAAATATGAAAAAAGTATAAGAATATATAATATAAAAAGTTAGTTTTCAGTATTGCCAGCCCCAAATAAACAACCACCATTACAGATGAAAATGTTAACATCTAAAACTCTTCCTCCAGTGGAGATCCAGGGGACACCTGCTAGTAATTCCCTGTCCTGGCTCAGGCAGCCTTTCAGGACTTGGAGATTTTTTCCTGGGCGGCTCCTGACCTGGGGGCAAGCAGAAACACGCTGAAAGTAAGTATGAAACAAAACTCTGGCCATAGCGTCTCAGAAATGCTTTTTTCCCCCTGCCTTTTAAATTTATTTCCATGAAAAGACACCACAAACATTTTAAAGTCAGGATTGTTCTAGAAAATCGAGGATAGCTGGCAACCAGATGTATATGGGGAATCAGGGCACGTCACAGTGAACACTCAATAGATGTTTGCTGAATGAAGAAAGAAAGACTCTGTACTTATATTGAGGAAATTGAAACAAAACAACCCTGAAATACATGCTGGATTTTTATAGGTTTTCAACTTACCTCCTCTTCCTCCTCCTCCTTCTTTTCTTTTCTTTTTTTTTCCATGCATGGCAAAGGGAAAAACAGCCAAGCGTTTCCTGGCTGAATTTTATTTTGCTTCCAGTTTCTGCCATTTCAGTTCCTGTTATCACAGTTCAAGGTGTACCAAGTGCAGCAAACATGGGGACCAAGCCTACGACGAAGAATGTTTGACTGCGGAGAAGGCAGCAGAAGACGTTAATAATGTGATGTCAACGCAGCCTGTACTCAGGATCCTCTAGGAAAAGAACACAAAGATAACCTGCATCGATGGCACTAAGTACTTTTTGAAAATGCTTTATTGCAAAAAGGTGGTAAGGATTTTACAAGAGCTATGAAGAAACGTATTTAAGTTAATAAAGCTTTTTATGGAGTGTTTACTGAGTGTTACTACGTGCTTTACATCTATTAACTCACTTCATCTTCAAAACAACCCTATAAAGAAGTTACAACTATAATCCCCACCTTACAAATGAAAACAACTGAGGCACCGAGAAGTGCAGTAACTCGCCCAGGTGAGCGGCAAGACAGGATTTGAACCCAGGCAGCTGGCGCCAGGGTCCAGGTGTTAAACTACTCTGCTATCCTGCCTCTCAGATGACAGAGAAACTTGATGAATTCCTGGGTTGCTCAATTTTGGGTTGTGTACATTGACTTTTTCTCCCCACAAGAGTTGAACAAAATGTATCTGAAATAGTGAAACATTTGTAACATTTTATAAAATTTTATGAAACTTTATATTTTAAAAAGCGTCTATGCTTTGTTCTTACTAGATCTATCATTTGCTCATTCTTTTCAAAATCATTTATTGAGTACCTAATATTTGCATAATAATGTGCTAGCACCTGTCAGGAGATCAAAGGTGAATAAGCCACAATTCCATCCAGTAGTGTTTTCAATGAGTTTTGGAATCACTCATAAGTAGGTTTGAATCTCAGTCCCACTACCTACCAGCTGTGTGACTTTGTGCAAATTTCCTAACCTCTCTGAGTTTAGTTTCTTTCCGTACAAAATAGGGATAACAGCAGCTGTCTTACAGGGCTGTCGTACAGAGTAAATGTCTAGTAGAGTACCTGAAACATTAGAGGCACACGGTAACTACTAGCCGGGACCTATGAGGGAGATGAAACACATAGACAAAACCAGTGATGACTTCCCTATGGAACATCCCAGTGCAAGCTGTAGAAAACCAACGAGAAGTAAAAGTGGATGACTTATGCCCAGGACTGCAGGAATGCGGAGGCCTGGATTTCAGCCCCACCGTCTGTATTTACCAGCTGTATCAACCTTGGGAGTCCCTTAGCCGAGCCTCTAGCAGTCTGCTTGCTCGTGTGTAGTGAGTTGTGGGTTGGCCCTAAAGATGCCAAAGTTTCTTCCAGTTATAAGTTCTATTTTAACCAAATTTCTGGTCTCCATTCTTCTTTGGGAGGCACAAAAGAAAGGAAACATAACTTAATTTCTCCACAAATAAAGTGAGTTCATTTTTCTTTTCTTCTGAATTCCATTGACAGGCTAAGCATAGAAGCTAGTCAACTGCCAATGTCAGACTTGTAGATGAGCAACACAGCACATCAAACAAAAACCTCGGGGTGTAGGATTTTTTTTTTTAACTAAAATTATACAAATAATAGATGATTACCTGATCAGGGAGAAAATTCAAATACATTCAAACCCATGCTCTAAAAAGTTAGAGTTCTTCACTCCCCATATTTTATCTCTTCCACAGGGTAAGTAGAACTTTAAATGAAGAAAATTATCTGAATGAAGTCAATTTTAAAAACTGGCTTTTGGCCTAAGAACCAGAATGAAAAAGTTTAGCCCTATTTTATGTTCTTGTTATCATTTATGCATTGATAGGCAGTATCTCTTTAGCTCTCATAGTAGTCGAACCATTATCTGAGTGCTAGGTTTTGTAAATGTGTTTTAACTGTGTATTCTTCAATAGCATTGCATGATAATTCAAAAGATAAAATGCAGTGGAAAGTGGGCCTAGGAGCTAGGACGCCTTAGTTTTAGTTAGGGCTTTTGTGACCAGGCACATCTGTGTCTTGGAGTGTCCTTGGTCCTGTGTCCTTACCTGCTAAAAACAAAAGTGATAGTGTCTGTTTATAAACCTTGCAACTCTAAATTTCACATTTTCACATCGGAATTATTAACTTCTCTTGATGTTACTCACTCAAAGAAGAAGAAAAATATCCAATTGAAATTATTTTTTCTTTTGCTGACTGCAAGCAGAATGAGCTATTTGTGCTTTGGCAAATTGCTACTCCTACGGTT
The DNA here is from genome assembly GCA_008086735.1 of Cheirogaleus medius. Taxonomy (NCBI): domain Eukaryota; kingdom Metazoa; phylum Chordata; class Mammalia; order Primates; family Cheirogaleidae; genus Cheirogaleus; species Cheirogaleus medius. The sequence continues at coordinate 71,924,206 of VBSM01000529.1, forward strand.
CCATCTTTTGTTTCAACCCCAAAATGGTTTGTTTTATATCTCAAACTTATATTCAAATGATTACAGCTGATTTATTTTGCATGTCAGTCTAACCGCTATGCATATGTCATCACATCACTTAATTTATAACAGAACATAAATTTGCTGTGTTGGCTCCTCTAGTTAAAATAGAATCTAGTAATTTACAGTCACCCACAAAATAATTCACAGTGAAGAATACTAAATAACAATTACCAATAGCCGAGAGACTCAGGAGAGAAATAAAAAAATTCAAGGCAGATTTCTGTTTAAAAAAATCACTTTCTAAAAAAAAAATTACCACTATTCTTTTTTCCTCTTTTTTCTTGCATCCTGCTGCCCTCAGAGACAGCTTTACGTATGCATGCACACACACACACACACACACACGCACACGCATGCACACACACACATGCATACACACACATGCACACGCATGCGATTCATTTTGGCAGAGTGGCATGATTGAATGGGCACAGAAGGAAAGGTTGTTTGTTTTTCCATTAAATTTCAAGCCTCAGCTTGAAAAAACATTTTAAAATAAATAAATATGCCTTGTTCTAAAGAGCTTCAGAATCTCTTTGTATCTTTTTTGGGGAGTTGGGGGAGGGTTGGATTCCAGCCTAAAAATCTCTGGTTTACATGTTGGGGGGAAAAAATTCAAAAATCTTGGATATATGATTACTGACTGTGTATATAGCTAACAGTGGTAAGCCAGACCCTTAATATTCCAAAATATTTAATACCTAATTTGTGTATGGAGGAAATTAACTCCTATTTACAATCCAGTAAATTTATGGAAAAAAAAATAACAGATTTAGTTAAACAAATCTGGGTTTTAGACCATTGTACCCCTCTCCAGAACAGTAGCAGAAAAAAGTAAGGAAATCCTTCCATTGTATAACTGACTTGTTTCCTTTTCAGAACCGGAACGTGCCTTTTAACATGCCCTGGGCTTACACTTAAATCTATACATTCAGCCTTCTCTTCGAGCCAGGACTCACGTGGGGGCCCTTGCATACCTTAATTACATGGATATTCTCCTCTCCAGTGTTGTTAGACAATAGAAGAAACAACATATGCATAAAAACCCTGGCACTCTAAATTGGAATTGTCTTGATTGATACCGAGTTAGAACCTCCACAAAAATCACTGATGCTTGTAAGAATTCAATGACTTCTGGTGCTCCGAGGAGACCACTCTAGCCAATGTTGATAGGAAGGGTGTGTTGGCAGCTCACCAAAGACATGTTGCCACTTACCCGATTGTTTTCAGGACAGAAATATAAAACCTATCGTGGTTCTTTATGAATCCCTCCAGGAGTTCTCATTGATCTACAGAGAAAGGCAGTCTTTAAAGAAGAGAGTTTTAAAAAATTATAGCAGACAGCAGGCTGTCGTAATAATTAGAAACATGGAATGATGAGAAAATGAAAGAGAAAGAGAGATTTCATGTTAGGAGTCTGCAGTGGCTTTATTACGCCCATGACTTTCAAGCACATGGAGAGGCAGACAAGTGACTTCTCTAATTCGCATAATGAATGGAGCTTTTTCCATCAAAGAAAGGCTGTGTTATTACTCAACGTGTTCAGGAAAAGACAAACAGTTTCATTTCAGAATCAAATTTTTTTAATAGGAAAAATTAAATGTTTTCTACTTTCCTCTTGGTTCTTTCCTTCTTCCCTTCTTGGGTCCTATACGACATGCCTCAACAGTGGCCAGCTCCCGTTCGCTCTGCTAGCTCCGATGAAGAAATCGTTTGCTGCCACCTGAGTGGGAATTTTACTGTCTTATCATTTTGTCAACTGGGCCTCCCTCCTGTTCCCACCACCGTCAGTGGGGCTGACACTGGGGAAAACTGACCAGAAACCAGTGAGTGGGTGGAGGCCAGACAAGAACCTCAGGGGAGCTGGAAGGCCACGGGCTGTCTCCAGAAGGCTTCTGGGGAGCAGGGAAGGTTGGTTCTGTATTGCTGACTCCGTGGCTCCTATCTTCAACCCATAATGATTTCTCCTTTCAGGGCACCGTGTATTGGTCAAGTGTATGCTTCTTTGCCTTATCTTTTCATTTACGTATCCCTGCTTCCTCAACTAAATCACAGTCTCTTCGATGGCAGAGACTACATGGTGGATGATTACAGTTGTATCTTTGCCCCTTCCCCACCCACATTCCCATTCTTTTCCTGTGGTTTCTTTGGGTGATTTCCCCCCGATCCATGTGGCATGGATGGGGCTATCAATCACAGTCCCCTGCCTCCCTGGCCATAATGATTGGTTCACGGGAGTCAGGCAGAGCTAATCAGAGGCATCTCTGGTATCAATAAATGAACATCAAGAAAGAGGCGTTCTCTGTCCTTTGCAGTTGCTGAGTCAGGAGGATGTGAACCTGAGGCTTTTGGTGACCATCTAGCTAGCCAGGTAGAGAAGGGCTGCGTATAGAATGGAGACAGGAAGTGAAGAGCAAAAATAGGCATCTGACAGTATTATTTGAGCTCTTGAATTTATCAGGCTTTGAAATTGGGTTGATCCCTCGACTTTGTTTATATGCATTATTATTTTTTTATTTCCATTATCTCAACCTTAAGAATTTTAACACAGATAATTTCTTAATGTTCAATGATACTACAGCATTGTTACGGTGCTTGGCACTTTTATGATTTGTTCATAAAACTGATTCAAATTGTATTCTAGGCAGATTTTAATCTCGAGAAGACATGGCAAAAAGGGAACAGAAAAATAGATTCTAATACCAGGTCAGTACTCCCAGCAATATCGTACTTCTGATAAGAGCAGACCAGAAAGGAGGGAGATGGCACAGTAAGGACAGAAGCTAAAAAGCAGGATGTCTAAAGTCAGGCATTCCTGGGTCTGAGTTCGGGATCTGACGCCAGCAGCTGTTTGACTTCTGACAAGTCACTGAGCATCTCTAAACTTCAGTTTCCTCCCCAAGAAATGGGAAATAGCAATAGTTCACTGGATTGTGAGGATTAAATGTAAGGTAATTAATCCAGCGCTAAGGGGCACCGTGAGTACCCGATAAATGCTTGTTATAATTATTATCAGTGTCTTTGAAGGAGACACTGTTATGAATTAAATTTTAGAAAATCATAGAATTATTTTAAAAACTAGAGCTGGAAGGCCCTTTGAGAGCAAGAAGTACTCATCTCTCATTTTATATGTAACACTGAAAAATTATTAATAATTTAAATTCCTCGTATTTCCCCCACAGCCTCCTTTGGCTGGATGCAGATTTTAAGAAACCGAGACCGGGTTAGATTACTCTATGTAAGAAAGGGATGGACTGCTGTATTGTACAGCACCAAGAATAGTCCTGGGAAATGGTAGGCACATAATAAATATTTATTGAATCAAAATGGACTTGGAATAGGAAGAAGTCTTGAGTGTGGCTGGGGAAAGGAAGGGGCAAAATGGTTCTTTTTACAGAGAAAAGGAGAGAGAGAAAAAGAGGATTTGGGCAGCTGGTAGAGGAAAATGGAATGGGGGGGGAAAGAATTGTTTCAGGGAAACTTTAAGGATGCTTTGCTGGTGATATGTGATGCAACCCCCACCTCCCCCCACCCCCTATCTTCAGTAAAATTCAGCATTGCTATTCAAAGCCTTTGGAATCATACTTAGGGGATTTTGACATGTGACAACGCAGGCTACTGACTTCCAGGGCAGCCAGTGGGCCCAGGAAGCCAATTACATTTGTGTTGTTTCCAGATGAACAAACAGGGCCCCAAAGAGGTCAAAGAATTTGCCCATGGACCTAATTAATGGCAGAGCCAAGACTAGAACTCAGATCTCCTGATTCCTATTTCACGGGTGTTCCCACAAATTGGCATGAGGCTCTCTTAACTCGCTTCCATGCTTACCCAACCTCGTGCCGAGTAAGTCAGAACATTCTGAGTCCAATACAGTTCTGGCTCTGCCTGCACACTGGGCCTGTCTCACAGATGCTGCATCGTGACTGAGTGTGTGAAGAGTCCAACCCTGGCTTGACCATGTGGCATCTGCAGAGCCTTGGAAAAGCTGTTAACACAACCTCTCTGAGCTTTGTTTTCATCCATCTAAAAACCAAGAGATAAGACTACCTACACCTCTCAGTGTTGTTGTGGGGATAAAGTGAGATGTGTTAACTGCGTGTAAACAGTAAGTACTGGATACATGTCTATTAAGTGATTATTTCTATTATTATTTATTATACTTTGCAGTATATTATTTCTTAGAAGACATAATATTTCCCTTTTTTATACTCCTTTAAATACCTTTTTTATACTGAGGTACTGGCTTACAAGAATTCAGTCATTTTCTAACATCTTTTCTCTCTTTATGTAATACATAATCAAAATTGAATTTTAAAATTATAAAATAAACTTTATACATAATTCAGAAATATCCATTTTTAATATTTTATATATTTTTGGTCCTTTTTAAACTTCACATACATTTTTAAATTTGCTCATAATATACTTTTGTTTGAATCTATTTTAAAAATATGCTTAATGTGATATTTTAAGCATTTTTCTATGCCATTAAATATTCTTCAAGAACATGATTTTTAATGGCTGCACAATAGTTCATTTTATGGACATACCATAATATATTACATATTTTCCAACTTAGATTATTTCTAATTTTCTTTCTATTATACTTTGATAACCCCCTTTGTTCTTAGTTCCAAGCTTCCTAGCCTCTCTGTGTCTGTTTCCTCATCTGTAAAGGAGCAATAATCATACTAACTACTTCCTAGGTTGTTGTGAGCATTAAGTGAGTTAATACATGTAAAAGACTGCCAATTGTGCCTGGTCCATAAGTAGTCACTACTGTCAGTTACTATTATTATTACTAATTTTAGATATGTGTGGTTAGTACCCCAAAAACATAACTGAAGTGACTACTTGGTATAAGTACATCAAATTATGCCTTCTAAAAATATTGTAATATTTTTCTAGCTTTTTTCAGAAATTTGCTTTTTCAAATTACCTATAATTTGCTAGATGTTTCATTATGAATAGTAATTGAAAATATGTTTGGCTAGATTTATTTCTGTGCCTCAGGATGTCCTTGGAGGGAAGGCAGGGGTCTTAACATATCAGAAGTAATTTCCTGGCTTTAGAGTTTAAAGGAAATAAACAAAGACCTACTTATTTGATTGGCAAACCCTGTTCAACAGTGTTAAAATCTAGTTAAGGTACCTTCTTGATATTTTGTGGTTGGACTAGCAGCTGTAGGTCAGAAGTTCAGAACAAAAAGTGAAATCCTAGGATTAACTGTCATACTCTTGTATCAAATATTTTTCTGTTGAATCAACTTCCCATGGTAATTTTTCCTGGATGAGGCTTTGCCACCACTGCCGTCTGCCACCTTCTCGGCTGGCACCAATAATGTAGCATGGAGTAGAAAAGCAATTTAACTGATAGAAGCCAGCTTTTCAGGACAGGCTCTGGGTCTCAGGAGAGCCTGCAGAGTCTGTGGATTTTGTTGTGTGGCAGCACGAAAGGGAAGAGCCATAGAGTCACAAGAGGGACAGTCTAAGTCCTGGCTCTGCCACTAACCAGCTGTGCGACCCTACATAAATTACTCAAGCTTTCAGTCTCAGTTTTCATTTTCCCTAGAAGAGGCGGCAATAACAACACTTACCGCCTAGGCCCACCCCTAACATTTACCAGACTCCAGGCGAGAGTATGCACAAAACACTCTGCCATGGCTCGTCTCCCTTCTCCTTCCACCCTGCTCCATCCTGCACTGTAACGACCCTCATGGGTAGTGTCCATACCTCAGCCTGCAGGTCCTAACTCCTTCCGCACCCTGCCTCGCTGCAAGCCACCATCGCCACCTCTGCGCCCCGGGCACGGTTCACCTGCATTCCATGGCGCAAGAGGCCCATGCAAGCCCTAGAAGCAGGCTCGGGCCACTGAAGCAGGGAATTCTGGGGTCCTGGGCAGCCAGAGTTTGCCCTAGAAAGGGGGTGTGCCCTTCTGCTCCCACAGAGAGGAAAGGGGCAAGTGGGGGTCTCAGAAGCATGGGCCTCCGTTGCCTGGGTCTGAGGACTAAATGAGCCGGTGCATGTAGGGTGCTTCTGACGCCGGGCAGGGAGTGTGTCCTTGGAGAAGGGGGATCTTTCCGTGGGAGTCTGCGCCCTTAAGCCTCCTGTAAAGGTCTTGTCAAATTGATGTGGGAACACCTCAAATATTTACCGAACAGCGAGGAGCAGAGCCCTTAGGTGGATAAAGAATAAGGTGACATTGACAGGAGCGTAGTGGAAGGCCCAGCACTGACGATCTCAAGTGGGAAAACCCTATGCGGGTTCAGGAGTCAGATCTGCAGACCGGCGGATTTTCTTTTTCATGAACTAAATATGAAATAAAAATAATTTTTAAATGTCCTTTCTTATCCTCATTTTAAAACCTAACTTGTTTCATTTTATCTATAATCAGTACATTCTTCGGCTTTTTAGCATCTGAAGATTTCTTATATGATGTGTACATTCTATAATTTTTAATTATGGAAATGCTCAGACATAAATGAAGGTAGAGGGAAGATGACAGGTTTATTTAGTATGATGGTTCCCCGAGTACCCGTTGCCCACTCAGCTGCCACATGCAGGGCTAACCCTGTTTCACCTATAACTCTCCTTCCTTCCCCACCCTGGCAGTGGATTTTGGATCAAATCTCAGACCTCTTATCATTTCATCCACAAATACTTTGTTTTTTATAAGATTTTGGTGAAAACATTTTAAGCTCTTTCCATCTGGATGCTTTAGACTCAGCTTGTTCTACTGGGCTGTCAGTGGACCAAAGCACGGGTCCTTTTAGATGCCTTGCATGGTTTCAGGTCCAGATAATTCAGGGCAAATCAGTTTGAAAACTAAACCTCTTTTAATTTGTCTGCCAGACGGGAACTGAACGAGGGAACATTTTGGATACTTTTTATTCCTTGCTGAATTCCTGCCAACTCTGTATATGGTATTTCCATAAAAGTCTTGTTTTTCTTCCCTTTTTTTTTTTTGAAGAATGAAACTTCTCTTCCCTTTTTTTGAGGGGCGGGAAGAGACTGTCATTCCAGACTCCTTCATCCCTCCCGCTGCTGCTTGGCTTTCTTCGGTTGGATTCCTGCTCTAGCCTCAGTTTGTATATTCTGGGGGTTGGCAATCCACACGGGGACCCAGAGATGGGGAGGGTGGCCCTTCTTGATGTCATAGAGAGATTACTGCACTTCAATCACTGGAGCTCAGCTGAAAACTTTAAAAAGCTCTCTTTGTAGCCATTGAACTTTAAATAGTTATCCTAAAAAGACTGAGGGGGAAAAAAAGGATTCCAAGGTGGACAGAAGAAAAATTTCACATTTTCCTGTCAGAAACATTGTTCTTATTTTCAGCTGAATGGCTTGGGTATTAATTAAGGCTTCATGCTCAGCAGCTATCTCCTTTTCCACATTCTTGCTGCTAATCGTCATATATGTGACACATGACTTCTGTTTAAATGCTCAAGTTTATTAGAGTGGAAAAAAATTCTCTTACACAGGAAAGGAAAAGAGATTAGGAATCAAGTCCAACCATTTGCTTATTCATCTGCATATGGTTAAAAGATTTAAAAGGATCCATGGGTTTCTGTTTCACTGCTACAACCAGACCAAGGAGAAAGGAGGGGAAAAAAAAATCCTTTCCTATCCATGGTGTAGAAATGTATCTTCTTCCTTTTGCCTTGGGGGCAAGAAATTGCTTCTTCTTTTAATATGAAGCCAAAGTAACCAAGCTTTGGAGAAATTGGCTCCTTCTGAAAGGTTATTTTTCTAATTACCTATTGCTTTGTTAACAAATTGTTCCAAAACATAGTGGCGGAAAACCACCACCATTTAATCATGCCCATGAACTCTGCAGATTGGCAAATTGCAGGCACAGAAAAGAGGGCTTTTCTCTGCCCCAGGGTGTCTAAGCCTCAGCTGGGAAAGACCAGAGAGACTAGAGTGACTCATATGGCAGGGCTGGAATTATCTAGGAGCTTCTCCCTGGATTGAGATGACTCAAAGTCTATACTAAGATGTGACTGGAAATCCTACAGATACCATAAAATTCACCCAGTGTACAATTCAGTGGTTTTCAGTATATTCACAGAGTTGTACAACCATCACCACTATCCAATTCCAGAACACTTCCATCACCCCCAAAAGAAATCCAATACACATTAAGAGTTGCCCTCTCTTCCCCTTTCCCACTGCCTCTGGAAACCACAAATCTACTTCCTATGGATTTGCCTACTCTGGGCATTTCACATGAATAGAATCAGACAATATGTAGTCTTTTGTGATTGGCTTTACACTTAGCATAATGTTTGCAAGCTTCATCTATATTGTAGCATGTATTAATATTTCATTTCTTTGTGTGACTGAATAATACTACATTGTTTGGATGTATCACATTTTGTTTACCCATCCATTCATTAATTGGTGAACATTTGAGTTGTTTTTACTTTTGGGCTATCATGAATCATGCTGCTATGAACACATGTGAAAGTTTTATATGAACATGTTTTCAGTTCTCTGGGGTATATGTTTTCAATTCTCTGGCTAATTTTACAATTTTTTTGTAGAGATGGGGTCTTGCTGTATTGCCCAGGCTGGTCTTGAACTCCTGGCCTCAAGTGATCTTCTCACAGGCAGAATTGCTGGGTCATATGGTAACTTCATGTTTGATTTTTTGAGGAATTACCAAAGTGTTTTGCACAGCTGCCGCACCATTCTACATTCTGACCAGCAATGTATGAGGATTTCAATTTCTCTACATCCTTCGCAACATGTATATTCTGCTTTTTGGATTGTAGTCATCGTACGGGGTGGGAAGTGGTTGCTGTGCTTAGTTTAAGGTGAGCCCTCCTTCAGGCCACTTACACACCAAGGAATACGCCACTGATAGAGACATCGGGCCACTGATAGAGACATCGGGCCACTGATAGAGACATCGGGCCACTGATAGAGACATCGGGCCACTGATAGAGACATCGGGTCACTGAGGGCTTACTACATGGCAGACTGTGCTAAAGGCAGTACATATACCATCTAGTTTAATGCTCACAGCTCTAAAATAGGGACCATTATTAGGTCTATTTTACAAAGAAGTTAAGTAACTTGCTAGAAAAGGGATGGAGTTTGGGAAACATGAATTCCCCATATTAAAAAAAAATTAAGAGAACTTGGATACTAAGGTAGAAGTTTGGTGGTTCAAACAAAACGTTAAAAATATTTTTTTTTTCCAAAACAAAACAAAAAACCTCTGGCATCTCGTGATTGGCAGCTGGCCCCCAATATTCCATCCCCTAGTTTATATGCCCTGTATAATCCCCTATCCTGAAGCATGGGTGGGACCTGTGAGTATCATGGGATATCAATCCTCTGATTATGACATTAACATGGCAAAAGGGATGTAATTATGGTCCATAACCAGTTGGCTCTGAGTTAATCAAAAGGGAGATTATGCTACTTATAGCTGACCCAATCGTGCGATTCCTTACAAGGGACAAGCAGTAACTCTCTTGCTGGCCTGTAGGAAACAGGCTGTCATGAGTCCTACAGCTGCAAGGAACTGAATTCTGCCAACAACCACCCGAATGAGCTTGAAAGAGAACTCAGAGATCCAGATCAGAACTCAGCCGTGGCTGTCACCTTGATTTCGGCCTACTGAGACCCTGAGTAGAGAACCTCCCTGCCTGGATTTCTAACTTGTAGAACTGTAAGACAAGGTGTTGCTTTAAGCCACTAAGTTTGTGGCAATTTGTTACATGGCAATAAAACTAATACATAGATCATTGACTGACTGCTAAAGGCTATTAGAGGAAATGAATTCATTGATGTGACATTATGTAGAGCAGCAGTTCTCAAAATGTGACCGAGAAGCCCCTTGGGGTCCTCAAGACTTTTTCAGGGGTCCATGAGATCAAAACTATTTTCATAGTAATACTGTTATTTGTTGTTTCCTTCCCATTTTCATGACTGTATAGTTTTCTGGATGTTGTATGATGTGTGATACCATTGCTCTGACGGCTAATGGAATATGTCCTTGACGATTCTTGGGCTTAAAAATTTTCTCTAAATTCTAATGTGGTAAATATTGACAAATATAGCTCACAAAAACAAAAGCTCATTGGAGTCAATAATTTTTTTTTAAGAGACAGGGTCTTGCTCTGTCACCCTGGTTGGAGTGTAGTGGCCTGATCATAGCTCACTGCAGCCTCAAACTCCTGGACTCAAGCGATCCTTCCGCCTCAGCCTCTCAGGTACGTGCCATCATGCCTGGCTAATTTTAAATTTCTGTGTGTGTGCAGATGGAGTCTTGCTGTGTTACCTAGGCTGGTCTTGAACTCCTGGCCTCCCAAAGTGCTGGGATAACAGGGGTGAGCCATTGCACCCAGCCAAATTTTAAGAGTATAATGAGGTCCTGAGAAGAAAAAGTTTGTGAACCACTGGTCTAGATAAAACATAACTAATGTGAACCTATGCAAAGTCTGAGGCTGTAAATATATATATTTAGTTAATATCTATATTTTGTGCAGAACACACAATATATTTTGTGGTATAAATATTATCAAAAGTGGAACAAGGGTACAAAACTAGCATGAGGTATAGTCCCTGAGGACAAACATTAAGAAATAATTAGCAAAATCATTCATTTGTCCCTCCCACAGGTATGGTCTAAGTACAAGGACCTGCAACATGATGGTAGGTAACTCAAGAGCTAAGCTTTGGTATGGGTGGCCACGTTGCAGAGGTGTTTAGAGAAACTGCTCACACTAGGCTGGAGACAAAGAAGACTTTGTGGAGTAGGTGAAATCTAAGTTGGGAAGCGAAGTAGAAGGAAGACAAATATTTAAGGTGTCATGCTTTGGAAGTCAGCTAAAATGTCTTCTTTCTTAGAAAGGCCTTTCCTAATATCCCTATCTAGAGCACTGCATACTTTCTTCTTCATCACAGCACATTGTTTATTTCCTTTATTATTTATTTATTTATTTATTTTTGAGACAGAGTCTTGCTCCGTTGCCTGGGCTAGAGTGCCATGGTGTCATCTTAGCTCACAGAGGCCTCAAACTCCTGGGTTCAAGTGATCCTCCTGCCTCAGCCTCCCAAGTAGCTGGGACTACAGGCATGAGCAACTGCACCCAGCCTGTTTATTTCCTTTATAGCACTTTTTTAAAAACCTAACAAAGCTGTTAAGGTAAGTCTGGCTGGAGCTAGAATGCCTTGGTTTAAATCCAGGCTCTGCCACTTTCTAGTTCTATAATTTTTTGATGAGATTGGGCGCATTCAGGGTGGTATGACCATGGACATAGTTCTATAATTTTTAATAAGTTACTTAACCTCTCTGTGCCTCAATAAAATGTGTTAATCAAACAAGGAATTTATGTTGAAGAGCTGGCTTAGGTTGTGACCATGGGACCGAAAAGGAAAAGGTAGATATGAACCAGGTCAAAGGCAGAATCAACAGGTGAATTCAGATGACAAGGGAGAGGAAAGTAAAGGTAATTCCAAGGAGAGAAGAGGAAGAAAAAACAAGGGCAAACTCTGGGGATAGTGGGGGAAAAAGAGGTAAGCAATTATATGTGGATAAGGAAAGAGAATGAAAAAACAAAAATGATTCCAAAGTTTGTTGCTGGAGGGATGTGACAGAGGCTAGCAGGCGAGCATCCGTTAACTACTCCGGAGGGAAAAGGAGGAGCTATGTCAGATCCATATTTAAAATGAATTGGCAGCAAGAACGCAATTGTAGATCATTTGTTTTTGAGAGTGCTAGAGCGATGGGTCCTAACAGAAGAACGTTCATAACAGACGAGTTTTGGGTTTCTGCTCATTGTGTATCAGAGCTGAAATTATGGTAAGAAAACTCATGAGTCCCCAAACATTGATCTGTATGTAGAAGGACAATCTAACACTCATGATGATGTTTTTATCATTGATAAAAGGTGCTTAATATATTGCTACCAAATTCCTTTTGGAGGATGGGGCTTTTCAGAAAAATAATAAAGCACTGATTCAACCTAAGGAACTGTAGAGTAAGGAGGTATGTTTCCCAATTTTAACCTACCACCTACCTTTGGAAGGTAAACTAAATAATGTGTTTCCAGTTACTTCTATAAGGGGAAGCTTGGGTTACCTCCTTTCTAACAAGGACCTCTTGCTATTTAATTCAAAATTGTACAACATTCCTCTTGGTGACACCATTTCACAGCACTCTTCGTTCCAGGCTAAAGCTTCCTGTCATGATTTTTGGGTGTCCTATTTGAAATAGTTGGACCTTCTGACCTGGCAAACTGCTGAGACCTTTTAGAATAGCTGAACTATAGATAAAGATCTTCTAGGGAAGTAGGTGTGGGCAGGATGTGTGGTTTCCCTGCCACTCATTTGAACACTGATTCAGTTAATTTTTCATGAACATTCTCTTACAATAAAAGTTGCATTCCAGAGAAATTGGAGAGGACAAGCTAGCTACTGGTCGTCTTTAGTTTGAGTTGAGACTAGAGCACTATCTTTCTGAATGTCACAGAAATACAGAGAAACTGTGCCCCCTACTCTAATCTCACACCAGCCTCCTCTGCTAGTGTGACCTTGTGGACTCAAATTAGCCATAACAGTAACAACAGAGCACGCACTTGTTTACCAAATAATCTGGAACGGAGCAGGAAGACATGATTACATGTGCCTCAGCCTGGCTCTGAATGTGTGTACAGCAGCCGGAACCCGGGGAAGAGATTTCTAAACTTTAGTGATATAACACACACAGATTCTTTCGCTGACATTCCAGGCTAACCACTGTCTAAGTTAAGGCTCTGCAAAACATCTGGGACATATGTTTCTGGAAAAAATTATGGCATCTTTTCTACAACTCTTCCTGGTCTGAGCATTGTAAGCTCTACCCCGACAGGCGGCTCCGCAGCAGGATTACCTGTGGGCCTGGGGAAGCTGCCCCACGGCACAGAAAGTCTACTTTCCCTCAGCATCTATTTACCTACTGCCACTTAGGAACAAAGCACAGAGCAGAGAAAGACTCAAACATGAATAAAATGCAGATGCTTCTGTCCCTAAAAAAAAAAAAAAATCACTTTCTCTTTAGAAAAGTAGTGGATTACTTTTTTACTCAGCTGCTGGTTGAACCACAATAATATGCTGTCTGATACTCCAAGTCTATAGTCAGTGGAAACAGAGCCAGGGCTTGAGATTTGAGGCTTCAAACCAAAGCACGATGAACTACCACTTGGCTGCCCAGGGCCACTGAATCCAGACGGCAAAGTGCTCTCACTGCCTAGGACATCCAGAAAATGTCCTGCTCGCAGATGTGCCCATGTTACTTGATTCAGAGGAGTTTTTCTAAAAGAACATGAAATGCTTGCTCTTTTAGAAAAATCTCAGGATTTTAATTTTATATCATTGTGGGTGATCAGCCCTCTTTTCACTAAAATTCAATCTTCATTAATCATTTACCACTTATTAGCTCTGTATCATACTTATAAAACCAAAGATTTCAGAGAAAAAATATATATAAACTCAAAAACTATAGGAGAAGGTCTTCTCATTTTTTGCTGCTTTGTTGAAGGAACAGAGTTTAGAGAGAGGGGAACAGAATTCATGTCTGAGGAGCTACCTGGGCCAGGCACTGCACTGGGTGCTGTGCTTCCGTTGTAGTAGACATGGCACCATCAGGGACACAAAGTCTCAAGTAGAACCAGCTACATAATTTGTGAGATGTAAAATATGAGTCCCTTGTTAAAAATTAAGCAATTCAAGAGAGTAACAGCAGAGTATTAAACCAAGTGTGGGACCCTATGTGACTGCATAGGCCACACACCCATGAAATAGGCCTCACTCTGAAGCCAGGTTGCCTGGGCTTGAATCCTGGCTTTGTCACTTACTAGTCGTGTGATCTTGGACAGGTCATCTGCAAAATGGAAATAATAGTAGTCTCTACCTCACTGAGTTCTTATTAGGATTAAGTGAGATATTTGGAAAGTGCCTAGAAGAATACTTGGCATATAGCAAGCACTATAAAAATGTTTAGTACATACATACAGAATACTTGGCATATAGCAAGCCTAAATATCTCAAAATGCTAGAGAAAATTACAGCCATGACATTATGTAGTAATTACCAAAATATACTTTTTAATGTTTTGAGAGTTTGGATTCCTGATAAATACAATCATGTTTTTATTGCTGTAACAGTGGTCACCTTTTAATTTACTTTAACAATTAAACAAGAGATTTTAAAAGATACTCTGGATTGAAGCCAACTACTCATAAAGCAAGACTGAAGTACAAAAAAAGATACTGATTTATGCTCAAGGTTCTGGAAGTCTATGGAGTGCAAGTTGTCATGAAGCCAATTTAATAGAGCTGCTTCCTTTATGCCGAAAGGATTCACTAGGGACATCACTGTTTCCATACAGGAAATAAAGCTTGTTGTACTTAAACAAAATTAGAACATACCTTTCTTTTTTTTTT
>VBSM01000529.1:71945151-71969869 GCA_008086735.1 Cheirogaleus medius
TTTTTTGCTATTCTAAATCATGTTGTTATGAGCATCTTTATATATAAACCTATTTTAATTCTGCATTGAACTATGTTCCAGAGTTCTTGCTGAGTGAGAAGTTAGAAGAAATAGCTTCAAGGATTTAAGGAAGTTGTAGAAAGTTTAATAAAGCAATCATTATGGATCAAGGATGCACCATATGGCCTTCTGTTTTGTTTTGTTTGTTTTGTTCCTGTCTAGAATCTGTGTGAGCAATTTCCCACTGTATGAGTTGTGGTAGCAGGCAGAGCCCCTCTCTCATGGCAGAAGTAAGACACTCCTTTCTAGGCCCCCTTATGGCTAGTAAATGGGCCAGTGACTTGGGCAGATGTCTCTGCCTAGATGTGACTGGGAGCAAGTGGTAGAGAAGCAGGGCTGGAGGAGAATCTGCCCTGGTGACAAAGGTGCCACTGGCAACATCCGACACCCAGCGCCAGTGGTGCCAGCTGCAGCATCCACTGTCCAGCAGTGGTGGCAGCAGTGTCCCCTGAAACTAGCTCTGTGGCCATGGAATTTTGGCCATAGTTCTAGCTGCTCAGCTCCCACTTTGTCCCTCTGTGTTTTCTAAGCTGACTTCATTAGCATTCCTGGCCATTCTGAGAGTTTTCAACAGCTTTTCACTAAATTCTTTTTCTGTTTTAATCAGCAGCCAGAGTGGATTTCTATGGTTTGCTACCAAGAACGCTAACTATGGGAGGAACAAAGATTTTTGAGAGCAGCAAGTGCAGAGTCAGAGAAGGAATAGATGGCATCAGAACAGTCACAGATTTCCTCAAGCAGAGCTAAAGCACTGGACCACTGCACATGAAGCATACAGGGCAAAACATGGATGAGGATTACAGACCAAAAACAGACTGGGGCCAGGCACAATGGCTCACGCCTGTAATCTAGCACTGTGAGAGGCCCAGGTTGGAGAATAGCTTGAGGCCAGGAGTTTAAAAACAGCCTAAGCAACATAGCAAGACCCCTATCTCTATGAAAAAATACACACACACATACACACACACAAAGAGACTGGATGAGTGCTCCAGGGTATGGAATGGACAAGCAAAAGACCTCATCCAAGAGACGAGGAGGGCAAAAGCACTGGGCTGAAAGCCTCAGAAAACTGGACAGAGAAGCACCTGAGAGTAATGAAGGAAGTAAAGACGAAAACGCAGTTGGAGGACAGGTGGTGTGTAACATGTAGAGGTAATAGTTGGGGAACCAGAAGGCTGGGGTGAAGCCCACGGAAAGGCAGTGCTGGATGTCAGCGATCAGTGGAGGTGGACAGCAGGAAGGAAAAGGATGTGCAACAGACGGGAAGGACATGTTCGCTTGGCTCACAAGATGGTGCACTGTATTTCTCCTTTGTTGTGTGTATTTAATCATCTGAATAGTAACAGTTAAACAGAAACATCTAAATATCAAGACCAACATGAAATAACCAGATAAATCCTAAACACTTGAATCATCAACTATTTATGGACCTCGAGGTCTCTTACAATTCTACTGCTAACACGGAATTTTCAGAGTTGCCATCATTGTGTACACGGCATTTTGAGGTCTACTTTTCCACTAAGATGACTACTTCCATTCCATGTTTCTACACAGGTGTTAGTTGCTCCACTGAGCAAACATGTCACAGTCCATCTAGCCACTTTCCTGCTTCTCTCTGTTTTTATTGTATTTTATTTTTTCACTCATCACTATACCAGTGAGGATCCCATTTCTCTTTACCCAGGCATAGCTTTCATCCTTTTTTAAACCACCTTAAGAAGGTAACTAAGTTATCACTTGTTTGTATCTAGGCTAATGCACTAATGTTTTAAGGATACTGAATTTATTGCTGGTTCCTCAAATATTAGTTACTTGCCTTTTGCTTGGTGACAACGCATAAACACTGTTCCCAATTTAATCAAATAAATAACCAAGAAGAACAGTGTAAACTTTGGTTCTGTAAGATCGTGCCCCATTGGTAAGCTCCCTATACTGATACTCTATCATTGATTACTTTGGTTTGGCCAGAATATTCCTGCTCCTTGTACATTCACATAATCCATCAAGAAGCTGAATAACATGATGATTATGGGCCACGGCTTTGCAATCACGAAGACCTGTGTTGGCTGCTTAATAGCAATGTGATCTGGGGCAACTCATTTAGCCATTCCATGTCTCAGCTTCCCCATTCATGGATTAATTCATCCAAGAAATATTTTATTGAGCAAAAAAAAAAAAAAAATGCCAGGTACTGTTCTGCACATTAAGGAGGTATCTGTGAACAAAAGTCCCTGCCCTGACAAAGTTTACATTCCAGTGGGTAGAAAGAAAATAATATACATAGAGTCATGTGTTGCTTAACAACGGGGATACTTTCTGAGAAATGCATCATTAGGTGATTCCATTGTTGTATGAACATCAAAGAGTGTCCTTACACAAACCTAGACAGTATAGCCTACTACACACCCAGGTTATATGATAGCACCCATTGCTTCTAAGCTATAAACCTGTACAGCACGTTATTGTACTGAATAATGTAGGCAATTATAACACAATGGTTAAGTATTTGTGTGTCTAAACACATCTAAATGTAGAAAAGGTATAGTAAAAAAATGATATAAAAGAAAAAAAGGTAATAGGTACCACTTACTGTGAATGAAGCTTGCAGGCCTGGGTGAGTCATTGAATGGCTGATGTGAGTGACTGTGAAGACCTGGGACATCACTGCACACTACTGTGGACTTTATCAACACTATACACTTAGGCTACACTAAATTTACGAAAAGATTGTTCTTCCTTCAATAATAAACCACTTTAGCTTACTGTAACTTTTTTACTTTATAAATTTTTAGTTTTTTTATGTTTTTGTAATAATATTTAGCTTAAAGCACAAACACATTGTACAGCTGAACAAAAATATTTTGTTTCTTTATATCCTTATTCTATAAGATTTTTTCTATTTAACAACTATATATATATATATTTTCTTTTTTTACTGTTTAAACTGTTAAAAACTAAAACACAAACACAGGGTCAGGATTATTAATATCACTATCTTCCACCTTCACATCTTGTCCCACTGGAAGGTCTTCAGGGGCAATAACATGTATGGAACTGTCACATTCTATGATAACAATGTCTTCTTCTGGAATACCTCATGAAGGACTTGCCTGAGGCTGTATTACAATTAACTTTTCTTTTCTTAACAAGTGGGAATACGCTGTAAAATAATGATAAAAGTATAGTATAGGTAAATACATAAACCATAAACATTTATCACCAAGTATTATGTACTGTACTTAATTATACATGCTATACTTTTATATGACTGGCAGTACAGTAGGTTTGTTCACCAGTGCTACACTGAGACAGCTACAACACCACCAGGCAATAGGAATTTTTCAGCTCCTTTATAATCATATGAGGCTATTGTCATATATGTGGTCTGTTGTTGGCTGAAATGTCTTTATGAAGTGCTGGCTTACTGCACTGGGCTGTACATACAAATGCTATACATACAAGTGCTGTACATACAAATATAAAACATAAGGAAGGAGAAGGAAACAGGGTGATAATGAGGACAAAGAAGATTTTTCCGAGGAAGTGACTTGTGAGCAGATATCTGATGAATTGGTATGGTATTTTGGGTAGGAGCACGTATCCATTAGAGGAAGAGGGAGGAAAGAGGATGCTGTAGATTTTGTGGACTGTGAATTACTGAGGGTCAACGAAAGGGTCTGGGGAGTTGGGGAGGAGTGGGAGCTTGAGACAGATTACAGGTATACAGAAATGTTCTGCCTAGGTGAAACACTACCTCAAGGGTTTGAATTTCTTGTGGTTGAATAATGTAAACAAAGATGTAGGGCAGGATGGGATTGGTCCTGCTGGTTCTTAGGGGAGGTAGATAAGCAGTTCTAGTGTATTCTCTTCTTGGGAGTCCATAGTGGTAAAGTGGAGAATGTTAGGGATGGGGAATGATAATCCAACCAGAAGCAAATACAACACAAGACAAACAGTATGTACTGTGGAAATTAAATAAGATAATTGTATGTAAAGCATTTAACACAGAGCTCAATAAATGGTAGTTATTATTACTATCTATCTAAGAGTAAAGTAGTAGGATGCTAGGGCATCTTTCAAATTTTAAGGGTACTGTGTGGAACAAAGGCCACACAGAGATACAAGGAGACTACATGGGCTGCACCAACCTTGTCCTCAAGGCCTGTCATTCTGTCACAGGCATGGCATTGACCTGGCATGACTCATCCTACCCTTTAGAGAAAACCTGATAACAGTAACCTCACCATGAATTTTGGTTTCTTTATCTTCCAGTCATATTTTTTGCCCTGTCCAATCTATTCCAAGTGATATATATTAATATATAAACAAACGATAAGAAGAGCCTAATTACCAAGAGTGGTATTTTTCCGGATTTCTACAGACAGTGGATGACTAAAGCATTCTTGAGCTTCCCCTGCTCTGGATCTGCAGTGCCCTTGTAGTGTACTTCTAAGCCTGTGGCCAAATGGCCTTGAAGGTCATGGTGAACAAGCCTGAGCTTGTCTATTTCAAGACAAGAGCCAGCTATTTTGCCCTTGTATGGGAAACCAGACTTCCCAACCTACTTGTGACCATCCTGACTTTTTGGGTTTGGGCTGAGCTACAGGAGTAGCTAAATAAGTGGCATAGACATCTAGACATCAGGCTCCAATGTCCCATGCACAACTCAGGGATGCCCAACCGTGGTTTTGATGCATATCAGTAACCACCCCCTACAGATCCAAGGCTCTACACAGCCTGGACGCTCCACACACGTTGATGGCCACTTCCCGACTTTAAGTTCAGGGAAGGCAAAAGAGCTCACAGGTTGCCAGTTCCCACACTGGGCTGGTATTTCATTTCCCTGCCCTGATGTTCCGTCATAAAGAATAAATACATAAATAAAATAAAAACCTAAAAATTTTTTTCGGCGGAATGGTCAGGCCATGCCTGCTTAGCACCATCACTGACAATCATCGTTAGGCCAACCAAACTGTTTTCTCACCCTTCCTGGCTGTTCCTACTTTCAGCTGAGGAAACTGAATCTTTTAGTTTTCCTGTTCTCTGGACCAAATGGTCAAGGTGTCGATTTCCTGCCTTCCTGATCTTTTTTTGTTTTCATTGTATTTTCAACCCTCTGAAATGTTTTCATCGAGGTCTTTGAACTTTACTAATCCAGTATTTTGTCTTTTTGTTTCCCCAAACACTGTATTAAGCAGCTCTCTCAGAAGCACAGATAGCAAGAGCTAGATGCAGCCTCAGGGAATAATTAAGTTCAATCCCTCCCCTTCAGCTTAAGGAGGAAGGGAAAGAAATTTGACATTTACTGGGCAACTACCACTTGCTAAGCATAGAGTCTAAGTGAGGAAGGTTGCATAATTACCTCATTTAAACTTTATAATAGCCCTGGGAGGTAGGGGTTGCTATCCTCATTTTTCAGACAAGGAGACTAAAACACAGAGAAATTAAGTGTCCTGCACAAGACCATACAGCTAAGTTAGTGACTTAGTTGAAACTCAAACCCAAGTTTTTTTTTGAAGACTAGATCAGGGTTCTCCACTCCACCACACTGGCCCCGGCCTGGGCCTGCCAACCAGATCCAACATTAGTTAGAAATGGGTTGAAGGCAAGGGGACCCCTGGGGAGATTATGACACAGAATTTAATTAAAGTTAATTGTTATTAAACTTTTATAGCTTTAATAGAGAAATCAGTGGAAGACTGTAACATGCTATTAGAATAAGATGGATTAAGAAAACTTCTTAGCAGAGAAAATAGTGAAATGGTTAATATTTTCAAAAGAAAAAGGAGTATCCTTTCTAAACAGGAAGAACTGTCTTGAATTCCAAGTAATTATATAACTCTCAATATCTGTCAAGGCACTCTCTTAAGTAGGTAAGTGATATTTTCCCTGTGACCCTTCCCCAATTTTTGTACATATACCTATGTATTAAATTTCTATCATGTTGAACTGAAAATTGGTCAGCAGTTTTCCCTATTTTATGTACAGACTGTTTTTGTAGTATAAAAAAAAGCTTAAGAATTTTTATAGAGGATTATCTGATTCCTTAATTCTGAGTCAAAAGAATATATAAGAGTACTTGTTTATGAGATTCTGGTCGTGTGTGTGTGTGTGTGTGTGTGTGTGAGAGAGAGAGAGAGAGAGAGAGAGGGAGAGATACAAAAATAGAAAGAGATAGACACATATGCTCGAAGACAATGAAACAGAGGCAAGAAGATAGAATTTGAGACGCATCAAGTAGCTGTACTCTTGATGTGGTTAAAAAACACGGCATTTGGAGCCAAGTTTGACTCCCACACCTTAAATAAGCTGTCAAGGTCCTCCAAAGAACATGTGCTCTGTGCATTCAGGTGTTCAAAGGTTGTTTTCCTTTCACTGTCCATTATGCATTTTCCCAAATCCTAGCAATGGTGCACCTGACCCCATCAGTAACATGCAGAAGCAGAACGACACTGCTTGTGAAAATCTGGAGTGTTTTTGAGTTTTTTATTTTTATTGTTGACTTCAAGTTTAGCTGAGTGATGTTAAGAATGCATGGGTGCACTAATGACTCTTATTATAGACCCAAAAGATAGGAGCATTGGTAGGATCTGAGGGAAGCAATGAGTTAATCTATTTAGAGAGGACCCTGCTGAAACCACCTAGTAGAGAAGTGTCTATGCTAGTGCTTCTCAGGCCTCCACGTCACAATCACCCAGGGATACTTATCAAAAACGTAGATTCTTTCTAAATCAGAATCCCTGGGTCTAGGGCCTAGGAATATGAATTCCAAAGAAGCTCCCAGATGATTCTGGTGCACACTAGAGCTTGGAAACCTTTGCTCTACATTATAGGAAGGTGGCTGGCAATCTTCAGGCATGGTGCCCCTACTTACTACAAAAGAAGATGTGTGTGCTAAAGGGGAAAGCAGTGAGGAGAAGACGAAGTGGGTACTGTTGATTTGCCAAAGGCCATTCTCTTTCTCGTTCTGCTCAAAACCACATTAGGGGCAAGCAGCACAGCTGAACCCATCTGGAAGGGCTTTTCAGTGAGCCTGAGGTTCCCAATAGCAGAGAGAACTGCCAGATATTGGGGGACTCAGCCAGAATGCTCCTCCACCTGTGGGTTAGACTTACAGAGTCATCTCTTAGAAAGCAAGTATCCCTGTGGTAAGTCTTATCTGAAGGACTAGAAGTTAGCTCCTTAATTATCTGTTAATGCTTTAAAAAGGAGTAGTTAACAGCATCCTAATAATATGGACAGGATGGGATATAGGGAGTCCACTTGAGGGTAGGAAGAGAGAAAGACATTAATATGGAGGTGGCAAGGCACCATATCCCCCACCACTCAAAGTCATCTTAGCTGCCAAGATGTCCCATCCCATCCCTGCTAAAAGAGCACAAGGGGGAATGGTTTGCCGCACATGCTTGGCATTATAATCTAGGTCTCTGGGGAGGTGGAGGCTGGATAACCAGGGCCTCATTGGAAGGGCTCAGTCTGTCAGCAGCACCAGAGTGAAGCCTCTCCCAGAGTAGTCTTTTTGTTTTGTTTCTTTTTTTGAGACAGGGTCTCACTCTGCCTGGGCTAGAGTACAGTGGTGTCATCATAGCTCACTGCAACCTCAAACTCCTGGGCTCAAGCAATCCTCCTGCCTCAGCCTCCCAAGTAGCTGGGACTACAGGCTTGCACCACCATGTCTGCCTAATTTTTTCTATTTTTGGTAGAGTCGAGTTCTTGTTCTTGCTCAGGCTGGTCTTGAATTCCTGGCCTCAAGCGATCCTCCCGCCTTGGTCTCCCAGAGAGCTGGGAATACAGGAATAAACTGCCTTGCCCGACCCCAGAGTAGTCATAAATAGAGGGGCAGCAGGTTTTAATCCAGCAGGTAATCTGGGGAACAACTTGCCTGACCAAAAACCAAATTTTGTCAAGGAAGAGAGTCTTAGCCAGTATGGTGAGAATACTAAACCTCTAGGTTTTCCAATTCAAATATGGACCCTCCTATTTCTTGAAACCATAGTTTTTGCCTAATTGCAAGCCAGGTGGGGTATTTGAGGTGTTAAAAGTCCAGGGAAAAGACAGTGGTGAAAGCATGGGCTCTGGAGTCAGACTGCCTGGGACTGAATCCTGTTCTACCATTTCCTACCTGTGCGACCCTGGGTGGGTTATGTCACCTCTCTGTACCTCAGTTTCCTCATCTGTAAAATGGGGATTAAGTGAGGTAAGGTCTGCTAAGCACTTAGATCCCGTATCTGTTGCTGTTATTATTCTTAGTTTCTCTGCCTAGGGCTGGCTCACAACAAATGCCAAAAGATGGGTCTTGGAGCTGAAGGGGAAGGAGAATTGTTGTGGCATCTGTATGGCTGATGTTCTTTCAAGATAGACAGTGGCTCTTTTGGCTAAATTACAGTCTTCTCTCCTCCCCCAAATCCTGCTGAGGGCATTGCTGGGCCACAGTCCAGGCATCTTCAGTCGGGGCAGCAGGTTCTCAGGTTCTCATGAAGAGCCTGTTAAGGGAAAAAGAGGTGGGGATGGCAGGAGGGAGAATAAACCACTACTTTGTGCAGTTCGGCTAGCAGGGCAAATAACATAACCAAGTTATTTACTGCAGGGCTTCTCAGGGTAAGATTTTAAAATAAAGTTCTGTTGGAGAATGCACACAATCCATTCTAGGGTGTAAAATGGAAATATCTTAGCCAGGATTAAATTACGCTTCCTGAGTCTAACAGTGCGTTTCCAGGGAGAGGAGGCGCCACGCAGCCTTCACTGCCACTCGCCCATTGTTGCCCGTGCCTCCCGCCTCCACTGGCCGGCCAGCCCCATTCAGCCTTCCCTGCCAGCCCACCGTGGAGAGAGTCTTTGAAACAGAGACTGGGTCTGAAAGCAAAACCGGGCCCCCTTTGGGTTGGGGAAAGTGTTGGCAATGGGAAGTGTGGAAGGAACTGGGGCAAGGCACTCACATATGTGACAGACACTAACTTTAAATCTGATGTTAATTATAAGCAAATGTGTTATGATCCATGTTGTAATTCTAAAAACTACCACCAGCCCATCACTCTGTGTTGTTTCATCTACGTGACTTTACTGAGAAATTCATTCATGAATTCAATCTTCATGACCTGAGCAGAAGGGCAGCACGGTACGATGATTATAGATGCTGTCATCTCAGGCTATCTGGGTTTGAATCCTGTCTCTGCCACTTAGCCATCAGACTTTGGGCAAGTCAATTTTCTTTCTTATGCCCCAGTGTTTTTATTCACAAAATGGGGATAAAATTGGCAAGTAACTGACTCATAGGGTTGCTGTGAGGATTAAATATGTGTAAGGTATTATAGTGGTACTTCACATTTTTCTTGGCACTGGGGCTTGGAAAGATGAGTAACCCATCAGGGAGTTTACAATCTAGAAATGCGGTATTGCATTCAGCCCCTATCACATGCTTTGCACAAAAGCAGTACACAACTAAAGTCTCATGGGAAGCCTGTGGAAATTGCTCATTCACTGTTGGGTGTCTAGAGGTGCTGGCTAGTTTAACATCACAAAATACCTCAGAAAAAACAAGTGGTTTTATATAATACCTCTACAAATAAGAACAAAAACCCTATCACATGTCATTAGTTAAAAATTCCATGCTCCAATTCTGAGAGTCTTTAAAAACTAAGAAATGGAGGGAAAAGCTTCAGTCTTTAAACAAATAGAGAAAATCATTTTTCATTGTTTTATGTAATCACTTAGAAAACTTACAGTGTGCGTTCACTGTTGATATGCTCAATAATGCTCTACTATGAGAGGCACAGAGTGCAAAGTCCAGTTAATCAATAAAAACTTTAAGAAAATACATAGATTAAAAGAGGTGAAAGAAGAACAGCAAGGACTATTCTAAAGCCATAAAATCTTTCTCCTTTACTTCCTCTTCCACCCTCCAAGAAAGAATATTCACCAATCTTTTCTTGTTCACTGTTTTTAGACTCCTGTTTTAAAATCTAAAAGTTCTTATAACATCCTATAAAAATAGACTACAAGGAGAGAGCCCATCCGAGGGATCGAATTCCCTCCATCCCAGGCAATTTAAGGCAGAAGAAGAATGCAATTTTAAAAAACCCAAAGAAAACAAAGACATAGTCCACACTATAAAAAATCTCTAGCTAAGTATCCAATTAAGTACTTTCGTTAGATCTGTTTTTTTGAAAAACTGAAATGAGGCTTCATGTGCTTTATTTGAATGGTTAGACATAATTATGCATAAGCCAGGAGAATCCATGTCATCCTGGCATTCTTGAAAGCAAGTGGGCCCCAAATGTCCCCAACACACTGACTTACTTCTTTTTCCACCCATCCCTTTTTCCTACTCTCTCTCTTTCTCTCTCTGCAGTGAGTGAAAGGAATATCTCTGTTAGACCATATCCTGCAGTTTTAACCAGTGGATTCCCTCTCCAGCCCTCTCCTGGGGGACTGGTCCGGCTCTTCTTACTGGCCAAATCCATGTCTCTGGCTCCAGCTGTCTTCCTCAGGCCAGATGCCTCCTGGTTACCCTCTAGTCCTGCTGGGGAAGGGCCTCTGGCAGCACTGTATTTTAAAATCCTACTATTTTAACATTAAGAAACAGTCCTCCTGTCTGACATATTTTTCTCTCTTCCCCTTCTCATCCAAACCCTGCCAATTCTACTCCGAAAGCCTTTCAAATCTGGGCTTTGCTCTTGATCTCCACTGCCCCTACCTGGTGTGGGCCATCTCCCCATCATCTGGTTCACCCAAGCCTCCCAGGAACATTCCCAGCCTCGGCCCCTCCTCCTCCATTTCTCTCTCCACAGGGCTGCTACGTGACTTTTCCCTACAATACAAATCTGATCATGGTTTCTTCCTGCCTTCAAAATAAAGTGCAAATACCCTGGATTAAAAGTTCGTTCCTAAAACTCACTATCTATCTTTTTGTTCTTTATTGTGGTTTCAAGGCTCACCTGGATTATTTTCTATGGTTGGAGAGAAACTGCATAAGTATTGTTCACAACAATAAATGTGAGAAATCAAGAAATATTTTCCTCAAGTAATGAATAATACCTGTTTGTAGCCAGTGTACCTGTTTGTACACTAGGGTGACTGTTCAGGTCCAACCAGTTTTATAGTTCTAAGGCAGACTTAATTGTTCCCAATGCTTTCTTTGTCCAAATTAATGAGTTTTACAATACATAAACCAGGATTAGCAAAGATTTGGCCAGTGTGAATTAATTCAACCTATGCTTACTGGATATCAAAAGCTTTAGGACCAGTCTCCTTACTTTTTTAAAAAAACAGGAGTGAAGAGGGGGGAAATGACCAAATTGAGGGTTCAGAAAGAGAAGGAGAAGAAAGGGCAACAAAGATGTATCATGCCTACTGAATGAACAATTCTACCTCAGGCTGGTCCTGATCAAAAACATCAGTTAACACACTCGAATTCTTTGTAAATAGTGTCTCATTTCATTTTAGTCTCCACAGCCACAATAGGAGTATGATTGTTCATATTTTATAGGTGAGGAAACAGACTAGCAATATTTATCTTATTTACTATAGTGAACACTGGGTAAGTACAATGCTCAGAGTTGAGGGGGGATACTCAACTGTCCTGTTTCCTAGAGGGAAGGGAATTTCCAGGTCCCAGCAGGGAAGAGTAGGATCTCTTCTTCTCAGCCTTCTCATTCTACCCTTCCCTAGGGAGAAAGTGTGGCCTGCTTGATCCATGAGTTTAAGAGAACAGATTGAGGATTCTCAGCTTGGCAAGCCCCCATGGGCTTTTTTACTCCTTTTTTTCAGCTTGTCTGTTGTCAATATGTGACTATCCTCTATACCCTGACTAGTGTGCTGAACAGAGAAGAAGAGAGGCAAACCTGCAGTCTGATGTAGGACAGAAGTATCAGGAGACCCATGGTGGCTGTGTATATAAGCCGCATCCTCCAACCTGGCTTTTATCAGTTGATAAAGCTAATAATTTGACTTCTATGTCTTATTTCTCAATTGGTTGTGAATAAAAGTGGGGAAGATAGAGGCTATTAACTGGCCCCATAAAAGCCAAATAAAAGGCACAAATATAGGTATTCAATAAATATTTATTAAATGAATGAATTAATTTGTCCAAGGCTGCACAGGTAAGAAGCAAGAATAGAGACTTGAATCCATGCCTGACAGAAAAGCCCATGGTTTTCTAAAATTACACTTCAGTGCTTCTTGTACAATGTTCTATGTCTAGGTTTTAGTTCACACTTCAATATGGCTTCCAGGAAATTGGAAATGCTGTTTGGTGTAGGCACGAATACCTTAAAAACATGTGTTTGCCTAAGAATGTTGCTGATATTCTGTTTTTCTATAACAGTGGTAAGGGGTGAGTTTAGCATGTCTGCTTGCTGTCAGCTACGTCATGGGTCGATACTGACTGAGCCCTCCAGGTACATGAGGAGGGACCTGGAAGGTCTGGAGAAGCAGTGGAGTGGCCCCCACGGCAGCATGTGACAGATGGGGAGGAGAAAGCAGCAGCCAAGCATTCAGCTGGATGAGCACTACAGGGGCAGGCAGGGCAAGAGACTGCGGACCAAGGAAAGGAGGCCGAGGGCCCACGAGGGACCTGGTGGTTTGGGGGCTGGGGAGAAGGCAGGGGAATGAAGACAAACACAAAAATCCCAGAAGAACAAAAGGCTGAAGAGAAAAATATGTCTGAAAAACAAATATGAAGGGGAGAGAGACAGATAAAAGAACAGGAGTAAATCACACGCTATGAAAATAGCCACAAACTGATTTTCCATTTCATGTCAAAATGATGAAAAGTGAGAGCCGGCCTGTGTGCCAGTAGCCTTCAGAAACTCAGAAATAAAACACCCTGGTTGAAAATAGTTTGGGGAGCCAGATGATGACAAGATTCCTCCTGCAGGCAAAAGTGAAATTAAAGTAATGATAGCATCTCTTACCCTTCCCTACCTCCGTCACAAAGGAGGGGACGCTGTTTGGCTGGCAACCACATATGAGCTCAGCGGGACCCTGTTCTGACTGAGCTATTATAGTTGCTTTTTAAGAGTATCCGGTAGAACTCAGGATTGTGTGCTCACAATCACCATATAAAAACAGGGTCATCTTTGCCTTTCACGTAGTTTTTTTTTTTCGTTCTGTTTAAAGGTTGGGGGCTTAGTCTTTTCCCCCCTCACTAGAGTAGCACACAAAGAATTCTCTGATACACTGTACCCACTGCAGATGAAAGCGCTTAAGTGTGTGTGAAAGCAACAATGTTTGGAGTGACATTTACTAGCTGAAAACAGTGAAATTAGAGCGTTCCAGTTCACAGAGATTAAATGTCAGGCTTTAAACATTTAGCAGAGTATTAACTATGGAAGTTTTTAAAATGCAGGATTCAGTTTTATACTGCAAACAGCACTTAAGACATATTAAAGAAAGACTTTTTAAAGCAAGGAAACAACTGATCCGTAGGCTGAATAAGAATATTTATTTTCAATTGAAAGCAAATGAACTGCATGACAGTTACCAAGTTTAGCTCGACAGTACCAGAAGGGCTCGTTGTCTTTCACCATCCCACATTAATAAGAGAAGGGGGACATTCCGCACACTTCATATTTTGGAAGATACAAGTCAAAATCTAAAACACAGTCGTTTCCAGGCACTTAATTTTCCACAGTAGTTGTGGACTTTAAAGGATCTAAGGGTTTTTACATCACTATTTTAGAATGAACGCCTTTTAATGGACCAGAAAAATTAGAAGGGAAAACAGATCACTTTTTTTTAAAGAATATTTTCCATGAATAAATGTATTCATAGCAAAATTGGCTATAATTTCTAAGTATAACCTCCATTTTTGTGACTAAGTCATAAAATTTCAGAATGTGACAATATCAGCAGTCCTTTCATTCAAAATCAGCTAGTAAGCACCTTCTCTATTATGCTTACTATGAGATGCTGGACAGATACAAAGCCATGATAATGGGTAACATTTCAAGCTTTGTTTTAAATATCTTAAAAGCATTGTATTTACAGATAAGAAAAGGGGGGGGGGGAGGCCTGAAGAGATTAGGGACTTTACTCAGAACTACAGGACTACTAAATTATGTGGGATTCAAACTCTGGCCATTGACTCCAAACCCTGGGTAATTACCTTCTACTCAAGGCACTCTCAGTGTAGCAGAGACCACAGAGAGGTGAACAAATAAAGTTTAACTCAAGAAATGCCACAATGAGAATATGAACAGAGACACACTGAGTAATTCAGGTCTAGGAAGACCTCACAGAGGAAAAGACATTTAAGCTGATATATGAGGAGTCTTTCCAGGTGAAAAAGCAATGGTTACTCTAGTAACCAAAGTTTAGAAGGCTCGACTTGTCCAAGGACTGTTTAGAGTTCAGTGTATATTTGAAGGGGGCGGGGCTGAAGCAGGGACCCGAAGCTGTTACAACAGCCCAGAGGAAGAGGAAAAAGGAGGATAGAGCAGGGTAATGGAGCAGGCCAGAGTCAGGAAAGGTTTCTGAGCCAGAGGCAAAATTATCTGGTGACCGACTAGACACAGGTGGTGAGGGAGCTGAATCCACAGCTAATTTTTAGACTATCGTATAGTTTAAGACTAAGAATTAAACATGTAAAACAGATTAGGAGTGGGGGTAGGGAACAGGAAGAGTATACTTTAGTTCAATTTTAGAAAACTGAGTTTGAGATACTAGAGGAACATCTAGGCATCCTCTATGTTGCAATCTCTACTTTAACAAACATTGAGTATCTCCTGTACCAGGTGTCCTCAAACTATGGCCCGCGGGCCACATGCGGGTGTTTTTGCCCGTTTGTTTTTTTACTTCAAAATAAGATATGTGCAATGTGCACAGGAATTTGTTCATAGTTTTTTTAAAAACTATAGTCCAGCCCTCCAACGGTCTGAGGGACAGTGAACTGGCCCCCTGTTTAAAAAGTTTGAGGACCCCTGTGACCTGTACCAAGCACTAAGGAAATGAAAAACTGGGCCCTGTCCTCCTGGAGTTCATGTACTGTACAGTGTGGTTCTCAATGGGTGACAACATATAGGGGAACTTATAAGGGCATCTGTAGTTGTTATAGTGACTCAGGGGTACTATTTGTACTTAGTGGATAGGTGCCAGGGATAATCGACATTCTGCAATTCTTGGGACTAATACAACAAAGTACAGTCCTACATCCAGCTTGATTTTCTTTTTTTCTTTTTCTTTTTTAGAAACAGTCTCGCTCTGTTGCCTAGGGTAAGAGTACAGTGGCATCATCATAGCTCCCTGCACCCTCAAACTCCTGGGGCTCAAGTGATCCTGCTGCCTCAGCATCTTCAGTATCTGGGACTACAGGCATACGTCACTAGGCCCAGCTAATTTTTGTATTTTTGTTTTTTAGAGACAGGGTCTTGCTATGTTGCCCAGGCTGGTCTCGAATTTCTGGCCTTAAGTGATCCTCCCTCCTCAGCTCCCAAAGTGCGAGGACTACAGGTATGAGCCACCACAACCAGCTCCATCTTAACTTTCAAATGTCCCATTGGACATCCATGTGAGTGATAATCCATTTATAGTTGTCTAAGCCTAAAACCTAATTCTGTTTTATATAGAAAGACAAAAATTTTTTTTGGTATGATATGTACACTCAATTGTCCCAAATAGAACCTCCATGGAAACTGAGGGAAGATCGTACTTTGTTTCGTTTGAAACTTTATGTTCACTATTTAAGAAAATTATACCATGGGCAGCAAAACTGCTCACAGTTTTTGGGTTACCAGTGCAATGTACCTGGATCAGTCTAAACTGTAGCTGTCCTACTCATGGTGAGTCTACATTCAGAATCTATCCACTCGATTAAGTCTCCTGATGTGGTCATGCCTGGATATTTACATATTGTAAAACGTGTAATTTGGTTACAAATTACTTTCCTTTTATTTCTCCTTTTTATTACAATTAGGGAAATATATTGCATTTTTGGAATTATAAACACAGGTTACATTAACTATGAATTTCATTTCAGGATAGAAAAGGATGTGTTACAAAAAGGACACATTGGATATAAAGGCGATCTGGCTGTGGTATCTATCACCCCACTGATCTCCAGGGTTGATTCAGCTGATCTGGCTGGCCAGGCCGGTGTCCCCTTCCTCCCTCACAGCTCCATGTGCGTCCCTCCCGAAGCCACACACTTGGTCGAAGAGGACGACCTTCCCTGATAGAGGACAGTTCTTCGGTCAAGGGTATACGAGTAGCTGCACTCCCTTGCTAGAACCTCCAATCAAGCTCTCAAGAAGGACACATTAAGTTTAAGAACCACTAGTGAGAGGCAGACATACACAGATGGAATTGAATACAAGGGAACCCATGGAAATATTTCAGAGAGGTAAAAAGTATAAAAGGAGAAGGAGGAAAAGAGGATATTGGCCATGGGAGATCTGGGAAGACCCGTGCATGGTATGAGTAGGTGAGGCCTGATACCTGTGTTAGAATAACTCCAGAAACGTGGGGCTTAGTACCTGCCTCCAATGATGCCCATTCATTTTGGTATGACTTTAATTTGTATCAATTTCTTTTCTATGCTCCTCCTGTATCTTCCCAACAAAGGCCCCTGTTCTGGGAGGCTCCAATAGGCAGAACGTGATGAATCCCTAACCTTTGTGGTGTCTTTCCCGGAATCTGAAAACTGTGGTCTCTGTAATACTTTCTGGTTAATCTTTTCTTCTTTAGGCTAAATCTCCTCACTTCCTCCAACTGTTTCTCATATAACTTGGTTTCATATTCCCTACCATCTGGGTCATTTTCCTCTGAACAAGCTCCAATTTGTCAATGGCCCTTTAAAAGTGTGGTGCCCAGAACCGAATGCGGTTTCCAGAGCTGAAATATATAACTTTATTTTCTAATATCCCCAAAAGGGAAAAATGTTATTCCTCTGCACAGACAGTGAGATCAGGATGGAGAGGACGGGGGTGGTGAGGGTTGAGAGTCTGTCTTAATAATCACTGTATCACCAGTATTGAAAAATTTCCTTTTATGTTTAAGCAAATTCTATTTGAATTTGTAATACTTGCAACTAGACTTCTGATCTCAAAGAGGCTTTTTCCTTATTTGCTTTAGTTTTGAGGATTAAGTGAAAAAAAATGTGGGTCTGGCTAACAAATACTAACAATTATTTTTATTTGCTGATAGCATCCGTCTACCAGCATCCTGTAGTCATTTCCTGCCTGAAGACATTTTTCTTTTAACAGACTGTACCCTGTCCATGTCCCGAGTCAATCTAACCAAGATTGGCAGGACACCACCCTTTCCAGGGATTTGGTCTATAAAATGGAATTAGTATTTCTGCCTTAAGCTTGAATCTGGTATGTGTATGGAAAGCCCCTGCATTCCTGTGTGTCTAGTGAACCTCAGCTTTAGCCCCAAAATGCAAAATTCCATCAAGGCTCCTGATTTTTTATGGCATTTTGGTCCGAGACTGAAATACTGCAGTAATTTGATTGACTTTTGCCAACATGTTGTCTATAGGGGCTAAAACAGTACCAGCTCATCTCCTCATTCTAGATGCTAGGGGCCCCTTAAACCACAGCAATAGTATCCACTGGTTTGAACCTTTGGAAATGATAGCAGACCTCACAAGGATGCCACTCTGGCATGAATACTAGCTTGCTATCTACCTTGCAGGCAATGGCTTCAACAAGTAGGAGACAGGTTAGCCATGGAAGTCTAAGCACCTTATGTTACAGCTGCTAGCTGCCCAAGTTTCAACATGCTTTTGTAGCTGAACTGATCAGCTCCGACGTAAACTACATGACAGCAGGCATATGTGTCTGTTTTGTTAGCTGATGTATCCCTCACCCTTAGAATAGTGCCTAGCACATAACAGGTGCTCAAGAAACATTCACAGAATGAATTAATGAAAAGATC
Organism: Cheirogaleus medius; assembly: GCA_008086735.1. Classification (NCBI taxonomy): domain Eukaryota; kingdom Metazoa; phylum Chordata; class Mammalia; order Primates; family Cheirogaleidae; genus Cheirogaleus; species Cheirogaleus medius. Next base: position 71,963,086 of record VBSM01000529.1, read on the forward strand.
TGGTATGCTAGATAGACATCTATCTTTATTTCCTTTCTTCTGAGAATCGTCTCTTGTCTATTCCATGTTATTCTAGTGGAGCTGCCAGTCATGAGACAGAACAAGCTAGCAAATGGTGTGATCAGTCTGGGAGCTCAAGGATACGCGAGTCCCTAAACCCTAGATTCCCTACAGTAAACAGGTATCTGTACTTGTTTCTACTTCTAGAGAATTTGAAGCATAAGATCTGGGGCTTTGATGAATGTGGGTACATTCTGCAGGTATATCATTCCGAGTCTAAACTTTACATGAACATCTAGCATAAAACCCAAGCCAACAGGATAAAATGAACGTCTAGTGAGAATAAGCTTATGTTTCTATTGTTGACTTTCAAAACTAATCAAATACAGGTATCAGAAATTATCTTATTCAGATAAATTTGAGATGAAACTTTTGGAAATTTCTGCTAGATGACATACAATTTTAATAAGGTCAGCTTTAGTATGATAATGCTATTTAGGGCTTCTTGGAAAAATTTAATCTGTGGAATACAACAAAAAAACCCTATATATTGGATTAAAATCATCCAATAAGTGGGAGGCAGGAAAGCTATAGTTGTATAAGGCTTTTAAAAAATGGTGGTAAATGACATAGAATTTACCCTTTTAACTATTTTTTACATGTATAATTGAGTGGTGTTAAGCGCTTTATCATTACAGATATGCTGTATCCATTAAACATTAACTCCCATTCTCCCTTTCTTCAGCCCCTGGTAACCTCTATTCTACTTTCTGTCTGTATGAATTTGTCTATTCTGGGTATCTCAAATGAATGGAATAATACAATATGTGTCCTTTAGTGTCTGGCTTATTTTATTTAGCATGGTGTTTTCAAGGTTCATCCATGTCGTAGCATGTATCAGAATTTCATTTTTATGGCTGAATATATATTCCTTGTGTGTATATACTCCACATTTGTTTCTCCATTCATCTGTTGATGGACACTTGAGTTGTTTCCACCTTTTGGCTACTGTAAATAATGCTGCTATGAACACTGGTGTACAAGTATCTGTTTAAGTCCCTGTTTTTTATTCTTTTGCGTACACCTAGCAGTGAAATTGCCGGATCATATGGTAGTTCCATATTTAACTCTTTGAGGAATCTGCATATGGTTTTAAAAGGTCACTTATAAGACAAAACTTTATTAATTTAGAAACTATATACTGTGAAAATTGCTATTCCTCACTCGATATTTCACTTATCACAACTAGAGATGAAGAGATTGCTATAGCAGGTAGAACAGAGAATATATTACTTCCTTACAGTGAAGGAGGGAGAAATTTCCAAGTAGTGACAGATTCCCAAGAAAAAAGTCAAAATAATTGTGCTCTGCTAAAATGGATTTTGACTAGTCATCAGGATTTTGACAAACAAGAAATATAGTAGTTTTCTTTAGAAAACTCATGTTTCATTCAGAAATAAAGTGAGAATGAATCCCATTATTTGATCATATAATTGTAGTCTCTGTATACAAAATAATTGATTAGTACTCATCAAAAGTGTAAATGTCATGAAAGACAAGGAAAGACTGAGGAACTGTCACAGACTGGAGGAGACTAAGGATACCTGACAACTAAATGCAATGTGGATTCTGGATTCAACCTGGAACAGAAAAAGAACAATGGTGGAAAGACTGGTAAAATCCGAATAAAGTCTGTAATTTAGTTAACAGTATTGTACCAGCATTACTATCTTGTTTTGATAACTGTACTATGATTACATAAGATGTTAACATTAGTGGAAGGTGGGTAAAAAGTATGCAGAATTCTCTACTATTTTTGCAACTTTTGTGTAAGTTTAAAATGATTTCAAAATAAAAAGCTAAAAACAATTATAGTTTCTAAACTTTGGCCAGGTGTGGTGGCTTACACCTGTAATCCCAGCACTTTGGGAGGCTGAGGTGGGAGGACTGCTTGAGTCCAGGAGCTTGAGACCAGCTTAGGTGACATAGAGAAATCCCATCTCTGCAAAAAAAATTTAAAAAACCAACTGGGTGTGGTGACGCACACCTATAGTCCTAGCAAACCAGGAGGCTGAGGCAGGAGGATTGCTTGAGCCCAGGAGTTAGAAGTTGCAGTGAGCTATGATCATGCCACTGCACTCCAGTCTGGGTGACAGAGTGAGACCCTGTCTCTTAAAACAACCAAACAAACAAATAAAAACAACAAAAAACCTTAATGGGCATGTGAAACTATTAACTCTAATAATTAGAGATAGCAATGATAAATCTGAAGTTACAAGTCTGATCTTTGAATGAACTTCCGATATTCATAGGGGAATAAATATGAGGCTATTTATACTGAGTGCCTCTAATAACTAATTCTCTCCTGTACCCTCAATGTCACACTGGCCCTGTGTTTCTTCTTCCTAGATCCATCCTCCCAAACCTTTCAACTTTATCTTCTGGAACAGACTTTACATAGGAAGGCTTCTCCCAACATTTATATATTCTCAAATAATTATTCTCCTCAACTGTTGTCAAATGAATGTTTATAATCCAGATTGCTCTCTGAATTCTGACACTACATCCAATGGATGTCTCTACTTTCAAATGCAGCTGAAATTTGACTCATTTGCCCAAGTCAGAAACAGGACTCAGCCTAGACTTGTCCTTGACTACTCTCACCTTTCTGTCCCAAGCAGTATCTTGGTCTATACTGTAATATAAAATCCAATATATTCCATTCATTAAAGTGTAAAGTTGAAATTCAGCTATCTTTATCATCAATAGACAGAGGGAAGTTGTCTACCAGTGATAAAGACAAAATCTCATTTTGGCCTAAAATGCCAAAAGAGATTGTAGAAATTGGTTATAGGTGAATTCAGGACATTTACAATGGTGAAAATGCTCTTTTTATTTTGTATTAAAAGAAAAAGAAACAAGAAGCTACTGTATACTGATATTTCTATTAGCCATTTGACTGTTCATTTGTGTATTATGGATTTAGAAAATACCACAGGGATGAGTTAGTTCTTTTTGCCATTCCTAAATTCTACAAAAAAAAAAAAAAAAAAAAAAAAAAAAAAAAAAAAAAGGAAAGAAAAAAAGAGAGAGAGTTAGTTCTTCACTGGAAGGGAAAAAATATCATAACAACATTCCATATTTAGTAAAAAGTTCTACAAATCTGGAAGATAAAATTCCAATTCCAACAGAGCCTAGCAGAAATAAAAACAAGCAAAGTTCTTCATTACACAAACAAAGACACTGGATCAAGTCAGAAGGAATTGTTCTGACCATGTATTTAGAATACTGTATGCTCATCTGGCCACACTATCATCAGAAAGTCGACTGAGAAAACAATGAGGAAGTGAGGGGCATCTAGATAGCCAAGATCTCAATTACTTCTTGCTATGGACTAAATATATGTGTTCCACCAAATCCATATTTGAAACCCTAACCTCCAAGGTGACAGTATTAGGAAGTAGAGCCTTCAGGAGGCAATTAGGTCATAAGGGCAGAACCTTCATGAATAGGATTAGTGCTTTATAAAAGAGACCCCAGAAAGTTCCCTCAACCCTTCTACCAAATGAGGTTACAGTGAGAAGATGGCTGTCCATGAACCAGAAAGCAAGCCCTCACCAGATACCAAACTGGCTGATCCCTTAATCTTAGACTTCCCAGACACCAGAGCTGTGAGAAATAAATTTCTATAGTTTATAAGCACCCACTCTAGTAGCCTGAAGAGACTAAGACACTCCCACATACAACAGGATTAAGATTCACTATTCTTTATTATTGAAATACAAAAAATAAATTTGATTGACAAGTGTTTTAATCTGCATTTTAATGACTAAAAGTGATGAAAAGTAAAGATCAAAGCTTTTAACCAATTTAATTTAATTACTGTTTCATCATATGACCTTCCATGTAAATATGATTTGGATCTTTTGGTGAATGTCATAGTAACCTGAAATCTCTAGTTTAGGGAAATAATATAATTCAGCTTGGTCAGAAGTGGAGCTGGAACTAAACTTTCTTGAACAATTTTACAGTTGTTTTATTAGAGCAAGCTACCATGTTATTATAGTGGAGCCCAGTAAGATTTTGCTGCTCATTAAGTAATAATTCATTCTCCACATTTGCTACTGAGAAATACAAATGCCAGATCTGGTAGTTATGAGGGCTGTGTACCCCTAATCAGGCAATATTCTGCAGATTGGTCGCACGGTACATCATTATATGTGAGTTCCCCCTTAAGAACATCTATGCTCCATGGTCAGTGGAGCCTGATCTAGGCAGCCCTGCTTTGGTGGAACTTTCTAGTACATTACTTTACAATCAGTCAATCAAAGACTCATGAAGCTTGAAGGAACCTAAAAGATCGAAACTGATATCACAGGAAAAAGTATAATCTGATGAGATATTATTCAAGCCTTTTTTGTATTTGCTCTGTTGATGAAACAACAAACAAAAAACAATCCAGAAGAATTTTTGCCTCTCATCATAAATATCAGAGTTGACATAAAGTCTAAATATAGAATTGTCTCATTTTTTCCGTTGTATTTGAACTTGTCTAAAAGCTACTGTTTATCCACAATTTATCCTAACCCTCCGTCTCTCTTTTTTTTTTTTAAGACAGAGTCTCACTCTGTTGCCTGGGCTAGAGTGCTGTGGCATCAGCCTAGCTCAGAGCAACCTCAAACTCCTGGGCTCAAGCAATCCTCCTGCCTCAGTCTCCTGAGTTAGCTGGGACTACAGGTGTTCGCCACCATGCTGGCTAATTTTTTTTCTATTTTTATCAGAGACAGGGTCTTGCCCTTGATCACGCTGGTTTTGAACTCTTGACCTCAAGCGACCCTCCCGCCTCAGCCTCCCAGAGTGCTAGGATTACAGGCATGAGCCATCATGCCCGGCCTGCCATTTCTTTTGATGGAAGGAAGTTTCCTGCTCTTTATAATAAAAATACAGTGACCAGAACCTGGATGTTTACAGTGTTTTGCTAACAAATAAGACAAACAATCCCCCAAATCTGCACTGGTCTTGCAGACAAAAGAAGTCAAACAATTACTTCAGAGTCTCAAAACTAATTTATTAGCCTAGTAAGTGGACTAGACTAGTCTAGTGGACTAGACTCCAACTTGGATATTTTACTGTTCTCAGGTCCCAAGTGAGATAAAATGCTTCAGCATATATTTTTAGTCATGGGTTATTTTTATTTTATTAGTGTTGCCTTTAAATCACTTTTCCATAAAACCAAACCAAAAAAAAAAAAAACCCTCCAGTATTTCCAAATTTATGATTCCCTAATTGAATTATGCAATTCATTATGAAGTAATGGTCTATAGTTTACTTTACCCTTTACCTAACTTTTATTATTTTGTGTTTAGAATCATTCTCAGAAATACAAGTTGGCTGATTACTCCCCAGAGACTGTGGGAACCTGGCCTTTCCGAACCGTTTTGTTCACTGTTTGGCTGTGAAACAGGCTTCCTCTTCTGGGGACCGATCTGTTATTGATTTAAAAACTGACCTAAAGGGCCAGTTTGTTCTGGGCCTTTTGAAGTGCCTTTGCTGCTACTGACTTCTAGAACTATTCTGTCAGACACCCTGAAGCCTCATGCCATATTCTTTACTATGTAGTTTGTGCAGCCTGGGATAATGGCTCATTAGCCTGTTCTCACCTCCAAAAGAGGGCCTGGGATTTAAAACACCTCCAAAGAATCACACTGATGTTTTAGTTTGGAACCTTTAGGCAGGTCAGTTCAGCTCCCACTCCACACCACCCCTCCTTCTCAGCCCTGGACTTGAGGCCATTCCTGTATCCTTGACTACAGACTCTTCTGAGCACAGATGCCATGTGTTATAGTCACCCTCTGTTTTCCACGGCGCCCAGCTCAGGTCTCACAGCAGTTACTCAATGCAAAATAAAAACAAAATTTGCAAATAATTTATTTTTTTTTTAGTTATTTACAAATAATTACAATTATTTGCAAATTGACTTACAAATAATTTTTTATTTGTAAATAGCAAAAAGTTTGTAAAATAGTAACAAATTCACTAATAAATAACTTCAAAGGCCAGCTTTGACGTCTAGGTTTTATGATCCTAGAGAGATGACATCGGAAAAAATCCTGCATTAATGGTTTCAGGCAATCTTAAAAAATACGAAGTAATTCAATGAATAGCATTTTCTTTAAGAATTAAGTGAGCATTTTGGTGAATGGCAGCAGAGGAAAACCTGAGTTCCCAGGGCTTGGTTAAGTTTCTTAATCCTTTTCAATCTGAAGGGAGCTTTACACAGTTTTAAATTTGCCATGGCACTCAGATAAAAGGAGACCGGCATTTCTAGTCTTTGATAGCAAAGAGGGCAGAGCACACCCGCTAGTGGGGGAGGGAGTCAGAGTAATAAAGGTAGTCCAAGAGGCAGTAGTCAAGGGGCCCCTGAACTCCATTCACCTGTCAGTGAGATCCAGGAGGGTCCACAGGATGTCAGCTGAGGAGGAGATACTTAACTGAGCGAGAAGAAAGGCAGTGCAGTGCTCTGGAGGGAGTTGGAACCCAGCACTGCTCATTTATTTCCCTCTGGTGGAACTGGTATGTTCCAGTTGTTTATCAAAGACCACTCTACGCACCCAACACATAGCTAAACTCTGTGGGGGCTAATAATAAAGCCAGAAAGCTTGGGTTTGGGCCCTTAAAATCCTCAAAATCTAATCTGGAGAGGGAGAAAATTAACAGAAGTTAAATGACCAGGGGCCGGGCACAGTGGCTCACGCCTGTAATCCTAGCACTCTGGGAGGCCGAG
>VBSM01000529.1:71969969-71980353 GCA_008086735.1 Cheirogaleus medius
AAAAAAAAAAAAAAAAGAAGTTAAATGACCACAGAACAATTAAATGCTAAACTATAAGTTCAAGAGGAGTTCAAAGGTGGGAAAGATTTGGACAGACCAATGGTATAAGACAAAGCCTCAGAAGAAGCCTCAAGAAGACAAGAAACTGAACTGGGGAACTAAGGTTGTTTATGAATCAGACACATGTTGATGAACCCTTCTTGAGAGGGGCAGGTTCAGAAGGATGTCCTTGAATGGTGGCTCAGCAGGAGAGAGCTGGAATTCATTGGTAAATCCTAACACACTGCTTTTGGAAAGGCTAAAGTCTGTGATAAAAACACAAGAGAGCCAAAAACGAAAGAACAGAGAAGCAAACAATCCTTGGTTGTTTTCATGCCTGAAGGGGCTCACTGTGGCATGAAAATCAACATGAAAACAGTCAGAATACCGCATCATCCAAACTGGGCACTATGCAGACATTCCTTGGTCTGAGTTTCAAAAAAATTATTAACTCCTTATTAGCTGTTTTTTGGAAGAGAATAACCTAATGACAAAGGTGTAGGGGTGGGAAGACCCAGGAACCTACCACGGAGGCTCTTTCTGCACATATAGTCACGGTCACACAAGACTGTGAAGTAGATATTATGGTCCCCATTCTACAGACGAGGAAAAGGAAGGTTATGGATACTACATAGTTCACCTAAGCCTTCCCAAATAGAATGGCAGACCTAGATTTTGAACGCTGATATGCATGTTGCCCAAGCCCATTTCCTCTGTTTCATGTAGAGATCTATACTTGATCACCCTTAGAGAGGAGAGAAATCTATGAAATCTCATTTTTAGTGTGGTCTGCAGCTGAGCCTAGAGTTGGGAATGAGAAGAACTTGTTTTTCATTCATGCTTTGCTATTAGTGCTAAGATTCTGGACAAGGCACTCCTCTCTCTTGGTTCTATTATCTAAACTCGAAAAAGATGATATGGGATGAAATTATTCTGAAGGTATCATCTGTATAAGTTTATGATTCTAAGTGTACAAATGGGTTCTCCATCAGAGAATGATCTAATATGACTTCTAATAAAAAGAGGAAAGGGAATATGAGGATATACACTAATTTTTATATTTAGAAATCTACTAAGATATAAATAATCTAATAAATATTAACTATTCTGTCACAATGGCAATGGCAGCACTAGGACTTTAAAGAAGAAGGGTTCAGTGACAGCAAGTTTATCTTGCAACTGTGCAAAATAAGCCCACTTCACTTACATGGCATACATTTAGTTCTCCATAACATCTATCAGACCCCCAAGCCACCCACTTCTACTGCTCACTAAGGTCCTCAGAAAAAGGGTGGAAGGCTGGACACAATCATGGTCCAGTCAGGGAACCTACAAAAATGAAACTGCCAGAGGTAAGAGACCACAAAGAGAAAGGATCCCAGGTAAGGCAGTCACTACTCAGTACTGGTTGGTACATCTGCCCTGCAGTTACTAGCCCTTCCAAATTTGCAAAAGGAGCCAGAAACATGGATTTCTCATGTAGTGTGAAATATCTTGACCAACTATGTGGTCCAAATACTGACCAACAGTGAATGTGAATCAGACAAGATATTCTGTGTTCACTGAGGTCCAAGGATCATCAGTTTGCTTCAGAATTAGCTGATAAAAAAGAGAAGGTGGGAGGCCTGATGAGTTCAAGTCTTAAAAATAAAAAGGGGCTCACTGAAGCAGATGTAAAAAAGGCATTGAGAAAGAGCTTGTCCAATTCACATCTGAACAAAGTTCATTAGTAATCCCTAAGCTACTACACGTCTAACTCTCACAATGCTTATAGTTTTTCTCAACACCTATCTGCTTCCTACAGTCAACAGTAAGAAAGCCCTTAAAACAAAGAGTTGGCATACTAGGAAAAAAAATGGGAACATTTGTGAAAATTAAAATGAAGTTTATTTCCCAGTAGACCTAAGGGAAGAAAAATTCCTGCAGTGGAAGCTGACCAAGGTAGATGGAAAGGAGTGGAGGTAGACAGGCTACCCCTATGGCCTTTGTGAAGAAAACAGGTGGGAGAGGATGTCAAGGAGAAGATGAAAACAGGGGCTTCAATGTGGATCTCAGTGATAGGGCAGAGGTGTAAGTAAGAAGAGGAAGAAAGAGAAAGAACGAAGTATGATAAGTGACAGAGAGAGGAGGGCCACTGAGCACGTGTCAGGCAGGGCAGTAGGAGGGCAACCAAGCTCTGCAATGACCCTGGGGGTATGAATGAGTGACAGGTGCTCCTGAAGTAAACCATAGGGAACCCCAGAACAACTCTGACACCTGTATTGCCATCATAATTGAAGCAAACATTTTTTTTCAGGTCTACGATATCTAAAATATGATGAGGTACAGGAGCTCCAAAGAACGTGAGTCAAGGCAGGAGGTGAGTGGCACTGAGGTGTTTCAAATGGCAGGGAATCATCTTCCCAGCAGAGGGAGTGGCCTGTTGAAAAGCAAACGGAGCTGACAGCTGTGCTCCTTCTATTGGAGCTTCTTATTATTCCCATTTGCTAGGGAGGAGAAGCTAAGCTCAGAGAGGCTAACTGATTAGCTTCGAGTCACCACATCTAATTATTGACAAAGCTGAGAGTAAAACTAAAACCTCCTGATTCCCAGGATGGCATTTTTTTTTCCTGTACCACAACTGGGGTATAATGGATGCCGACCCAGAAAAAAATAGTTTGGAAATTATGAGAAAAAATGTAAGCAAATACTCAGGGTAAATTTTCAATGAAACCTGTACAACAAAGATGGGAACTCTTCTTCTATGACCTGAAGACTAGAAGGTTGCCTTATATAAGTCCCACCCCATTTAGAGGGGGGAGAAATTCACCCCCTACCTCCATGCCATCCGATTCTGTTCTCTCATAGCAGTGACCAGTGAGGAATTTTTTTCTCCCTATGTGACTTCACAGGGATGAATCATGGCTCCTTGAAAAACTGAAACAGGAAAGTTGGCTCAGGAATAATTAAATAGTAACAGACCAAGTTCCCTAAATTCTAGGCACAGTCTCCACTAACAAGACTTATCTATAAAATACTGTCTTGTGTAAGCAAACTTTTTGAAAAAAAAGCATCGGGAGCTTTAAAGATGTGGACACAACTGATTTAAGCATGCAACACCTGTCTTTAGATAAAAATGATTATTTAGACCACAAAAGCAAACCTGTTTTCACAGACTGTCAGCTGTAAACATATTTTTAAAATTGCTTGTGTCAAATATTTGTATAAGTGGCTTAAATGTGAATTCAGGAAGACCAAGAATGCATAATGGTATTTTGCTAACAAATGGAATTTGCTGCCCTTTGCAATTTTACAGCTGATTCCACTGGAGGATTTTATTCTTTATGGCAGAATATGGAAATTCTGACACTGTAAACATATGAAACTTATAAATCTGGTATTCAAATTTCTTAAAAGGAATGATCAGTCACAACATGTTCTTTTCATAATTCAAAGGTCTTATCAGCAGGGAACTTCTTGCTGTTTTTAAGAGTGTGTAATACCAGTTAAAGCTCTCTAACCTGTTTCTAATTGGATCTTTTTCAACTTTCTAAACAATAATGCTAACATATCTTTTTCTCTAAACCATGACAGTGTTTGAATTTGTAAGATGTTTATTCATTCCTCTTGTACATATTCCTGATTGTAAGGTCCTTTTGAAGAACATTTTTATAATTATTTAACCATATCTCTTATGGAAAATCAGTTAACCCTTTTGACTATGTGGAAAAGGCTCCATGGAAAGTGAGAAGCAGCTTGACGTACATTTTCTGCAAAATGCTGTGCTGGTGTAAGTGGCATCTCAAATCACACGCTAACAGAGAAGTGATACGCTTTCTACAGCTGATTTAACTTCATATACGTTTTACACTAGAAAAGGAAATCCATTACCAGCAGGCTTCACTGTATTCATGCTACAAAGTCAAAAAATCCAGGAGACCAGGAGATACAAAAATTACCAAATAGCAAACTATCAAAAGAGTAAATGCTAACTTAAAAAGGTACATTTTATCCAATGACTCGTGGGGAGGGAAAATGAGAAATTACAAAGAAAGACGCGAAGAAGACGGCCTTTGATCTCCAGAAGCTGTTAGAAAACATTGTCTGGGTTTCGATCTTTTTTTTTTTCCTTAAATGAAGTAAAAAACCCTAAGTGGTTCTACCACACTAAGATATTAAAATAAAGCAACTGCTGATGAAAATGGTTGAGAACTTGATACTATATAGGTAGTGGTTATACAACATTGGAATGTACTAAATACCACTGAACTGTACACTTTAAAATGGTTTAATTTTATGTTATGTGAATTTCACATCAATAAAAAAATAAAGCAACTGTACTCTGGTTAAGGTGAATGAGAAATTTTTGCCATTTTCTATTGGTTGCTTGGATAAAGGTAATATTTAATACTTCAGAAACATGTTATCAAAAAAAATCCTCAGATGAATTTCAGGGATTAATTCAAAGGGAGCAAAAGTTAACCAAGGAGCAGTTACATAGTGTTTTTTTTTTCCTATTCTATTTTTTCCATGCTACCTAAAAGCTGTAAGCAGTCATCACAAGTGTTTTTTTAATTTTATTATTTTAATAGATTTAGGGGGTATAGGTTGAATTCCATTATATGTACATATTGTACAGCGGTGGAGTCTGGGCTTTTGGTGTACCCATTCACTAAGCTTTTTGTTTTTTTTGAGACAGAATCTCATTTTGTTGCCTGGGTTAGAGTGCCGTGGCATCAGCCTAGCTCACAACAACCTCAGACTCCTGGGCTCAAGCGATCCCCCTGCCTCTGCCTCCCGAGTAGCTTGGACTACAGGCACGCACCACCATGCTCGGCTATTTTTTCTATATATTTTTAGTGTTCCAGCTAATTTCTTTCTATTTTTCTTTTAGTAGAGATGTGGTCTCGCTCTTGCTCAGGCTGGTCTTGAACTCCTGAGCTCAAATGATTCACTCGCCTCGGTCTCCCAGAGTGCTAGGATTACAGGCCTGAGCCACCACGCCCAGCCCCCATTCACTAAGTTTTAATAGCTTCTCTGACTCTGCCCTTCCTATCTGCCTCCTACCCAACTTCTCTCTTTCAATATTTATTGAACTCCTACATGCCCCAAGCACTTTAATAGGTGCTTTGATCGCCAAGGTAAATAATATACCTTGCTTTTGCTCAAGGAGTTCACAGTCTGTACTCAAATTTTCAAAACTTCCCATGATACTTCCATACCAACTCTAGTTATAAAACCTCCACATCTTTTAATGATCCCACTTCACCTGGACTGCAGCAGCCCTCCCCCAGCTCTCCCATCACATATTCAACTATTTGTGCTGTTCGTGCGCCCTTATTTTCTTTTTTCCTCAGAATAAAGGGAAATTTTAAAAATCCTAAACAAAAACGCCACTTTATTGATTTTCAAATGCTATACAAATGAAACTACTATTTCACAAGAACCTTTAAAAACAGGCACTGAAAGCCTGTGAAGCTGGGACTGGTTCTAGGAATTATTAATACTTATGCATTTAAGGTCATTTCAAAGATTTTCTTTCTCTCTACCCCACCCTCTGTTCTCACCAGCCACCAGCACCGCCACCACTTCTGTCTGCAATGCCAGGTTGTGCCAAGTTCATGGCCTCTGACCACATCAGTCCCTTCTTTGAGAACAGCTTTGTTTCCATCACATTTTCTTTAGTCTTATCCTCTCACAACTGAATTCCTTTCCCTTCAACTTTCATTTTTATTTTCACGGTAGCCACACTACTATCCTTGGGAAAACGCACTGGCTTTCACCTTGAAAGGAAGAGGCCCCATCAGGTCCAGATCTAACATGTGCCTGTGATGGGCTGGAACAGTGACAACTCGGAAAGTGACGTAGGCAAAGCAAAACAAGACAGCAAAAATGGCAGGCGAAGCCACGCTGGCTTCTGCAGAGAGGAAAAAGGTAATGTTTGCCAAGTGGAAAAAGGATCAACTTAGAAAGAAAAATCATTTTCAAGCTTCTCAGAGTCCCCCAAAATGGAGAAGAATAAAAACAACTCAAAAGCAATTTAATGGATAACACATAACCTAACTTTGACACAGATTTTGTTCTGAGCTCACTCAAAATGTGAAACAGAAGCCATAACATTTAAATTAAATATCTCATTTATGGATAGCAGCAGCTACAGGTTGTCACTCAGCCAATGTGTCAGTGGCACAGCTGGTAATTTCACCACGCAGCTGGGAAAAGCAGCTTGTCAGTCAGTCACAAGAAACCAGATATTTGGGAGGATTTTCACATCAAATCACTTCTCACAGTAGACTTCAACCATCATCAGACTTGCTAGACGCACGTACAATGCAGACCTGGTTCTTCTGTTTCCTTCTGAAGGTTGCGAAATTTACGGTGCATATATGGAAGGAGTAAAAAGGTGGGAAAGAGTAATACTGGCATTATTTTAATACATTATGGAGGACTGGACAACAGAGGAACAGGAACTGAAGAAACCTAAACAAAGGGCTCTCAAGTATGATTTCATCAATCTCGGAATACACTAAGCAGTAGACAAGTATGGTCTAATTGTTTCTCATTTGACTTGGCTTGAAAAATCTATTCTCACTTAACTCCATTTATAGATAGGCATCTTGGCAGAGCTGACCTTTTCTTTGTCTAGCTAAGCTCTTTTGAACATGTTGTAAAGGTCTTTTTAGCACCAAAAAATATAATACCAGATGAAGGTCATTATGCAAAGAGAATCAAACCAACAACAGTTAAGGAGAAAAACAAAGTTCTTGTAAGGGTTCTGGCATAGCAACAAGAAGTTAACTGTCTCTTCTTAATATTTCAAACACATGTTAATTAGGCCAATAAAAATTTTATATACTACGCAAACAGTGATAATCTTGGTGCCACCTAGTTTGTGGCTCAACACAGAAAATACTTAATAAAAAAAAAATCACAGTATCCTACTTACAGACAATAACCCACTATCCATGTTATCAACTTTCTGCTGCTATGAACTTAGACATTTCACAGCTCAAACTGGGTATGGAACATGGAAAAAAATGACAAAGTAAAATAATGGTCTTCTTTCATACAAAGCATGAGTGAGTGTAGATGTAATAAATACATCTAAATTTGTCATGGTGAATTAAATCAACTTCAGCTTCAGGCAAAGAGGCAGAGTTTTAGGCTGAAACGGTCCATTTCTTTCCAATTTGTTATATATGGACAATCTAAAATTTATTTTTACTTGATTAAAAATTAAATTAGGTTTCATTTTTTAATGCAGAGCTCTTTCCTTGAGTATTTCATTTAACAATGGCCAGGTTGGAATGAAGCCAATAATCAAACACTGCAGACTTTGGAAACTTTCCTGGTTTTTCAGATTCTTAATAAAGCCTGAGAAGAGCATCAGTATAGGGAGTGGGTGTCTTTGTTTTGTGATGACTCACATCACCCAGTATTCATTCATTTATTTTTAAGTCATTCCACAAATATGTGGAAGCTTTTCTAGAAAGGGACCACAGAAAATGCAAAAATACTTGGCCTTTACCCTCAAGAACTTTACAGATCTTTCTTCCCCTGCTCCCCCAACATAAGCAGTCCTCTTACTTTAATGATCAGCAACCTTTTAATTTAAACTATCTCTTTCTCTCCTTGAAACAAACTAATTTCTCTTCAGGAGTATATTTCCAAGAGACTATGAGAACAGCCTACTTATTCAAAGACTGACTCAAAGACTTCTACTTTTAGAAGAAACTAAAGAAGACACAATAGTGAAGAAATCTTTGGGCTTTAGGATACAAAACAGCAGACTCATATGGAGTATTTAAAATTCACTTTAATGTGGGATTAATGTGCACATTATGTAAGGGGAAGAAGAGCACAGAAGAGATGATGAAGGGCTTAAATCAATGGGACTATTTAGATATGGTTAGTGAAGGGATAACAAAGTGTTCTATGACTCTTTCAGCAATCAACAGCACTATTAGAAAATCAGCAAAGATGTAGAAGAACTCAACATCATCAACTAACAGGATCTAACAGACAATTATAGAACATTCCATACTACAACAGCAGAAAACACATTCTTTTCAAGTGCCCATGGAATATTCACGAAGATAGACCATATCCTGGGTCATAAAACAAACCTCAGAGTATGTTCTCTCACCATAAAGGAATTGAACTAGAAATCAGTAACAGAAAAATAATAGGAAAAAAATCTCCCAATACTTGGAAATTAAACAAAACACTCTAAATAATATACAAGTCAAAGATGAAGTCTTAAAAGGACACAAAAAATACTTAGAACTGAATGAAAACAAAAATACAACACATCAACATTTGTCAGATGAAGCTAAAGCAATGTTAAGAGGAAAAGTTATAGCACTAAATGCTTACATTTAAAAAGAGGAAAGATCTCACATCAGTAACCTAATTTCTTACCCTAAGAAACTAGGGGGGAAAAGAGCAAAATAAACCCAAGGCAATCAGAAGAAAGAAATAATAAAAATAAGAGCAAAGAAAAATCAATAAAACAAAAAGCTGATTCTTTGAAAAGATCAATAAAATTGATGTCTCTAAAAAGACAAATATAAAAAAAGATACAAATTATCATATCAAGAATGAAACAAAAGATATAACTATAGATCCTAAAACTGTAGAAAAGGATAATAAAGGCATACTACAAACAACTCTATACATAAATCCCACAATTTAGATGAAATGAAACAATTTCTCAAAAACACAAATTATCAAAATTCACCCAGATAAAACAAGATAATCTGAATAATCCTATGATTATTAAAGAAACTTAATCCATGACTAAAAAGCTTCTGAAAAAGAAATCTCCAGGACCAGATGGTTTCACTAGAGAATTTTATCAAAAATTTAAAGGAGAATTAACATAAATTCTCAACAATCTCTTCCAGAAAGCAAAGAAGAAACATTTCCCACCTCATTTTATGAGGCCAGTATTACCTCAATATCAAAACCAGACAAAGACTGCCTGAAAAAGAAAGCTAAAGACCAATATCCCTCATGAACACTGTCATAAAAATCTTCAACAAATTACTAGCAAATCAAATCCATCAACATATAAAAAGAATTATACACCATGACCAGGAGGGATTTATTCCAGGAATTCAAGGCTGTTTCAATATCTGAAAATCAATCATTGTAATGTACCATGTCCACATGCCAAAGATGAAAAATAACACAATTGTATCAACGGATGCAGGAAAAGCATTTGACAAAATTCAATACTCTTTCCTGATTAAAAAACAAAAAAACTCAGCAAATTAGGAATAGAGGGTACTATGGTTAATTTTATATGACAACTTGACAGGACCATGGTATGCCCAGATACTTGGTCAAATACTGTGCTGGGTGTGTCTGTGAGGATGTTTCTGGATGAGATTAGCATTCGAATCCATAGACTGAGTAAAGCAGATTGCCCTTCCTCCTGTGGATGGACCTCAGCTGATCGATTAAAGACCTATATAGGACAAAAAAGCTTATCAAAAGGGAAACTCCTCTGACTAGGTGATCTGGGACTTCAGTCTCTTATTGCCTTTGCACTTGAACTGAAAATTGGCTCTTTTGGGGTCTTAAGGCTGCCAGCTTTTGGACTGGAACTTACACCATTGGCTTTCCTGAGTCTCCAGCTTGCTGACTGCAAATCTTGGGACTTTTCAGGCTCTATAATTGTAAGAATCGATTCCTTACAATAAATCAATCTCTCCTGTCTATCTACATATAGATACCTAAATATAGATACAGATTCCTAAATACCTGGATATCTATATACATGTCCTACTGGTTCTCTTTCTCTAGAGAACCCTGATAAATACAGAGGAGAAATCTCCTAACTGGACAAAGAGCACCTACAGAAAAGTTACAGTTAACATTATACTTAGTAGTGAAAGAAAATGCTTTTACCCTAAAATTGGGAACAAGGCAAAGATGTCTGCTCTCATTATTCTTATTCAACATAATACTAGGAGTCCTAGGTAATGCAATAAGGCAAGAAAAGGAAACAAATGATATACTGGTTGGAAAGGAAAAAATAAAGCTCTGTTTGCAAAGGACAAGAATGTCTATGTAGAAAATCCCTGGTATTCTATTTTAAAAACTCCTAGATTTAGTATATTCATACATATGCACACAAATGCACCTAAAAATTGTGAAAACTGATTAAGTTCTGTAATATAGTGAACAGTGTTTTATTAATATCAATTCTCTGATTTTGATACTATAGTACCCTACCCTTAGATAAGATGTCATCATTTGGGGAAACTGGGTAAAGGGTACATGGTACTCTAGAATCTATTTTTGCAAGTTCTTGGGATCTATATTTCAAAATGTTAAAATGCTATTAAAAAAAAAAGAT
>VBSM01000529.1:71988351-72005396 GCA_008086735.1 Cheirogaleus medius
CACTTTGGATAACGGGCTTAAGCTTAATCCAGGATAGCATAAACGGTATTAGCTTACTGTTGTTTCTTAGAATTGAGTAATATTCCATTGTGACCATATACCACATTTTAGTTATCCACTCATGAATTGACGGGCACTTGGGTTGTTTCCATGACCGTGCAATAGTGAATTGTGCTGCCATAAACATACAGGTGCAGATGTCTTTATAATAGAATGACTTATGCTCTTTTGGGTAGATGCCCAACAATGCTATTGCTGGGTCGAATGGTATTTCTATTTCTAGCTGCTTGAGGTATCTCCAAATTCTTTTCCACAAAGGTTGCACTAATTTGCAGTCCCACCAGCAGTGTAAGAGAGTTCCTGTCTCTCCACATCCTCGCCAGCATTTGTTGTTTTGGGATTTCTTGATATAGGCCATTCTCACTGGGGTTAGGTGGTATCTCATTGTGGTTTTGATTTGCATTTCTCTGATGATTAGGGAAACTGGTAAATTTAAATTCATTTAATTTTCCAAGTCAATTTTATTTGTAGAATTCTTTACCAATATCAGTCCCTCTTATTTTTATTATAGATTTTGAATTTTAAAAATATTTTATTGATAGCTATCCCAAGTACACTGATTTGATCTTTACAAATTATAGGAATATATTATTACACATATCCCAAAACTATGTATATCTATAATGCATCAATAAAAATATATTTTATAATATTTTGACAGATATACATGACATTTAATTTTGGAAAATCTAAACTATTATTATTCAAGTAGGTCAGTCTATGTTAAATCTACTATAAAAGTAGGTCCTTAAACTCACCTTGCTGGGATATATGTTCATTTTATACATTTATTATTTAGAGGCAATGATATTTAATGTACTAAAAAAGCAATTTATCAATTGATTCTTAATTGGTCTGAATGAATGAACACATCTTCCACAGTGTGTGTCAGAAATGGTGGCGTACACTTCAGTTCTAAGGCCTTGGGCTTTGGAATCAGAAAAGTCTGGACCTAGTTCCAGCTCTGTTATTTATTGGTTGTGCAAACTCTGAGCAAGTAACTCATATCTTATAGCCCTAGTTCTCTCATTCATTAAATGTGAAGGGCAGTACTAGCTATTTCATACAACATGAATACAAAGTGCTTAGTACCAGATCTGGCACATATAAGTGCTCAATAAATGTTAGCTATTAGGTAACAGATGGAATTTCCATTTCAAAACCATGAAAATGTCCTATTATTCAGCACTCTGGAACAATATGGAAAGTGTCATTATTTATATTTTATAGATGACAAAGTGAGGGACAGAGACAGTTGAGTGGATCAGCAGACTTATTAACTCAGGTGCATACACTTAAAGAGGAGCAAAAGGGCACCTGGCTGTTCAGACAACTCTAGGTAATTTAAGGTCTGATGCTGCCATTCTTTCTAAGAGAGGAATTTTCTTCCACTTTTTAAAAAAAGTAAAGAAGAAATAGTGCTCTGTGATAAAAGTCACAAAAAAGCCAAGGATGATATCTTAGTTCATTTCACCTGTTATAACAAAATACAATACACTGGGTGGCTTATAAACAACAGGTATTTATTTCTCGCAGTTCCGGAGCCTGAGAAGTCTAAGATCAAGGCCCCAGACAATTCTTTTTCTGGTAAGGGCCTGCTTCCTCATGGACAGCCTTCTCACTGTAACCTCACGTGGTGGAAGGGGCAAGGGAACTTTCTGGGGTCTCTTATAAGGGCATTAATCTCATTCATGAGCGTTCTGCCCTGATGACCTGATCACTTCCCAAAGTCCCCACCTCCTAATACCTTGGGGGTTAGGATTTCAACATATGAATTTTAAGGAGACACAGTCAGTTCATCGCAGATGAATACAGGAGAGATCAGCATATTGTAGTTTTCCTTCAGTGTAGCAAAAAAAAGTCTCTTAACCATTAACTTTCTTCTCTGTAAAAAGGGATTTCATTAAATGGGAGCTCATTTGGTAAAGCCAACCATACAGAGTAACTGATCACATAACGTTTAAGTTTGAAATAATTTTCTTAACTAACTCAGTTTAAAATGGAAATAAGTATCTTACCTTTACTCTGCTTTCTCCTCCTATTCCTTAGAAGCATCATAATTTTTTTTTTCCCCTTCCACTTTTTACTGACCAAACTTACTAAGCAAATTTATGGAGCTCATAAAATTTTAAACTAAGTTGGAAGGAAACTGAGAGGATATCTAGTCCAAACCTTTCATTTTAAGGTGAAGAATGAAGCTGAGAAGGGAAATGACTAAAATAAAATAAAAGCCAAACTGGGCCTAGAACCAATTATCTCATATTCCACGAGGCGTCCCACTACTAGGGTATCAAATACATAGGCCAGGCGGTCACCAGAGTATCCACACCAGACATCAGCCATCACATCACCATTTCCTTCTCAGTTTTAACACCCTGGAGTCCTAATGTTGCATTCAAGCTAGCTGTTACCAGAGAAAGTGGCCACGTCTCTTTAATAATTTAGTAAATGTGAACCTAAAATTCCCAGCTTAAAATGTTAACACCATTTTTTCCCCTTCCCTTTGTCTTTTGAGTTTAAGAAATAAACCTTTCAGGGCAGTAATGATCTTTTAGGGAAATCTGAATTCCACACATTCAAAATGTCGCTGGAGGCCGAGTGTGGTGGCTCACACCTGTAATCCTAGCACTCTGGGAGGCTGAGGCAGGAAGATTGCTTTAGCTCAGGAGTTCGAGACCTAGCCACAGCGAGAGCAAGATGCTGTCTCTACTAGAAATAGAAAAAATTAGACGGGCGTGGTGATGCTCGCCTATAGTCCCAGCTACTTGGGAGGCTGAGGCAGGAGGATCACCTGAGCCCAGAAGTTTGAGGTTGCTGTGAGCTAGTCTGACGCCACAGCACTCTAGCCTGGGCAACAGAGTGAGACTCTGTCTTAAAAAAAAAAAAAAAAAAATCGTTGGAGACTGTGAAATAAACTTATTTTGTCAAAAATTTTAAAAGAAATATAAGCAAAATTAATCTATGGTGATAGAAATCAGAACAGTGATTGCTTGTGGGCAGGGGCTGACTGGGAAGGAGCAGGAGAAAACTTAATAGGCTAATGGAAATGTTCTATATCTTGATGTGGATGTGGTCAAACTATACGCTTAAGATCTGTGCATTTCACTTTATGTAAATTATATATTTTAAAATCAATCTAAACTACTCATGTAGGAAATTCATATTTTAAAATTCTCATCCAAAAGAAGGACTTGAACTGCAACCCAGCTGATGAAAGGCAATGAACAAACTGATAGTTATCTTTCAAAATCACTGTAAATGCATTTTTGTTCAACTATTCATGAGAATAACATACACTATGCCAGAACTCGTGTATTTGGAAAGCAAGTAGAGTTTCCTTTCAGGCTATGCCAGTTAATGAATTCTGCTTCCAATAGGAATGAGACTATTATTTAAGAACTGTGTACACTACTGTGATAACATATCCACTGATTTTATTGTCCACTTGAAATTTAATAATAGAACTTTATCCAAAAGACCACAAGAGAACTTAAGACTTTTATAGATAAGGAAGGTATGGTTGAACATAGAGTATACTAATTAAGTTTTCATTTTTCTATTTTCTATACTACTTTACTATAAAAACCTGAGTATAGATGGGCACTGGGTTGTTTCCACATCTTTGTAATTGTGAATTGTGCTCCTATAAATATTTGAGTGCAGATGTCTTTATTATAGAATGTCTCTTTTTCCTTGGGGTAAATACCCAGTAGTGGGATTGCTGGATCAAATGGTAGTTCTACTTTTATTTCTTTGAGGTATCTCCATATTATTTTGCATAGAGGTTGTACTAATTGCAGTCCCACCATGACTCCAGCAGTACAAAGTCAATATATGTCACCAAAGAGCTTGTACCCCTGTAATATTCTGAAATTAAAAAAAAAAAAACAACCAACCTGAGTATATATGACATTCTGCCCACTGCATACCATATTTAGTAGCAGAGTCTTGACAAAAGCGAAAAAGACTATTGAACAGGAGTAAAGAATTGGCTTTTCTTGGCTGATAAGCACATGTCGGTTAGGTGCATAAATTGGTTAAAGATACTGCTCTATTAGTGGTTATTACCATAAGTAGAACAGGGAAAATTTAGAGTTCAAATTATAGCTAGAAAAGGAAGGCAAATTTCTCACCTCTTTCAGCAAAGTGACTTTATAAATGATAAATCTTAGCATATGTTAATAAGGGTCTTGTATACTAGCTGGCACACTGATAAATGATAGCTGTTTTAGAAAACAAAGTATCCTGTTACTAACGAAAGATCCACAGGAGAGTTATGAGTACTCTTCCTGTCTGTAGTGATGGTTTTACGTACCAGATCTGGCTTCACGCGGAGAATCAGGGGAAAGGAGAGCCACATGGCACGCAAGGTGGTGAGCACCGTGGAGAGCCAGGACTGCTGAACCTCACGGCTTCTTGGAATTCGGTGAATGTAGTATTTGGTAGACTAAAAGGAAATGGAATCCAAATTAAATGGGTTGCTGATACCAAGGTTAAACATAGTAACAGTTAACATTTGCAGAAATAGGAATTGCTTCTTTGTTTATTTTTAATCTTCATTCTAACCACTTTTAAATTAGAGTTAAAAAAGCCTATTTCATGCTTTGTATAACACTTGCATCACCGGCCTGTGACAGAAAAATTCCTAAATATGATTCAAAAAACTGTTAAAGTCCGTATAGACAATAAATTGGGGGAAATTTTCTATAAAATATCTTTTAGGCAAAGATCTTAACATGTTAATATGCAAATAGTTCTTACAAATTGATACATAAGACAAATAACCTAGTAACAAGATGTGCAAAGAAGATGGATGGATAATTCCAAACAGAAGAAATACAAATAACTGATAAACATATGAAAAGATGGCTAACAATTAAGCACAAAAGAAAACAATCATTTTTCACCTACATGTTTGGTAACGATTGTTGATACCCAGTGTTATCCAGGTTATAAGGAAACAGAAATTCACATTCCCTGGGCAAATATATTGGTACAACTTTTGGGAGGGCAATCTGGAAATATCTATCAACATTTTAAATGTGTCTACCTTTGATCTAGTATTTCTGCTTCCGGAAATATATCTTACAGATTTACCCACATTTCATCTACTGTATCATTATTTCTATCTGTGGAAATCGGAAACAGACCAAATATTCCCCAAAAGGGAATGGAGAAGTCTATATAATAAGATATATGGAGAAATGTTAAAAATGACATAGAAAGATATCCCAAGATACATTAAGTGAATCATGCAAGTTGCAGGATGGTATGTTTAGTATAATCTAATGTCCATTAAGAAAACATATACACATTTGTACCCCCATAATATGCTGAAATAAAAAAAAAAATTAAAAAAACCAAAAAAACATATACACAGTTGTTTGCAATCCAATGCATATTAAAAAACATACATACATACATGTGTTTGTACATGCATACATACACATGTTAGTATTTGCAAGGAGAAAATCTGGAACTTTGTGCCACAAATCATAAGGATGATATTATAAGATATTCTCATTTTCCAGGCCATATATACCCATGTTTCAAATTTGTAACAAGAATGAATGTATTATTATTTACATAATTAGATAAACCAACATATTTTCCTTCAATCAAAGTTCCAATTAGGTGCGGTAGCTCATGCCTGTAGTCCTAGCACTCTGGGAGGTTGAGGCGGGAAGATCGCTTGAGGTCAGGAGTTCGAGATCAGCCTGAGAAAGAGCGAGACCTCATCTCTACTAATAAAATAGAAAAAAATTAGCCAGGTGACTAAAAATGTAAAAAATTAGCTGGACGTGGTGGCATGCACCTGTAGTCCCCACCACTGGGAAGGCTGAGGCAGGAGGATCATCGCTTGAGCCCAGGAGTTTGAGGTTGCTGTGTGCTAGGCTGATGCCACAGCACTCTAGCCCAGGGGCAACAGAGCAAGATTCTGTCTCAAAAAAAAAAAAAAAAAAAGTTCCAGTTGTATTGGTTATCCATTTCTATGTAACAGATTACCCCAAACTTAAAACATTAGCAGCTAAAAACAATGAATATTTTTTGCTTCTCATAGTTGCTGTGGAGAATCCAAGAGTGGCTTAGCTGGGTTATTCTGGCTTGGGGTGTCTCGTGAACTTGAAATCAAGTTGGTGGTTAGGGCTGTAGTCATCTGAAGGCTTGACTGGGGCTGAAGAATCTACTTCCAAGGGAGCTCACTCACATGTCCGGCAAATTAGTGCTGGTCGTCGGTTGGTGGCCTTAGTTCTTTGCCACATGGACCTTTCCATAGGGCTACTTGAATGTTTTTAAATTTTTTGGGGGAGACAGAATCTCACTCTGTTGCCTGGGCTAGAGTGCCATAGCGTCAGCCTAGCTCACAACAACCTCAAACTCCTGGACTCAAGCAATCCTCCTGCCTCAGCCTCCCGAGTAGCTGGGACTACAGGCACGCACCACTATGCCTGACTAATTTTTTCTTTTCTTTTTTTTTTTATTTCAGCATATTATGGGGGTACAAATATTACAGTTACGTATATTGCCCATGCCCCCCCTCACCCCCTGGCTAATTTTTTCTATTCTTAGTAGAGACAGGGTCTTGCTCTTGCTCAGGCTGCTCTTGAACTCAAGAGATTCTCCCACCTCAGCCTCCTAGAACGCTAGGATTACCGGCATGAGCCACCATGACTGGCCTACTTGAGTGTTTTCTTTTTTTTTTATATTTCAAAATATTATATTAAAGCAGTACAAATCTTTTTGTTACATGGATAACTTTTATAATGCTTAAATCAGGGCTTTTTGTGTGCCCATCACCTGAATACTGTTCATTGTACCCAACAGGCAAGTGTTACCCCTCCCCTGCTTCTTGATTTCCAGTGACCTTTACATCTTTGTGCCTGCGTGTGCCCATTGATTTAGCTCACAATTATTAGACAGTACATGTGGTGTTTGTTTTCCATTCCTGAGATACTTCACTTAAGATAATAGTCTCCAGTTCCATCCAAGTTGCTGAAAAAGACATTATTTCATTCCTTTTTATGGCTGAGTAGTATTCCATGGTTTATATATACTACATTCTCTTAATCCACTCATGAATTGATGGGCACTTGGGTTGATTCCACATCTTTGTACTTGTGAATTGTGCTGCAATAAACATCTGAGTGTAGTGTCTTTTTAATAAAATGACTTCCTTTGGATAGATACCTGTCATGGGATTGGTGAGTCAAATGATATATCTACATTTATTTCTTTGAGGAACCTCTGTACTATTTTCCAAAGAGGTTGTACTAATTTGCAGTTCCACCAACAGTGTAAAATCATTCCTTTCTCTCTGCATCTATGCCAGCATTTGTTGTTTTTCAACTTTTTAATAATGGCCATTCTGACAGGGGGAAGGTGGTATCTCACTGTGGCTTTAATTTGCATTTCCCTGATGATTAGTGATGTTGAGCATTTTTCATGTTTTTTGGCCATTTGTCTGTCTTCTTTTGAAGAAAGAACAACTTCTGTTCATGTCTTTTTGCCCACTTTTTAATGGGATTGTTTTCTTCTTGCTGATTTGTTTTGAGTTCTTTGTAGATTCTGGATATTAGCCCTTTATCAGATGTATAGTTTGCAAATACTATCTCACATTCTGTAGGTTGTCTGTTTACTCTATTGATCATTTACTTTGCTGTGCAGAAGCTTTTGAACTTAATCAAGTGCCATTTATTTGTTTTTGTTTTTGCTGTATTTGCTTTTGGAATGTTAGTCCCTGAAGCCTCAGGGATGGAGCCCATGGTCAGAGCTCCAGGCCCAGCAGCAGCAGTGGAACTTCAAGGCCCGACAGGAGCACTGAGGGCTCAGCAGCAGCGGTGAAGCCCTGGGAGTGGAGCCTTGGGGGCCAGGGACAGCACTAGAGCTAAAGCCTAGATCTTTCTCTGTGAAAATGACCATTTACAAGGGCCTCAGAGAACTTCTCTCAGCCTTCATGGGTTCTCTCTCCAGAAAACAGGACCATGAGAGAGGAGAGTCCTGAGGCTTTGAGGTATGTCCCCAAAGGGCAAGAGAGCCTGCTAGTTAGAGCAAGCAGAGTATTCCAGTATGCATTTAAAACTGCTTAAAAAATTCTTTGCCCTACTGTTCTGTATTATACCTGCTGTGCAGCCATGTGGTCAAGTGGACAGGAACCTGGGGCCATCTTGATAGGGATAGGAGCAGATTAGCTATGCTTGACACACAGAAGTTGGGTGCTGGGTAATTTGATGTTATGTCACCTAAAGGAAACAGGCCATGGCAAAATATTAGGAGAGTTTTCATTATTTTACATAGTTTAAGAAAATAATCAAATATATAAAGAAGTCAATGAGGAAAAATTATCAATAGAAGGTTTGTATTTTGGCCTTAACAAAAATTCCTTTGAAAACAAAGGAATGGGGCAGAGGTTCAGAGAGCTACAATTCAGGCCTACGACCTTTGGCCTGGAATTCCTTGGAGGTTGTGGCATCTAGAAAAATCCAAATGAAGGCATCCTCATAGACATCTTGTTTTTGTTAGTCGGCACCTTTGCCTTGGGGGGACTATTCCTGGCCCAGATTTATGCCCTGTAATGGGACACAGGACATAAAAGATGCCCTGTCTACCATTTTATACTGCCTACCCTGCCTCCCAACATTTGGTTCAGGAGTAGCCACATGACCCAAGCAAGGTCAATCTCTTCTTAGGATTCTTATAGACCCTGGGAAAGTAGTTCTTCCATTGAGGCACACTGTCAGCTGCTCATCTAACTCTCAACCCATTCTACTGGGGCTGAGAAATATAGACAGCAGGTCCTAGAATAACATCATTTCATTCAATGTTGTGTCATTATAACATTGATAAGAAAAAAAAATCAATTCCAGCTGGGCCCACTGTCTATGTGGAGTTTGCATGATCTCCCCAGCTCTGTGTGGGCTTTCTCTGGGTACTCTGGTTTCCTCCCGCTTCTCAAAGCTGTGCATGTTAGGTGAATCGGACTGTCTATGTGGTCTTAGCATTAATGAGTGTGGGTATGGGTTTGAGTGTGCCCTGTGATGGATGATGTCCTTGCAAGGGCTGGTGCCCACCTTGTGCCCTGAGTTGCCGAGTTAGGTTCCAGCCCCCCGTGACCCTGAACTGGAATAAGCGAGTAAATCATTCCCGTATTTGTTTTTATTAATCTTTCTTAAACTGTATGTACAGTTCACATTTCAATGTTTAATATTAGAAGTGTTTTGGTCTTTATTTAGAAGTTTGGTGATATTTCTGTGACCAGAAATATGCCATAGGAAATTAACTCTTGTTTATATCAATTAGCCTATGGCAAAACTGGTTTTGTTACACATAGTTTCAATTAAAGTTGCAGTTTCCAAGAGCCTAAGGATGAAGTTAAGTGAGAACTTACTGTACTTTTTTTTTTGTTTCTTTATGCACTAGTTTTTTTTTTACAATAAGTCAGAACTGAACTATCATATTTACCACCAAAACATGCAACTTCTTCTGTATTCCCAAGCCAGAAATCAACAAATGAATAGTAGGACCTATCATAGATTTCCTGCTAGATATGAAGATATATGTTGGGGTTGTCAGGGACAGCAAGGGAGGAGGCTGCTTCCATGTTTCCTTCTAAAACCTCTACACACATCCCATAACTATCCACACTTCTTCCACATGTCCCTTCTACTCTCATGGTTCAAGTCAGCACCATCTCTCACCTTGACTACAACAGCCTCTTAACTAGTCTCTTTGCTTCTCCTCTTGCTCCCCTACAACTCATTCTCTACAGAATCAGCAGAGCCATCTTTTTATAACGTAAAGCAGATGCAAGCTTTCATTCTCTTGCTTAAAACCCTTCTTTCCACCTCACTGTGATAGAGTCCAAATTTCTTACAATTGCTCGCAAGGTCCCATGTAATCTGGTGCTGGTTTATCTCTCTAGTTCCTCCTTGCTCACTCACTGGAGCCACACTGGTCTTCTGTCTTCTTTGAATGTGTCAAACTTATTCCTTCCCGAGGGCCTTTTCTGTTTATTCTAACCAGTCTGCTTTGCCCACAGGTAGCTCCTTCCTACAAATCAGGTCTTGTTTGAACATTATCTCCTCATGAGAAGAGACAGTTCTCCCCCCAACACGTGGTCACTCTCCACCACACTGTCTTATTTTACTGTCTTCATAGCAATCATCACTACCTAAAAGTAACTTGTTCATTTATGTGTGTGACTGTTGCCTGCCTCTCCCCCTGGAATGCAAACTCTATGGGAGGAAAGGATTTCATCTTGTTCACTGCTATAATCCCAGTGCCCAGTGTTTTGCACATTGAGTACTCAGTAATAACTTGCTGAACAGATAAATGACAATCATTATAGTTTCTAGATGTCCAGTCTATGGTCTGTGCTGTGGGATGGTGATGGGGAAGCTGCTGGCTCTTAATCTCGTGACATCTCAGGGCTATAAGAGACCAACTAATTCAACTTCCTCACTTCACAGATGAAGAATTTGGACTTTCCCAAGGTGACAGTGCCAGGACCTGAACCCAGGTCTTCCACGTGTCCTGAAATACGCTGCTGACTCAACCTTCTACAGATCCTTCTTGGCTCTCTGTGCCTCACTGCTGAGGAGCCGGCCTTTCCCAATATATAAGGAGCTGAACCAGCTTCCGTGTACTTCCTGGCTCCTGTTGCTCCTGTGTATAGCCAATTACCCATCCTGACCCATTTCCTTTTCCTTCCTTATTTTTCAACTCACCTGCTCTCAAACCTATAGAGCTTATTGTATCTTCTCCTGCCTTACGGGAACCGAGCTCCCTGTCTCATCCTCTCTCTCTGTCCTTTTGCCCTGTTCTGCACTGTAGACTGGCTTACCAATCCCACCTACCACTGTTACCAGGGATTCCTTCACCTATTCCCCAAGCCTTTGGGGGGAAAAAAACAGGAATAAGAATATAGGATTCTAGAAACCTTCAGAATTTTCTGTTGAACCTTAGGCTTCAAGTTTTTTTTCTGGCAAGTTCTGCTGTTTTGCTATTGCTCCTACATGGCAGCCAACTGGGTTACAAGTTCCTAAAAAGGATGTTTTAGTTGAGTTTTTTCCCTCTGTGCAGTTCAATGTGTATATCCTGCAATATATACCTCACCTATCTTGCAATGTGATCTAGTCTCTTTTACACAATTGGCCAAAGAAGTAAGACTCTCTTTCTTATGTTCTCTCTACCATATGAGACATATCTTAGTGAAATATCCCATCTAACTCAGTTTCCTAATTCCTGTAGGGCAGGGGCCATGTCCTATAGTACTCTGTGTGTCCATAGGGCCTCCCAATGCTCCCTATATCTGCTTGACTGATGTAACCAAATGTATAGTAGCAAGAAAGACAAGAAAAGTAGAATGCTTAAGAGTAACAAAATAGAGAAATAGTTTTTTTTTTTTTCAGGGTTCTAGTTTGTCTGAAATTATGTGAAACACTGAGTTAAATACTAATAGTATATGACAACTTCTAACTTTTAAAGTCTGTTCCAGAATTACATCACTGCTAAAAACCACAAACATATCTGGCTTTAGATTTGTTAAAACTAAACAGAAGTTTATAGTGATTTAGATGGAAATAATTCCACCAAAGAAGCCAGATGGCATCATAAACCACAACAGAGAAGATCAAGTGGTCTATGAAGTCATTCTTTGCTGTTACTACCCACTGTAACGTATAATACGTTTATTATTTAATGAATGCCACACTATTGAAGAATCTTGGAAATAAGAGAATACTAAAATGGTAAAATTTCATTCAACCAAAAATGGTTTCAGCTTTCTTTAACTTTAAAAATATATATATATATATATGTTGAATGTATATTTGATGGTTTGACCAATCATTATGAAACCAAGATGACCATAATTTACCACAAAAAAATGTTTTTATATGCATGTCCTTCAAGTTCCTAATAGGTGTTCAATTCATGGTATTGATGAAGTGGCATGTGAGTGAGGGAGCCGTGGTTCCAGTGGGTCCTGCTAACCAGCTCCATCACCTTGGGCGAATCCACCTCTCTGGACCCCAGTCTCCCACTGTGAAAAAAGGAGGCCTGGCTGAGATCAGGGTTCCTCAACTAGCCACCATAATCCCACAACTGGCCATCAAGTCTGACTTGGGATTTTGGCCCAAAAGATTTTTGAAGCCTTTTATAATGAACATTTGTTGTTTTCTTCCCAGCCTTTATCGATCACTTCTTTTGACAAAACTGCAATTTTCCCTTGGGTAATTGATTCCTCTCATGTTATCAGCCAGCTGGTTTGGTAGTATTCAACCCCTTTCTTTTTTACCCCCAACCTTAGCTCCAAAAGTAGGCTTGGAATAGCTTAAGCAACATGGAATGATCCTTACTGGCCTCCTGGCCACAATGATTGCTGAAAGATGGGAGTATAACCCACCTGGAGATTATGAGACAGGAAATGTTTGCTGGGGCTTCTGGGAAAAGAGGCTTTATCCCTCTCTCATATGCTATAAGAGACCCACTTGTTCCTCAGATAGCCTAGTAGGCAGACATGAAGCCGGGAGGTGCTACAGGTTTTTGCTACCTTGATAACAGAGCTTGGAGCTGCTGGAGGCAGTGCCTAGAGGAGCTGCCACTGTAGAAGACGGAGCAGAGACACCTACTATCATTAGTGACATGCCTGGGAAGCTGGACCAAGTCCTGACAGAAACTACACTGAATGTCTCCTGTTTCATAAGTTGACAAATTCTCTTTATTGTTCAAGTCACTTTTGAGTTTAGGTGTATGTCACTTGCAATTGAAACACCTTTCCTATGGCTTTAAAATGGTATGAATTTAAGACTGCTTTCCTTTCTCAAAACAAGAAAATATATTAAAATCATGTCTGAAATAATTGTTTATGACACTAGATTTCAGAGCTGGACTCTTCATTATGAACACCATTCATTTGCTCATTGATTCATTCCACACCTAATGAGCACCTACCAGGTGACAGGAACTGGGCTAGGAACACAAGGGTGAATAAGAAGTTCACAAGGAACTCACTACAGTCTGGTAGGACAGCACAGGAAAAGTAATTGCAACCAAAGAGAGAAATACAACATGAAACAATTATTAATATAATGTTAGCACCAAGTAAGAAGTGATTAATTATACTCTGATAAACTAAGTCAGGCTTCACAGATGAGATACCAGATGATCTGACTTATGAGGGATATGAAATTTTCTAGGTAGAGTCAGGGGTGGTGGGGGGTGAAGGGTCTTCTAGGCAGGGGAAGCAGCACGTTCAGAACAGAGAAGCATAAGACAGCATGAAATGTTTGGGGAATTATATTTTGGTACGTAAGAAGCCAGGCAGAGAGCAGGAGAAAATGGTGCTTCAAAGCCATGCTAAGGAGTATGCACTTGAATCTAAAGGCAATGAGGAGCCACTGATGGATGTTTAAAAAGGGGAGTAATGTGACCAGATCTGCATTCAAGAAATACCACTCTGGCAGTCATGAGAATGGACAGAAGGGGTAGGGGACAACAGAGAAGGGCAATCATTTGGGAGATCACTGAAATGCATCAGAATGATGGCGAGGCCTAAAGGACAGCTGCAGCACTAAGGTGAGGAATGGAGAGGACAAACAGCGGGGAAGAGGAGTCTAGGAGGCTGGAGAGCTTGGGGCAACTCTCAGGTTTCTAGCTGGGGTGAATAGTATTGTCATGTCCTAGGGAGAGAACACAGGAGGGGAACTGGGCTGAGGGCATGTTATTATTTATCGTGGTCTGGTTTGAGACATAATTTTGTGAGTCAGTAAAATACTAAGTATAAGATATATCAATGTTAGAAAACATGTACAGGTACTTTTTAGGTCAAAATTGGGCAGATAGGGGTTTGTACCTGGAACTAAGGCAATGGGCTGACCTGACAGGTGGGTGTATGGAGCAAGACAACTGGGAATCTAGGAGGACAGTATTCAGAAGTCTGGATGCTAGGCCCTAGAGACACATGGCCTGGAGCGGCAGCCTCATTTATCTTTGACAAGTCAGACTTGATGGCCAGTTGTGGGATCACGGTGGCCAGTTGAGGATCCCTGATCTCAGCCAGGCCTCCCTGTTTCACAGTGGGAGACTGAGGTCCAGAGAGGTGGATTCGCCCGAGGTGATGGAGCTCATTATCAGCAAGACCCACTGGAACCACAGCTCCCTCACTCATATGCCATTTCCTGGCACTTCATCAGCACCATGAAGTGAGCACCTACCAGGTACCTGGAGGACAGGTGAACATCTCTCAGCACCCGCTGTTTCCCTTTCACTCCCTCTCCATGCTCAGCTCCTTGGTCAATCCTGACTAAAACTGAAGTACACCCCCAGTCACAGCCTCACCACTTGCGGGACTTAGCACTATGGGGAGCCTGGCATGACTGCAACTACCAGGCTCCAGAATTATCTCCTGGGGCCTAATGACTACAAGGCACCAAAGAGCCTCCACTTCAGCAAAAGGAAGGATGTAGGAATTCCAAAACAGGCCACTCCCTGATTTCATAACAACAAAAAGGAAACCATGTTTGTACCATAATATAAGCACTAATTCTAAAAAATGTGCTATTAATGTGTCTTTAAATCCAAATGTTGCTTTTTAGATATGATTAATTCACTTTAAAATGGAGAAACAACAGCACTATATTGTAAAATGTGCTGTTCTGAATGTTATAAGAATCCCATACAAATTTAATTAGCACAGGGAAACTGGTTAAACTAACAGAAAGTTGAAATAGCTACACGATGGTTATTCATAGTTATTTTAATTCCATCCATTCAGAATCTGATTCAAAGAAAGTTCAACCTAACTGGCTTTAGTTCTACAGATAGGGGAAGGAATAATTAAGATTTGGGGAGGAATTTAAGAGATTAAGCTATTTTAAATACTTTAGAAACATGCATACATCTATCTGGTATACTATTTCAAAAATAATAATCTATTCACTGAAACAGCCACATCAGGATCTCTATTTGCAATAAATTACACATATTTTCTTATTCAGGTATTTCGCTCATTTAGACTGGCCTTCTTTCAAATGAGAGATATTTTTACCTTTACCTGTAACTGAATATAGTTAAGGTCCATTAGGATGAGGAAAAGTACATATATACATTAGTCATACTCTAAAAATGTAACTATGTTAAGCCATTAGTTGTAATATATAGTTTACAAAATAAAGCAAACCCCCACAATTCTGATTATATAATTTACAAACATTTCTTTTAGAACTGCTTAGGAACTGTGGAAGATAAACAACAAATGCATTAAATTTAGAAGTCTCAGCAAGTTTCATAGAGTCTCAGTTCACTGTGTGAAGTTAGCACTCCACCTTGTGGAAAATAGTAGGTGGTATTAAGAGGAAGAATGCTGTTAGTTTTAGAGGTACTGGTTGACAAATCTTGAAACAACCAAACTGCCACTGATTCATATACAAATCAAAATTGCAAAACCAAATGAGAAAAAAAAGTCAAACCAAAAGAATCCCTATTTACCAAAGTAACAGCAAAACTGTTGTACTTTCAAAACAAAAGTATACTAGCCTCACAATATTGGTGCTTATGGTATGTGCTTGGGTTACTTCTTTAGAAAATAAATATTTCATATCAGTAGGCTATTACTTCCACTGGAGCTTTTATTTCTTCTTAGAAATAAAACCAAAAGTCAACCCATATCCACAATTCAGAGATGGTCCCTCTAACTCCCTTCTACAACCTGAAAAAATATCAGACCCTTAAATTCTTCCTGCAACTGAAAACAGTCTAAGATGATCTCAGGTTTCTAAAATTGAAATCATTTCTTGTCTTGTAATTTAACAACTTCTTTACCAATCTCCTATCATGATTCTTATCAAAACATATCCTCTGTTTGTCTAAACACGTCCTGCACTTTTCAACTTCCTCACTTTTTCCCACGCTGTCCTCCCCCCTTCATCTCCCCCTATTCTTTTGGAGAAGTCCCCACTCCACCCCACCACTCTAGCCCACAGAGATCTCTTCCTACCCTGCATTCAAAGCATTCATTGACCTTTTTTTTTTTTTAATCAGTTATATTTGAGCTGTATACATCAAAGAATACATATACACGCACATGGTTTTAAAGTTCCTACGGTCCTCTCAGTTTGGTCAAACCACTGAGGTCATTTATTATCTTCATTTCTTTCTTGGCACCACCTCTTCTGGAGTTCTCTCCCCTCAGCTCACTCCTGACTGGTTGCTCTCTAGTCCTGCTTACGAGGCCTTCACACCAGAACTCCCCTCACTGTCATCCTGAGGACTCTCTTTGCTTCTCTCCTGGACATGGGGGCCCAGGTCTCCGGAACTGGGTCTTCCTTCTTGGGTCCCCCCTGTTTTGGTGGGGCACATCCTCTGGGAAAGGGTATATGGGAATCAGTTTGAGACAGTGCTCCACTGCTGCTCCAAATGCCATTTGGACCCCCGATGTGACTCCTTTTCTTGCTCTTTCTGGATGATTTTGGTATCTTCTCTTTACCCTAATTCTGGAATTGTAGATCACAGACCTTGTTGTGACTACAGTTTCACTGGGCTGAGGATGGTCCTTTTAGACGGGAGGCCATGTCCTTCTAGCTCCGGGAATTTTCCCTGGGTCATCATTTTGTTTTATTTTGAACTTTTCCCCGGTTGCCTTGTGTTCTTTTTGGATAGTGGACCTCAAACATCCAGTTTGATTGTTTAATTTTCGTACTTTTCTCTATTGTTTTTACCTTTTTCTTATGCTTTATGCTTTTTATCATTTTCTTCACTTTTTCCATTGATCTCCCACCTTTTATTGATTTTTTTCATTCATGCAATCAAAATTTTAATAGCCAAGAGTCTTTTTGTTCTCAGTTTTAAAAAAATAGATCTCATTCTTTTTTTAAGGACACAGTGCCCTCTGATTTCTCTGAAAATAATTGTTTTCTTTTAAGGCCCCTCTTCTGCTACCATCCTCTCTGCATTTCCCTTTTCTCTGACTTCTTTTTTTTTTTTTTTTT
>VBSM01000529.1:72005496-72018480 GCA_008086735.1 Cheirogaleus medius
GCCTCCCAGAGAGCTAGGATTACAGGCGTGAGCCACCGCGCCCGGCCCCTTTTCTCTGATTTCTTTTCTGAAAGTTCCTCTCACTGATTGTTAGTTTTGGCTTCTCTTATTTTAGAGGCTTTCCTTGAATGTCTGATAATCTGTGGATATTGGTTCAAGCCACTGGTTCTCAAGAGGGAGATCTGGAGACACTGTCGTTGCATGACTGGTGATGGGAGTGAGAAGAGAGCAACTGGCATCTGGTGAGGCGAGGGATGCTGCTAAACATCCCACAACACACAGGACATCCCCCTCCAACAAAGATTTATCTGGCCCAAAATGTCAATAGTGACAAGATTGAGAAGCCCTGGTTCATATTAAAGAATTGAGGCATTAAAAAGCAGGCTGGAACCTCTGTGTGCTGGGTGGGGCTTGTCAAAGGAAGGGTAAAAAATAGTCAAGACTTGACCCAAGTGTCAGGATCTATAGCTCTGTTCTC
Source organism: Cheirogaleus medius (assembly GCA_008086735.1). NCBI lineage: Eukaryota > Metazoa > Chordata > Mammalia > Primates > Cheirogaleidae > Cheirogaleus > Cheirogaleus medius. The sequence continues at coordinate 72,005,975 of VBSM01000529.1, forward strand.
TTGGGCAAAGCAGTTTCTTCAAAACTAACCTTCAATTTCCTGCCTGGAGGATATAAATGTAGCGTTCTGGGAACTGATCCAGAAAGGGGACCTAAGTGCGGGGACAGTGGAGGTATTCACTCTTATGAAGCTCCCTGTGTTCAGGGCAGTATTTTACCCAAATCTCCAATCTGGCTTGGTGTTCCACAGCCAAAACCTATTCAGTTCAACCTGTGCAATGGTTAAAGCTTTGGTTTTCTACCTGCATAGGGTAGAGTCTCGGAGTCTAACTCCTCTGTAGGCAGACTTCAATCAAAAGGCTTGTTTTCAGCCCCACGCTGCACCCCAGGCTTCAGAAGTACCTAATGCCTTTATTATCTTTTATTTGCTAGCATTGCCCAGTGACACTTTTAATGACTAACTCTTCATGTTTCCAGTATTTATGCTCTTTTCTCTCTAACCACACTTAAAACTTCTTGAGGCAAAAGAGGCACTTCCTTTCTTATATTCCTCATAAAACTTAGTACAAATTTTGCACACAGAAACTGCTCAATCAATATCCACTTTTGGGTTTCAAGAAGGATTTTACTTTGCAGAAGGCAAAGCTTCTAGTGAGCTGTTCTACCTATCTCAGACAAAGAAGAGCATCTGAAACAAATATACCAGTGCTGCAACCTCAGCAAGGTGTTTGGTGAACAGTCTTTTTTTTTTGAGACAGAATCTCACTCTTACCTGGGCTAGAGTGCCATGGCGTCAGGCTAGCTCACAGCAACCTCTCAGACTCCTGGGCTCAAGCGATCCTCCTGCCTTCAGTCTCCCAAGTAGCTGGGACTACAGGCACACACCACCATGCCCGGTTAATTTTTTCTATATATTTTTAGTTGTTCTGCTAATTTCTTTCTATTTTTTTAGTAGAGACAGGGTCTCGTTCTTGCTCAGGCTGGTCTTGAACTCCTGACCTTGAGCTATCCTCCCGCTTCAGTCTCCCAGAGTGCTAGGATTACAGGCGTGAGCCACCACGCCTGGCCTGGTGAACTGTTTTTAAATAAAAACATTCTCCAGATGGAAAGATTGCACCAAACCCATATAAAGTCTTTTCAAATTCAAGAAAGGAAAATCACCCCTAGCAATGATATATGATGTTCTCCAAAAAAGAAGTAGAGACAACCTCTCCCCATCTACCCCATGCTGGCTTAGCCTGTAATATACATTAGAAATCCCTCTATCTGCCATTCCAAAGTTCAGCCCTATACTGCCTCTACTGAGCAGCAGTGCAGGTCCTACAGCTCGATGTTCAGCAGTGCACTGCCACCTGGTGGCAGCATGAGGGGATGCTACTGACACGGACTGGGGAGGCTACAGAGGAAATGAAAACAGAAGTCCTTCAACATGTGGAGGAACTCTCCAGGACCATTTCTGAAGCTTGAAGGACCGTTTTGGGGGAGGGAAAGGAAGAAGACAGAGAGGGAGGGGGAAGGCAAAAGGAAGAAGGCAGAGAAGGAGAGGGAAAAAGGAAGGAGGGCAGAGAAGTGAGAAGGGGAACGTGGAGGGAGAGAAGAGAGCAAAAGCAAAAGCAAGTGTGCAGGACTTAGGAAATGGTTTTGAATCAGCACAAGGAGGGCCTGGGAAGTCCCTTTAAATCCCAGGGAGTTTTCTGGTCCCTCCAGCCAAGGCAGAGGCTGCTGATTCATCTGGGTGGTATGAAACATTTTAAAGACACTTGGTGACAAGGATGCTCCGCTTATGGACTTCCCAGGGTCAGTGACGGCAACTTCACTCTCGCAATAGTTCAGACCAAAAGCTTTGAAGTCATGCTTGACTCCTCTCTTTTCTCCACATCCCATATCCAATCCGTCAGGAAATTCTATTAACTCTACTTTCAAAAAAAATATCCAGAATCCAGCTATTTCCCCCTACTCCTAGCCCTACTGGTGTAAACCACACTATTACTTGCTTGGATTGTGGCGCCAGCCTCCTAACTGGTTCCCCTGGCTTCACCTTTGGTCTCTCTGTAACACAGCAATGAGAGTGACCTGTGTAAAACAGGAGTCAGACCACATCACTCCTCCGAGCAAAACCTTCCAATAGCTCCCTACTTCCCTCAGAGTAAGAGAGGAAGTTCCTACGATGGCCTAACTGGCCCTGTGTAATCTGGTTCCTGCCCTCTCCTCCCATCTCCTGTCCCAAGTCTCTCCCTCCACTCACTCTGCTCCAGGCACCAGAACTCCCTGCTACTGCACCAGCACCTAGGAATGCCCTCTGCAGTTTTCCAGAGACTTTTCCCTCTGCCTGAAACGCTCTTCTCCCAGTTGTCCTCATCCTCTTCAAGGCCTTAAGAGCAGCAATGGCAACTTCTTCTGCCCCGTCAGAATTCCCAGTTCCCCTCTGAGGCCTGTGCAACTCCCTCACAGCACTGACCACCTTCTAACAGGCTTTAAGAGCTTCTTCTTTACTATGTCTAGTATTGCTGTCTTCCCATCCAGCTTGAGTTGAGTAAGCTCCATGAAGGCAGGAAATTTTTTGGTCTGTTTTGTTCACTGGTCTCTACCAATTGTTTATAACAATACCTGGCAAATGGAAAGCAAATATTTATTGTTGAATAAACAAAGTTTTAAAAAAGCATTAGAATTCTGGCTACTATTGCATTATAAATTTGGGAAAATTGAAAATCTTGATTTTTAAACACCAGGAACATGCTTCCATATTTATTTATACCATATTTAATGTCTCAACAAGATTTCACTGTTGTATCCATATTAATCATTTCCTTTTATTAAAGATCCTTTCCCAGTGTTTAATATTTAAAGTAGCTTTTTTCTAGTACCTAAAGCTAGCATATAAAAAAGTTAACTGAGTTTTGCATATTTGGCTTCCATCTGCCACTTTTCCCAAAGGATTTTTTTTTTTTTTGAGACAGGTCTTGCTATGTTGCCCAGGTTGGCTTTGAACTTCTAAGCTCAAGTGATGCTCTTGCCTCAGTCTCCAGAGTAGCTGAGATTGCAGGCACACACCACCGTGCCCAGCTGACACTCTTCTGATCTTCTATTTTCTATACTTCATAGTCTTTTAGGTGATTTTGTTTCTAGATATATAATTATTTATGTAGTTATTTCTTCTTTTTCAATATTTATACCTCTTATTTCATCTTAGGTGGAGGGTCAAAACAAAAAAATAGTATGACTAATGGGAGATATTCTTATTTTGGTTCTGATTTTAGAGAGAGAGAATGGACATTGGCTTTTGGCTCCAAATATACTTTTTCATATTAAGGAAACCAATGAAAATGTTGGAATGATGGGTTATTTGTGCAACGTAGTGTTTTAGGAAGCCAAATGTGCGCAGCCGCGGATATGAATGTGATGTAGGGAAGACGACTAGCATCGAAAGCAACAGTAGCGTGTGGCATATGCAGGATTTGCATATAATAGGCCATTCAGTATTGCTGGCTTGAGCAAATCATTGAAGAATATGAACAGAGAGCACAGGTTTTATTTAATGGCCAGAACAACAATGGTTTGGAATATCTATTACATTAGTTTCTACCCTGCACATTTATACTCTTTCACAATTTCTACATGTACTTCAAAACAGGAATTCAGTTGACAATCTGGCAGAATGCTACAGTGGGAAAGGGTTACCATGCCCTTTAATGTCAGCAAGTTATTTAACTTGGGCTTCTTTGTTTTTTAACTTTTTTCCTAATCAAAGTAACACCCACGTTTATTGTAGAACATTTGGAAAGTTATAAGAATACTTCCAGAATGTGTGTAGGTACAAAAATGTTTACTACAGTATTAAGTGAAAAACTGAAAACAGTGATAAGGAAACAGTATATCAATACTACAGATTATTATACAATCATTTAGAAGTACAAATTAGACCTAATGTACCAACATGGAAAGCTATCATAGAATTAAATGGAAAAAAAAAGTTGTAGACAATATATGGGATGTGAATTATAAACTAGCCATACCTTTAAAAAATTCCCTGACATTATCTGCATGGTTACTAGTTTATGTATACACATAATTCATAAGACTTGGTTATATGTACATGTACAACAGGGGGGAAAATAAGCACTGGTGCCCGGACTTAAGCCTTATACAATTCATCCATGTAACAAGAACACTTGTGCCCTCTAATATTTTGAAATAAAAATTATATATATTTATAAAACACTGACAGAATATAACTCAAGTTGGTACAGTAGTTACTTCTAGAGAATGGAACTGGAGTGGTGACAGGTAACTTCTACTTTTTACTTTATATACTTCCTTACTGTCCAAAGTGCTTAAGAAACAAGCAAAAAAGGAATAAAATTTGGAAAGAATAGAAAAGAGTAAAGAAACAGAAAAACAACCCCTCATAGTCCTACCACAATTAATTCTGGGGTGTACTCTATGGAGATTTGCTGAAATAACCACTAAGCAAGTGTCTTGTACAGAATCGGCACTTATTTAATATTTTTTTAAATGAATGAACAAATAACCTTTCATGGAAAACATTATAAGTCTAATTATAGAGTAGTGGGAAATCTAATTAAGTGGCCTGAAAGTGAAGATTGGCTCTAATCTTTAACCCTTTAAATCAGTTTTCAGCAACTTCTATTGTTGTTTTATATGTGAAAAAAGTCCACTCTATAATCTTTACATTTTTTTTTTTTTTTTTTTGAGACAGAGTCTTACTCTCTTGCCCTGGCTAGAGTGCCGTGGCGTCAGCCTAGCTCACAGCAACCTCAAACTCCTGGGCTCAGGTGATCCTCCTGCCTCAGCTTCCCAAGTAGCTGGGACTACAGGCATGTGCCACCATGCCCGGCTAATTTTTTTCTATATATTTTTAGTTGGCCAATTAATTTATTTCTATTTTTAGTAGAGACGGGGTCTTGCTCTTGCTCAGGCTCGTTTGGAACTCCTGACCTTGAGGGATCAGCCCGCCTCGGCCTCCCAGAGTGCTAGGATTACAGGCGTGAGCCACTGCGCCCGGCCCACTCTATAATTTTTAAATGAAGTTTTATTCAAGTGTCACTTTTTTCTTTACTGATGTGATCTAAAGGGGCCAACTGATGTTCTAATGGAAGTTACAAGGAGTGAAAGTTGGTTGTCAAGGGAGGCAGATAAGAGACAGGTTTCAGATTCAGAGGCAAATAAAAGGATGAACCAAAATCCACAGTGCAATGCCCTGAGCCTCATTTCCTTCCATGCCTTGTAGGGGGGATGTCCCTGCTGAAACACAGCCCAACAAGGAGACTATTGCTCTCCAAGAAGAAAACTCTGGTTTGAGTTTTCATTTACCTTCATATAGCTCTGGTAATTGGTTCTATTTGGAAAGGTTACTATCCAATTTTTGATGGAAGATATTACTTGACTACTCTTTACTTTAGAACTAATCCCAGTGGAAATTACTTTTTCTTTAGAAGCCTTTTCAAGATATTTTTTCATATAAGTAATTTCACAGCGAAACATTCCTTTTTCTTTCTTTTTTTTTGCTTAGCTCTCTGCTCTTCACCTGTCTAATCTCAGTTTCTCATAAAAAGCTAAACTACTCAGAGAAACATAGCCTAAATAGAATTAAAAAGTATACCAAAAGTAATTCTCTTTACTCTTATATATTTATAAATAAGGTGAATTATATACCTAAAATATTGAATACCATTAAAAATACACTAAATCAAAGAAATAAGAAATTTGAAGAAGTTTCTACAACAAAAGTTAGCCACTTCTAACATTCAATGAATAAAATTATATTAGTTTAAAATTTAGCTTAAAAACCTGCTTTATATTTAAGTCTAGAATAGGTAAATACCAATGTTTAAAATTTTTCCCACAAACTGGCAAAAATATTTAGAAATCCACTGAATAATTCTATATCAGAATAAGTTATAAACCAAATGACAGAAAATTCCTATGTTACTTCTGTCACTCTAAGTGATTAATACTTTTAATTTGTATCTTCTAATTTCTGATTTCTGGGAAGGTCTTCTTTGTGTTTTGGGAAGAGCAAGCCTATGTTGATAATGTGGGTTTTGGCTTCTCACCAGAACCAAGTGTGAATCGATGCACTTTCATTCCTGTAGTGCTCCAGGCATTATGGATGAGATCCTCTGCCCAAGCACAATTGCAGTTATTGCTTTAAAATGGTACAGATTTTCTGGTTCACTTAAGAAGTCTGAAAAAATTAAATTACAGAGAGATAGTTCAAGGCCTATAACTATAGGAATATTATCTACAGCTAGGAAATTGCAGTTGGCACAGTAACATCAGGGAAAAAAAGGAGGAAAATTAGGGGAGGAAGGGGCTGCTGTTTACACAAATGGCGCAGAATAGACACACAGAGGATATATCAAAAGTCTGACTTCAATTAGAAAATGAATTTGACTTTGGTTCTGACAGAATAGCAATACAAACTAACTTGAAAACTCTCCTTCTTTAAAGAAATTAAAACGCTGTCAGAATGACAACAAAATATTATTTTATCTGAACTGGAAAGTAGGAAAAGGAAATCCCTACTTGCCAGAAAGAAGAAAGTGAAAAGGGAAAAAGCAGCCTGTTGCACTTAGGTTTGAGGAGGAAGATATAATTACGCCAGAGGGGCTGGGGATTCAGTCCCTGGAAGGTTTAGGAAGAGAAGCCTAAACAACGGACCAAAATGGCAGCTGATATTTCCACACAGTAACAGCTTCCCTATATCTGAAAGTTAGAATGTCCTAGGTCCTAGTTCTTAGTCCTCTTCTATTTTCTATCAATCAACCCCTGGGTACTGTCACCAAGTTTCTTATTGTAGGTACCACCATCTATACCCAGATGACTCCAAATTTTATATTCCAGACCAGACCTCTTTCCGGAACTTTAGACACATAGGTCCAACCGTATTCGCCGCATCTTCACTTGCACGTTTACAGACTCCCCGCAGTCAGCCCTCCTGCTCTCCCCTGTAACCTTCCCCATATAAATGGCATATAAATGGCAACTCCAGGCCAAAACACCTGAGTGTTACCTTCTACTCCTCTTTCTTCTCTCAGACCTCACAACTTACATGCCGGCAAATCCTATTAGCTCTCCCTTCAGAATATACCCAGACTCTGACTATTCCCATCATATGCACTGTTGCCATCCTGGTCCGAGTCACACTGATCTCTCATTTGGATTACTGCAACAGCCTCAAAACTCCTCTCCCTGCCTTTGCCCTTCTCCACTTCCGTTTATTCAGCAGCCAAAGCCATCCGGTCAGATCACGTCCTTCCTCTATCTAAAACATCCCAATGGCTCCCCATTTCACTCACTGGGAAAAAATTTAAGCCTAAAAATGGACCACAAGGTCTTAAAAGATCTGATCTGTACGACCTCATATCCTACACAGCTCTCCCTCCCTTCCTCCACTCTGGCTACACTGACCCCTCACTATTTCACGAGCTGCCAGGCCCAGCCCCACCTCAGGGCCTTCTTTGCAGTCACCACTTCCCCTCCAAGAATTCTCTATCCCCAGATGGCTTAAAACATCACCCCCCTCAGGTCTTTGTTTAAGTACCACCTTTCCTGGTCACTCTATCTAAAATTACAAACTCCCTTCACATCCCTTCCCCCCAAACTCCTTATTCCCTTGCCTTCTTAATAAGATTTCACTAACACGTTATAATCTTTACTCAATTATCTTGTTTATTATCCCCCCCATTAGAATGTAGGCACCATGAGAGTGGAGATTTTTCTTTGTTTTATTCACTACTATAATGCTAACATTCAGTAGGTATTCAATAAATATTTGTTAGATAAATGAGTAAATGCTCAACTCGTAGCTATGAAGGAAAAAGTTCAACTAAGAATTCTAAATGCAGAATGCAATCAAAGGAAGGGCAAAACCAAGAGGTATTTTCAGGCAAACAAAAAACATGGAAAGAATTCATCACTTACAGACCTTGCATGAAAGAACAATAAAAGATATACTTCTGAAAGAAAGACATTGAATTTGAAAGGAATGGGTAGGATACAAGAAGTAAGGGTAAGCAAAGAAAATACTATATAGGTCAGGTGCAATGGCTCATTCCTGTAATCCCAGCACTTTCAGAGGCCAAGAAGGGAGGATCACTTGAGGCCAGGAGTTTGAGACCAGCCTGAGCAACATAGTGAGACTCCACCTCTATAAAAAACATAGAAAAATTAGCTGGGTATGGTGGGACACACCTGTAGTCCCAGCTACTTGGGAGAATAAGGCAGGAGAATGGCATGAGCCCAAGGGTTCAAGGTTGCAGTAGGCTATGATCAAACTATCGCACTCCAGCCTGGGTGACAGAGTGAGATTCGTCTCTTCAAAAAAAAAAAAAAAATCTCAGTTTGGAATTTAAAAATTCTGCTATAAGCCATTTGTAAAAGACACATCTGAAATATAATGACACACAAAAAGTGAAAATAGATGGAAAAAGATACACCATGCAAACACTAACCAAAAGGAAGCTAGCATTGCTTATGTTACTATCAGATAAAACAGATTTTAAGAAACAAAGCATTATTAGGGACAAAACAGATCCCTTCATAATGATAAAAATAGCAATTCACTATAAAGAATCAAATTTGAACTAGAATACAAAATATATACAGAAAACTGACAAATACAAAGAAAAAAGACAAATTCACAATTACAATTTTTACATACCTCACTCGGTAAAGAATCAAGAAGTCAAAAAATTAATAAAGATACAGATGACTCGAACAACATAATAAATAACATTATGGGCATATAAAGTATTTTGCACCAAACAATAGGGAATATGCTTTCTTTTCAAACACACAAGATTTATTTAAACAACCCATATCTTAGGCCACAAAGCAAGTCTCAACAAATACCAAGGAACTTCTTCTTTTACAAGAACACATCCTCTGCCTATACAGTCAGACTAGAATTTTACAAAAATTCTTCTGTTATTTACAGAAGACACATCCAAAAAATAAAAGCAAATTATAAGAACAGAAAGTTAGGTTAGACATATTGATATCAGAAGAAAACATACTTTAAGAAAAAGCATTTTAAGGATAAAATGGGTCACTAAATGCTATAATAACAAAAAGTTCAACTGACAAATAGGCTGTAACAATTCTAAACTTAAATGCATGTAATAAAATAGTCTGAAAATATAAAAAGCAAAATTGAAACAACTACAAGAAGAAATTAAACCTACCATCACAGAGGGAAATTTTGACATATCTTTTTCAGTAATAGATAAATCAAGCATACAAAAAAAATTAACAAGGTCACAGTAGATTTGGAAAATCCAAATAAGCTTCACTTAATGGTCATATTTACTAGGCCAACAATTAGAGAATACACATTTTTTCTCAGTGACATGTGGAACAATTGGCCCTGTGCAAGAATGTTAAGTAAATTTCAAGGCCACGAAGGAAATTTCGACAATTTAAAAAAATTGAGTCTCATATAGGCCAATTTTCTGATTATGTTAGAATAAAATAATAAGTCAATTTTAAAAAGATAACTATGTTTAGAAATTTTTTAAAACTCTGAAATAATTAAAAGGTCAAAGAAAAAGGTCACAACTCATGTGATGAGACTACTGTAACCTTGATACCAAAACCAAAGAAAAGTACAGGACAATCTTGTTCATCAACATAAACATAAAAATCCAAAAAAAAAAAAAATCCAAAACAATATGTTTACCAAATCTAGCAATGTATTAAAATATAACACACCACAAATAAACTGGGTTTATTCCAGGAATTCAAGAATAGTTCATACCATGTAATTGTACACATAAACATAAAATTGGAAAAACTATATTATCATCTCAGATGTAGAAAAGACATTTGATAAAAGTCAACAACCAAAGGTGTAGTGGCTCACCTGTAATCCTAGCACTTTGGGAGACCAAGACCAGCCTGAGCAACACAGTGAGACCTCATCTCTACAAAAAATAGAAAAATTGGCTGAGCTTGGTGGTGCGCGCCTGTAGTCCCAGCTACTCAGGAAGCTGAGGCAAGAGGATCGCTTGAGCCCAGGAGTCTGAGATTGCAGTGACCTATGATGATGCCAAGATACTCTAGCCCAGGTTCAAATAAAACTCTTGGCATGCTTTTAAAATCAGAAAGAATATAAGAAAGAATATAAGGATGATCACTACACTGCCTCTATTTGTTACTGTTCTGGAAGTTCTAACAACACAACAAAATCAGGGGAAAAAAAGGTGTAAGGATAAAAAAGAATCAGAATTCTTACTGTTTATAGATGATGAGATTATTTTCATAGTAAAAATTTATTTAAAAAATTACCAGGATGAATTAGAGTGCAGCAAGGTAGTTCTTATAAGATAACTATACAAGTGCTTGCTTTGGCAGCATATATACTAAAATTGGAACCATACAGAGAAGATTAGCATGGCCCCTGCACAAGGATGACACGCAAATTCGGGAAGTGTTCCATATTTTTAAATTAAAAATTAAAAAGAAAGATCACTACACAAAATCAATTGTATTTTTATATATCACAACACAGGAAATGTCATCAAAGATATATCACAAGAGTAATAAAACAATACAAGGTACCTAGAAATAAATATTAATACAAAAAATATACGAAGAGTATCAGAAAATGTTATTGAAAAGCATTAAAGGAGATATAAATAATAAGGAGAGAGATGAAGTTTCAGGATAGGAAGACATCATATTGATGTAAGTTCTCCCTAAACTGATGTATTTAATTTATTTCAAATAAAATCACCAACATGGTTCTTTGTGAACTTGTCAAAGTTAATTCAAAAACCTATGTAAAAAGAAAGAATAATTAAAATACTTTCGAAGAATAAGACTAAGGGAGCTTGGCATTGGCTCAGGGATAAACAAACGAACCAGTTACCAGGACAGAGAGCATAGATACAGACCTATGCATGTGTAGAAACTTGATCATAATAGTGGAGGCACTGCACATCAGTGGGAAAAGGACTTTTCAATAAATGGTGCTGGGCTGGAACAGCTGTTTTACCATATGGAAATTAGATCCCTTTCTAATATTAATAGTATACAGAAAAAATCAATTCCAGATGAATTAATAACAAATGTAAAAAGCAAAATGTTAAAACTTTTAGAAACTAAAACACATGAGTATAACTCTATGACCTTAAAGTCCTAAAGGAAAATATAAATTTAGGGTCCTAAAGGAAAATGTAAACATTAAGATCTAAAACTTGTGTTCATCCAGACTTAAGCATTATACAAGATATTCATGTAACAGAAATACTTGTTCCCCCTTAATATTTTGAAATAAAAAATTTAAAAAAAACTTCTTTTCATCATAAAACAGTGAAAGAATAAGCAGGAAGAAAAAATATATATATACACACAGCTCTCCAAATCCATGAGTTGTGCATCCATGAATTCAACCAATCATGGACTGAAAACAATTTGGGGGGAATAAAATGGATGGTTGCATCTGCACTGAGCATGTAGAGACTTTTATCCTTTGTCATTATTTATTAAACAATATAGCAAAACAACTATTTATGTAGCATTTACATTGTATTTGGTATTATGAGTCATCTACAAATGATTTAAAGTATAAAGTATAGAGATGATTTATAAAGATGATAAATAAAGATGATTCAAAGTGTAAAGATGATTTAAGGCTATATGTGAATACTATACCCTTTTATATAAGGGACTTGAGTATCTATGAATTTTGGTATGTGGGGGGGGGGTCCTGAAACCAATCCCCCATAGATAACAAGAGACAACTGTGTGTGTGTATGTGAATATATGTATGACATATATATGACACATACATAATATGACAAAGGGATTGGTATACAGAACAGACAAGTAGAAAAAATAGAAGAAAATGCCAAACTGAAGAAAGATGATGAGTTTACTGAATTCCAGAAAGAATTAATGAAAAAACAGACATGTAGACATGACCTGGTTAAGTTTCAGAACTCTCAGGAAGGAGAATTAAATTGGCATCAAACTCCCTTTCTGGAACTCCAACTGCTAGAAGAGAATGGAATAGTATTTACAGACTTCTGAGGGGAAAAGAAACGTAGCATTACAATTAGAACTGCACACCAAGGCAAACTGGCAGGGCATAATGTCACAACAAAGATATTTTCAGAGATGGAAAGACTCTGGAAATACATTGCCCACATAACCTTTCTAGAGAAAAAAACTCAAGGAAATACTTGAGCCAAACAGAAGATGAAATGAATTCCAAAGAAGACATGGTATACAAGAAACAGCGGTGAGTTAAGACTACATAACTGCTGCTGTCAAGATGAGATTTAATTAAATTAAATAAAGATACTTGAGATAGGAGAAATGTAGTAAAAATTTATTCCAGACTTTTTTTTCTTTTATTTTCTTTCCTCTCATTCCTGACACTTCATGATTCCTTCTCCTCATATCTGTCTTTTTGCCTGAAGAATTCCTTTAGCTCAATTTCCAATTCACTAATGAGGTTTTAGCTGTATTTAGCCTGAAAATTACTCACTCAGAACTTTTAATTTTGATAACCATTTTGGTTTTTTTTTTTTTTTTTTTTTT
>VBSM01000529.1:72018525-72050700 GCA_008086735.1 Cheirogaleus medius
GCAACCTCAAACTCCTGGGCTCAGGTGATCCTCCTTCCTCAGCCTCCCAAGTAGCTGAGCCTACAGGCATGCGCCACCATGTCCGGCTCATTTTTTCTGTATATTTTTAGTTGGCCTATTAATTTCTTTCTATTTTTAGTAGAGACAGGGTCTCGCTCTTGCTCAGGCTGGTTTTGAACTCCTGACCTTGAGCAATCCGCCCGCCTCAGCCACCCAGAGTGCTGGGATTACAGGCGTGAGCCACTGTGCTCAGTCACCATTTTGTTTTAATTTCCAAGGAATTTTTCTTGTTTTGAGATTGCTTCTTTTGTAAAACAGATTATTTTTGTTTAATTAATGGGCTATCTCATTGAATTTGAATGATAATATGAAATTTAAAAAGTTATTTTGGGCCAGGTGCAGTGGCTCATGCCTGTAATCCTAGCAAACTGGGAGGCTGAGGTGGGAGGATCGCTTGAGGTCAGGAGTTCCAGACCAGCCTGAGCAAAAGTGAGACTCCATCACTACTAAAAATAGAAAAAATTAGCCGGGCATGGTGGCACATGCCTGTAATCCCAGCTACTCGGGAGGCTGAGGCAGGGGGATTGCTTGAGCTCAGGAGTTTGAGGTTGTGGTGAGCTATGATGACCCCAGTGCACTCTAGCCCAGGTGACGGAGCGAGACTCTGTCTTATAAAAAAACAAAAAGTTATTTTGTATTTCTTTTATTTATTTTATTCTTTCTTTTTAAAAAAATATTGTAGAACATGTATTTCTATATTAACTGTTTTGGCAGGGGACTTTTGCTTTGAACCTGTTAATTCTCTTTATAATAATGTCTGATTATGTTATATTTTCAGTTTATAATTATAAATAAATGTCTAGATTAGTGTCTAGGTACAGCAGCATTGAGAAGCTAAGAAAGAAAAAAAAGAAAAAGGTAATTAAAAAAATAAAAGAAAAAAGAAAAAATAGATAAGTGTCTAGGATTCTATTCAGCACTGAGCATTAGAAATATGGCTAGTGCAATTAAGCGGCCAAATTTTAAAATTTAGCTTTAATTAATTTAAATTGAAATATAAATAGCTACATGTGGCTGGTGACTACCATACTGGATAGAAACAGGTCTAGACTGTTCATTATTCATGGTTGATATGGGCTCTTCCAGCCAATGTATTGATCACTACTCATTTTTTCAGCAAGATCTTCTCTGTGAGCTCCATGGAAGGTACAAAAGATGGCTGAGCTGTAGTGCAGAAAGAGACCAGTAGGTGGCCCCCTCCCTTTATCTCTCTACCATCTCTACCTTTTTCTTTCTGTGCCTTCCCCACCACACACAGAGTGTGGCACACAAGGGTGGCCAGCAGAAATGTCCATGTTATCACCCTCGACAGCTCTCTTCTGCATCTCTGCAAAGCTCTTCCCAGCTTCAGATTCATGAGTAGAGACCCTTTCAGGAATAGGATAGGATTTTTTTCTCTAACAGTGGTTGCACTACCTCAGCAAGAAATTAATTAACAAAGGAAGGATGTCAAATAGAGATGCTCAGTCCTACATATGGTACCACGTTGATAATAAAAAAATAACGGCAGTTTAAAAATCCAAAATCTTTGGCTTTCTTACCAATGTGAATCAAACCCAACTTACTGAGTTCTAAAGTGTTGTGATGCATAGTATATAACAATCTTCCAAATGTTTCTGTAAATTATGAAATAATTCAACAAATAGACAATACATATGGTGACAGATCTAGAGGGATATATTCAATACATATGCTAAACTAAAATTGGAGCCTCCAATTTGGATGCAACTTCAGAAAGAAGAATATGCACACTAATAATTGGGTAAAACCAAAGATACCTGTTCCATATATTGAAAAAACAGTAAGAATTTTGTGATTATTTTGTCCTTTATATATTTTTAAGTGCTCTATGCCACTGGTAAATTATAATACTTTTTCCATTTTTCTTGTGTGAAAAATCACCATCATTTTTTCCAAATTTTCTACCAATTCTCAAATACACTTTAAGATAAGACATTAAATGACATTCTTAGTGTCTGTTGCCTTGGATGAGAACTCTCAGTGCATTCTTCTCTCACCGAGTTTTTTGAATTGGAAAAGAATATACAAAGGAGGCAGAGTCGCTCTGTGGGAGAAGCACAGGCTTTGGAGAAGCCATGTGGAGGTCAGTGACACATATTTGGTGGGACTCTGGTTGAGTTATTTACACCACTGAGCCTCAATGTTCTCATTTGTAAAATGAGGTTACTAATATCTGCCTCACAATTATTGAAAGAAACAATTACTGGCATACTCAACAGGCTCTATTATTTTCTCCTCTAACACTTTCTAAAAGGAAAGAGTTTGTTTTGCTTTATATGTCAAATAGACTTTCCTGAAATAGTTTAGTGTACTCATCTGCACTGAGCTGAAAAGTGTCCCTCCAGAACTCATGTCTACCTGGAACCTGGGAATGTGACTTTACTTAGAAATAGGGTCTTTGCAGATGTAACCAAGTTAAGATGGGGTCCCACCGAATTAGAGCGGGCCCTAAATCCTATGACTGGAGTCCTTACAAGAAGGTATGTGAAAACAAAGACATAGAAAAGGCCCATGTGCTGATGGAGGCAGAGATTACAGTGATACAGCTGCAGGCCAAGGAATGCCAAGCATTGCTACCAGGAGCCAGGAAGAAGCAAGGAAGGATTCCTCCTCAGAAACTTCTGAGGGAGTATGGCACTTTGATTTCAGATTTCTAGCCTCCAGTATTGTGAAAGAATACATTTCTGTTGTTTTAAGCCACCCAGTTTATGGCATTTTGTTAGAGCGCCCTGGGAAACTAAAATAGTACTGATTCCTAAAACAGAAATGGAAGCATTTTGGCTTATCTTCCATACAGAAAAAAAGTACCATACATTTTGCTATGGCTGAATGATAGCAAGCAGATTCCCATTCCGATCTTGTTTGCCATGGATTTTCCGAGAATACATTTTAATAGTATGTTACTTATGAATCATATTTAAAATTGACCAAAACTCAGTTCAACCAGGTTTTAAAAAAGTATGTGTGGTGGGGGTGGAAACAGGTGAGTGGGGGAGGGGTTATATTAGTGGATCCTGATTTCCAAGAAAGAGAAGAACCACCAAGGCAGGTCTACACCAATGCAGCAGGGCCTCTAGAGTCACTGAAGGCAGAACTCACCTGGTTTCTCATCTTCTTGCTGTATCCTATCTTCACTCTTCTATCTATAGACTATTTTTATCTAACAGGTGAAAACATGACTGCCGGCAACTCTCAAGTTGTATCTTTTACAGAGCTTGCCCCCAAAGAGAGACTGATTCCATTCTCTGGGTCTCCAAGTCCAAAAAGCCCAGAGAAAGACTTTGATTAGCCTGAGCTGGGTCAGCTGTCCCCTCATATTTTTTCAGCTGTCCACTCTCGAACTACCTATTGCAGCCCTGTGGCTGGGCAGTGCCCAGAGAGAGGAATAGATGGAAACACTTTACACAGGAAATAGCTTTAATTTCCTTCCTTAATAAAGAAGTAGTTTTACCTTTTAAAAAAAAAAAAAGAAGAAAACTCCAAATTCTAACTAAAATGATAAAATGAAGCGAGCAACCAGGAGAAGTAATTTTTTTTCTTTTAATTTTTTCTTAATTTAAAAATTTTAATATTTATTTTCTTTTACTTCACCAACCTCTGCAATAGAGAAGTAATTTTAAAAGCAGATACAAATATGATTTGGAGAATAAGAAGCACTTGTAGATAAATCAAATTATCAATAAAAGCAATACACTGATAGAGAGCTTTAATGAAGAGCCAGTAAGTATATGAACCGGAGGCTTTATGTATGTAAGTTAAATAAAACAATTTTCATAGTTGAATTCAATGAAAAACTATTCTATTTAAAAGAATAAAGGAAAATACTAAAAAGTTAAGCAACTATTTTTTAATTTGAAGATTTAATTTATAGAAATTCTTATCTTTTGGTAGTAAAGGACATAAATTTCATCACCAGTAAACATTTGACTGCCTATTATGGGTAGGGCACTGAAGTGTCATGAGATTATTTCCAGAGACAGTTAAACTCGATGTACAATTTGTAACTTTCTTAGAAATAGAAATGATTACTTACCATGTTACCAGGGTCTCTATCAGCCCGATCTAGTTCAAAAGAATTGATTTTATTGGCGCTCATTTCATCAGTGTCAGCAATGACATAATGTCTAGGTGAGTAGGCATTGGACAAGCTCCCAAGCAGCCTCAGGATCTCGGTGGTATGCCCCCCTGGAAAAAAAATCAGAAGTCCTAAGATTAACAAATCCACAATGGACATATCCATTTGTACATGTTATACCAATGTCATATTTTTAGGGAAGGCAAGACCACTGTGATTGCATATTTCTCAAAAGACACAAGGAACATTTGGAAACAATAATCTATGCCCTTGTATAAACACTACGTTTATATTGGGGAGAAGATAAAAAATGTATAAAAATAAAATCAGCACTAGCAGTGGGTACTGAGGAAGATACAAAGAAGTATAAGACACAGGTCCTGTTATCAAGAAGACTGGTGGGAAAGGGGCAACACACACACACACACACACACATATATATATAAAGAGGATGCAACATGGCAAGAAAAACTAAAATGTGGCGGGGGGAAGAAATGGTTATGAAAAATCAATGCCCTAAGAGTAGGGAAGATCCCCGGTAAAGGCTGAGATGACTTGAAAGGTGAAGATAATACCCAAATAGGAGCAGGGAGGCCCCTGGGCAGGAGTGAGGATTGTTAGGGCATGATATGGCAAGATCTGAGATGTGTTCAAGGGGTGGTGGGAATACTAGGAAGAAATGTTAGGGTGAAGTAAGGCCAGGAAAGTAGAATGAGAAATGGGAAGCCAGTCACTGCACGATTCTGTGTAGAGAGTGAGGGAAGAAAGAGCAATGACCAGCAGGGGTTGGGTCTTCCTAACAAAGACTTTTTGTTCACCACTCTAACCGTAGCTCCTTACAGAGGTTTCAGTACACTGCAGGTACTCAAATATTTCCCAGCTTCACCAAATAAGTCTATGTACAGTTTTTGAAGTCATACAATCTCCAAAATTTTAATACTTTAATTTCAAAAGTATGAATTTAAAAATCAACTATATTCACTGAGGTTTCCTCCTACAAACCATTTAAGCTTACAATCGAACTCAGTATCAAAGAGCCCTATCACACCTATTTCAGTTTCATTTCACAAGCTCTTTGCCTCAGTCAGGTTCATGTCTTTAACATTCTCTGCATTCTTCTTATTTGTTACCCACTCCTTGCCTTTGGTCATGCTGTTTCCCCTACCTAGAAAGCTTCCTCCAACCCACTTTCCTTATTGTAAGAAAAGAGCTTTTAATAGTGATAACACAAACACACAGAAAGATAATCAAACAAATTAAGGATGTATTTCCCCTAAACACACACATATATATATATATATATATTTTATAATAGAACGGAAAGGATTTCTTTCTAGATACCAGAAGAAATTAGATATAGAAAGAAATGTGACATAGATTTACTGGGAATTTCAGGAATTAGAATCATATATTAACTTTATAACTTGTCACCCACCTTTTTGACTGGGGCATGTAATTTACACACCTGGCTTATACTTATTTCAGTATTTTTAGTTTTAGCCTTGAATAAATGTGGTGGTTTGCAAAATAGGTACTTGTTTTTACAGTTGGAACAATTAAGGATAAAACCTAACATCCACAACACCTTCCAGTATAATTAAAATTTCATTATACCTGTTTTAACAGTCTTTTTCTTTCCTCTTTTTTAAAAAAGGAAACTCTAACTGTATACTATGAAAGTTGTCAGAATCAAAATAGATTCACTTGTGTCAAATTTTGACAAGATGGAGCTAGGAAGGACATGAAAGGAGGGTTCTCACCCATGTACGATTGCCTGATACCAAGAACTATCACAAAAGATTATACCAAAACCACAACCTTGCACAAAAGCCTCCACAACCTTACACAAAAAATACTTCTGCAAGAACATCTACCCAGCAACTACCTGTCCAGTCTTAGACTGATACCACACTTGTTATTGATCCTTGTAGTCAAGGCTAATTGTTTCAAAACAACTTACTCACCCTCATTTTACCTTCAAAGACTCTTGTCTTCCCTTGCCTCCCTGAATACTCCCATAGTTTACTACGGTGAGCGTATTCCACATTGCAATGCTTATTCCTGAATAGACTTATTCTCTTTGGAGAATCTCTCTCTGTGTTTGTTATTTAGGTTGACAATACATTCACTGGAAATTTAACTTTGTTACTGAATAAAGTCATTAAAATAATGGACTTTGTCTTCCACTTTACTTTTTTATTAAGATATATTTTAGGGGAATAAAATCCTCTCAGTTCTACCTTAAAACATATCCAGCACCCAATCACTTCTCATCACCTCCTTTGCTACCACTCTGCTCCAAGCCACTATCACCTCTCATAAGGATTATGAGCATAGCTTCCTGGTCTGTTCCCTTTCACCCCCTTCCCCTTCAGTATATCTCAACACACCATCCAGTGTGATGCTATTAAAAAGAGTTGACTGAATTATTTACTTCTGATTAAAACCTTCCAATGGTTTCATGTCTCATGTGGAATAAAACCCTTCTTGTGATCTGACGGACAACTGTATTTTACCGCTTGTACCTTATGTCCTGCCTCTTCCCACTTACTCAGTCTACTCCAGCCACCCTGGCCTTCTTGCTGTAGGATACCTGCCACTTCCCCAGGGAGGCATTTTTAAAATGCAACCCCTTTCCCCATGTCATAGTATAATATTTAACACTGTATACTGTACTATGTAGTCTATTTGTTTTTTTGTTTTTTAATCTCCCCTCATCCCTGCCCAACTGGAAGGCAAGCACCATGAAGGCAAGAGTTTTTGTTCATTTTGGTACTGTTGTACCTCCAGTGCTTAGAAAATAGTAGGCCCTCCTCTTGCTAAATGAATGAATGAGAGTTTGATATTAAATCTAAAATTTTCCTGAGAGAACATGAAACATTGTGTGTTTCAAGGAAAATGAGTAGTTTTGATAGATGGTCTCTGAACACAAGTGGTCAACTAATAGGTTTTTATGGTACCTAAAGATTAAATGTTGCTTGGTCTTCAAAGTAAAGACTGAAAATGCCTTCTTCCTCTTCCAAAATTTGGGCATGAACTATTAAACTATTTATCTGATTACAAGTCTTTCTTTGACTTGTATGATTCTTTGAGACCCTTGATCCCTCTCTACCCTAAGTGACTTGAATGAGGGCACCACTTGCGATGTGAATTCTCAATCTTAATTTTGGTTTCTAGTCCACCAAATCTAGTACTGTCAAGTGAATAGCTCTCACACTCACATCCATTCATTTGTTCAAGTTAAAAATCTGGAAATGATCCTTTAGTCCTTCCCTCCTTCATTTTCTACTTTCAATCCACAGTTGTGGATTTATCTCCTAAAATCTCCTGATCTCATTTGAATGCATTTGCTCCTTTCCATCCCCACACACTGCAGTCAGGCTATCATCTTTCCTCATCTGAATTATTCAAAGGTTCCTACTGATTTCTCTATCTCAGTCTTTGTCAAGACATTCTTTTGACAATGCAGGCTGGGTAATCTTTGTAAACACTCAGGTTGAATTGAGTGATTCTCTGTTTAAAAATAATACTTCAAGCCAGGCATGGTGGCACCTGCCTACAGTCCCAGCTATTGAAGAGGCTGAGGCAGGAGGATCGCTTGAGCCCGGAAGTTTGAGGCCATCCTGACCAACATAGCGAGAACATGTCTCTAAAACAAACAAACAAATAAATAAATACTTTAAAAAGATCCCTTTGCTACCAAGACTAACAATCACAACTTATTAAGTGCTTACTATATGCCAAGCACTTTGCTAAACATTTTAAATATCATCACATTTAATCTTTCCTGACCTCTCTCAAGCCATGTGGAAACAGAAGGCTCAGTGAGGTTAACTATAATAATTTGTCCAAGATCATTAAAGTAGTAGGAAGTGGCAGAGATGTGAATCAGCTCTAGAGTTACTACAATCTGGAGGCCTGTGGTCCTAAATCCTACATGATACAGAACAGTAGAGTAGCAGCAATACCCTATAAAGCAGGGTTTAAAACATCCTTAGGATCTGGACTCAGCTTACCTCTCCACATCAAACTCTGTGCAATAGTGCTCTCTCATCTCTGGCCATTCCAAGTGCTATCACCTTCTTTTTATACCCTCATAGCCCTAAAAGCCCCAGCTCTCCCTTGTCTGGCTAATTCTTGGTCATCTTTCAAGTCACAGTTTAACATCACTTCTTCCAAGAAGTTTCCTAGCTCAAGTTCAGATATAGTGGTGCCCTTTCTGAAGACTGCCATAGCAGTTTGTACTTCTTACACAATTATTACAAGATTATAGCACTTATTAATATCTAATCATGGCAAATACTCATCTGGTTTTGTTAGATTTTTAAATTCCCCATTTCATTTCACTACTGTATCCTCAAAACTTTCAACGTGCTTGGCACGTAGTCAGTACTACAGGGCAAGTATATTGATCAGTTATGTTATTCAGTTGTTATCAGTTTCTCCTATGGCTCAAAACATATTAAGTGAATAAAGTAATGAATTATACTTGAACATAAATTTAGTACATTTGCTCAAACTATAAATATTCTTCTTTCTGAGTGCAATTTCCCGGCATTTCCTTATGTATACACTATATGTGTACCCCTGTCAAAACTGTCCATTTAACATTGTAAGCGCCTACAAAGCTGGTGGATTCAGATTGTATCAACTTACAGGACAGTTTGTTGTTCATATTCTGCCACTGTGTGTGTAATGTTCTACGTTCCGTAGATCACTGTTTTTATCCTCGTGGACTTTGTGTATTTATAAATTTGACAATTCACTTTGCCTCATTTATCATGTAGTATTCGTGTTTCCTAAACTAAATACCGAATGCCTAGATTAGATTAACACTGCACAACAGCCATACAAGGAAACTGTATGTTAGCATCAAAAGGCTTCTACGTCCTCTCTGTTCACTAATTTATTTGTTAGAAAAATATACGCTACAGAGAAGCTTAATTACAGACAAGTATGAGTTATTCAACTTGTCATTAAAATACGCCTGGGCTGCGTCAGCAAACCGGCATTTTGCGCTGGCTGGGCTGACCGGTTCCGGTAACGCAGAAAAACTACAAATCTCAGCATGCAACGCTCCAAGAAATGCTAAGGGGATCAGAGAACAGAGGCGCGGTGCACTCTGGGGTTTGTAGTGCCCACCCAAGCCCGACAGTCACCGCCTCGATACTTACCGGACCCCGCTACTACCAAGACACTGAGAGACTGCCGGGGCGTAACGTCCTGGGAACGAAGCACTATCCATAATCGCAGGACTAGGAGGACCGCCACAGCTCCTGCCGCTGCAGCTAGAATAAGGAGACACACCATGCAAAGAAGCGGCGCATGCGTGCTGCTCCCTGGAGCTGGCCGCACACGAGCGGTCAAAGTTCGCCACTACGGGCGCCGGGAGACTCAAACGCGGAGGGACGCTTCCTGGTGGGCGGGGCTCTGCGGCAATTCAGGGCTGCCCTGCGGATCCTGCGCTGCTGCTGCCCGAGCATAAGGTGAAATTCGGTAAGTTAATCGCTGGAGAAGTTTGCTTTCCGCCCGTGACGAGGTCAGGCCGCACCCTTGAAGGCCCTGAAACTCCCAAGTTAGGACGTGTTCCAGCTCTTCCAACTTTGTAAATTCCTCCTGCTGCTAATGGCATACATCGCTTTTTTTCCTTTCTTCTTTTAAAGCGAAAAGAAATGTTTCTGTTGCACATACAGACATTACGGAAAGTGTTTGCCAGTAAAAGGTACTCTCGGAAGAAAAATTGAATGTAGGGCCCTCAAACAAACTCCTTCTTTCCCAACACTAATTTTTTTTTTTTTTAACTTTTCTAGGCGTTTTCACAACTCTCAAACAGTATGACCAGAGTGGTTGAGGGTGATCACCGCGATTTATGCCATGTTCCTGAGAGAAGTGGAAGTTGTCGGCTCAAGGCAGCGGGGTAGAGAAGGCATAGTCCTGCAATTAATACTCAATTACCACAATACTCAATTTACCACAGAGCATTCCCAGTTTGTTCTTAGTGTCCTCATCCAAAATGATGATCTGCCAACACCTCCTCCAGTCCCAATTTTGCTTTTTTGTTTTTGAAACAGGTCTTGCTTAGTCGCCCAGGCTGGAGTGCAGTGGTAGGATCACAGCTCACTGCAGCCTTGAACTCGTGGACTCAAGTGATCCTCCAACTTCAGCCTTCCAAACAGCTGGGACTACAGGCATGAGCCACGGCATCTGGTCCAATAATTGCTTATTATTGTGTCTAATGCATATTACAGCGATGTGAAAATACTAAGATTAAAGAAGCCCCTTCACCCCAAATGTAATTTGCCTTAGATCCATCATAGACCTATTAAGTTATATAGGAGAGGTATACAGATGAGTAAACAGGTTCAGAAAGGTGCAACTGCTTGCCCAAGTGGAATAGTGTCAGATCTAGAATTAGAAACCAGAAATCCTAACTCCTGCTGCATGGAATTACTACATCTTGTAATCCTTTGCTAAATTCAAACTTGCCTGATCGTCACTCTTACCTGGAGCCTAGAATGTGGTTTTAAAAGTACAGGCTCCCAGGGTCCACTAGAGAGCTACTGAATCAGAATCTCCAGGGAAGTCACCTGGGATCTGCTTGTATAACCAGTGTGTCAATTCCTACCAGATGGCAAGTTTGGGAGACTTTGTGGATATATCATTTCCTGGCTCATGGACCTCACAACACTTTCCAAATTCAGTCTTCCATCAAATCCTCTTAACCGTACGTTCTCACAATGAGGCCAAACGTGGATATTATTCCCTTCTTTACAGATAGTGAAGTAGATTTCATAAAAGTTAAATAATTTATCTAAGTTTTCTTAGTAGTAAGTGGTGGAGAAAGTTCATAGTTGTGGACTTAAAAGTCAGTGTCTCTGGAATTAGAATCCTGTGGGCTTATAAATGCAGAGTTGGAAGTCCAGAGGTATGGCCTCTGGTGTAGTATGAAAAATAGCTTAAGAATCTTACAAAGGATATGTTTTTGTTTTATCTGCCCACTCTGCCATTCCCAGCAATGGCTTCACCCTGAGACCCTCTTTCCTCATACTTAAAGAGAGACATTAATGGTCCCAGAAGTTACATGCACGCAGGGCAATCTCCAGAGCCAAAAACGAGGTTATCTTGTCATTAGGTCTTTTTTTTAAAGGCGAGGAAGCCTTTTCCAGAACCCCTTATAGCAGACTTTCTTTCACCCCTTTGGCCATATTTATATCACTTGCCCATGCATAAAAGGAAAGAGACCCCAAAGGTGGGAGTGGAGGATGGAAGAAAACTCATCTGTAGTATATGGCCATTGTTTGGAGGGTGAATACTGAACAAAATGGGCATTCTCTTGGAGAGGAGGAAGTTGAAGGGGGGAGGGAAGTTGGGTAGGCAAACTATAGCCTCTGGATTGCTGTAAAGATAATGTGTGTGAAATGGCTTTGTAAACTGACACATGCAATGCAAATGTTAGAGATGTAATAATTATTTGGCTCCAGGCCCCAAGCTCCATATTAGGGAAGGTTTAATACTTAAAGGAGACTCTTAGGTTTCCTGTTACCCCATCCCCTCACTATTGCAATTACCTATATCTGTAGGAAAAAAATCAGTTTGACCACACTTGGTATGTAGCTGGAAAGAATGGAAGCAATCAAGCATGTGGGTCAGGCCAGTAAATTCAGAGAGTCAAAGAGGGTGGAGTAGCAGACATTGTTTGGAGTTACTGGTTGAGTTATTCTGAGTTAAGGCAAGGGTCAAACTGTTAAGTTTTCCTGTCAAGGAAGTCAAAGACTGCAGGGAGCAGCTAGGTAGCAGGCAGGAACAGGAACAAAGTTAAGAATTCCTGAACAAAAATGTTTACCGGGTAAGCTGAGTCCTGGGCCGTATAGATAATCAAGAGGTCAAGAAACTGTAGTGGATTAATCAGGAAAGTGAATGCTGGGTGAGAAGAAACAACAACTAAAATTTCTCTGGAAGGTGAGTTGTACTGACAATTCAGATAACAGATTCATGGAAGTAAATTATAATGCTGCAAAAAGCATGAAAAACATATTAATAGTTGGTAAAATGAATAATGATATGTGGTCCATAACAAATCCTAAGTAAAGTCTGTCTTGGAGTGTGATTTTTATTATCTTCTTAAATCTATTTCTTGAAGTTTCTGTAGCAGTTATCTACTATGCATATTTTTAAAGTTTCTTAAAAGTTCAGATTATTTTGCACTATTTAGGGTTGTACATTGTATTCTTTAGGATTGTACATTGTAATTTATTCAACATTTAATGAGCATCTGCTGTGTGCTAGACACTTTTAAGTGCAGGGGATGTCATATAAATAGGACAGTAGGCCAGGCAAAAGCCTTGGATTAGGGAGATAACAGTGGAGGTAGAAGAGGACAGATTTGAGATACAGTTTATAGGGGAAGTCAATAAAACTTGTTGACGGATTAGATATTGGGAATGAAGAAAAAGAAATCAAGATTACTCCTAGATTTTGGGCTTCAAAACTGGTTATATGGTGTTATTTAGAAAGAATAAACAGACTGGAGGAAAAACAAGCTTTTGTGGGTATAAGGGGAAAAAATGAAGTGTTCTGTTTTGGACTTTAGTTTGAATAACCTATTAGATATCCAAGTGGTTATGTCAAGTAGACAGTTTTATGCACAGATCTGAAGCTTAAGTCAGCCCTAGAGGTATAAATTTAGAATTCATTAGCATATAGATGATATTTAAAGCCATGGGACTGGGTGAGATCCTCTAAGGAGAGAGTTTAGGTCAGCCCTGTCCAATAGAACTTTCTATAATGATGAAAGTGTTTTATATTTGTGTAGTACACTATCCACGTATGCCTACTGAGCATTTGAAATATGGCTAGTGCAATTGAGGAATTGAATTTTTATTTCATTTGAATTATTTTAAATTTAAATAGACACACTTGGCCATTGGCTACTGTATTGGACAACGCAGGATAGAGAAGAGTGTGGGGTCACTAACATTTAGAGGCTTAGTAGAGGAGATTGAGCTAGCAAAGAATATGGAAAAGGAAAAGTCAGAGGGATAAGAGGAAAATTAGGAAAGAATGATGTCCACTAAAACCAAGAAAGGAAAATGGTTCAAGAATGAGAGTGCAGTCAGCTATGTCAAATGCTATTGATAGATGGGATCAGATGTCTTGGGAACAGGTTAGTCATTGGGGATCTAAACAAGGTAGTGATGGAAGTCGGGTGCAAATAAGCTGAAGTAAAAATGGGAGATGAAGAATAGCAGTCTCTCTGGACAGTCATTTCAATTTTTTCTTTGACAGGAATGAATAAACTGGGTGAGCGATGGAGGACAATTTGGAATCAAGGAAACATTTTTTACAATGGGAGTTACTTAACATATTTGTTGATATTAAAAAATATCCAATAGAGGGCCAGACATGGTGGCTCATGCTTGTAATGCCAGCACTTTGGGATGCTGAGTCAGGAGGATTGCTTGAGGCCAGGAGTTCGAGACCAGCCTGGGCAACATAGCAAGATGCTGTTTCTACATTAAAAAAAAAAAAGTTTGCTGGGCGTGGTGGCTTGCACTTCTTAGTCCCAGCTACTTAGGAGGCTGAGCAGGAGGATCGCTTGAGCCCAGGAATTTGATGCTGCAATGAGCTTTGATTGGGACTCTGTCTCTCAAAAGGGAATGAGCACAGAAACAAATTTCCTCAAAAGATGTAAGAAGTTGGAATCTAGAGCACAGGTGGAGAGGCTGAACTCTGAGAGGAGGATGGTATGGTAACAGGATGGAGGACAGGGATATGGATGCAGATGCAGGAAGGTTCGTATAATTTGTGGTGAGTAGATGAAAGTATGGAGACTAGGGGTACAGTGTGAGAGGCTTGAGGAGAAAAGGTTTGAAATAATCATCTTGAAGAGTAAGTGGCTTACTCACCAGGATCAGTGTAGGATTTCTGGGCAAATAAGAATATCATTTGAAGCTTGTGATAACAAATTTAGTGAGAAACCAGCCAGCATAATTTTATGTATTTTTCCTCCACTGAAAAAGGCAGATAGTTGGTGCTATAGTTTGAATGTGTCCCCCCAAAAAAGCATGTGTTGGAAACTTAATCTCCAATGCAGTTATGTTGGGAGGTGGAACCTAATGGGAGATGTTTAGGTCATGAAGGCTCCACTCGCATAAACGGGTTAGTGCTGATTGTAAAAGGGGTTGGGGCTGTGAGTTCCATCTCTTGTTCTCTTTCATCATACCATGGGATGATGCAGTAAGAAGGTCCTCATAAGATGCTGGCCCTTCTATTTTGGACTTCCCAGCCTCCAGAACCACAAGAAATAAATTTTTGTTCATTATAAATTTACCCAGTCTTAGATATGGTGTTATAGCAGCACTAAACAGGCAAAGACAGTTGGCAGTAATCAGAGTTAGAGCTTTGACAGGTGAATACAAAGAAGAGAAGGTGCTTTTCAAGGGAGTGAAGTCTGTGGAATTTTGTGTAGACATAGTAGAAAGTGAAGACATGAGAGTAGAGGTGGGAGAGTGAATCAATAGTAGAAGGATAGTAAGATCAGTAGATTGGAGACATCAAGAAGATCGAAAAATTGTAATCCTAGAACTTTGGGAGGCTGAGGCAGGAGGATTGCTTAAGACCCAGGAATTCAAGACCAGCCTGAGCAAGAGTAAAATCCTACCTCTACAAAAAATAGAAAAAATTAGCCAGGTATGGTAGCATGTGCCTGTAGTCCAAGTAACTCGGGAGGCTGAGGCAGGAGAA
The DNA here is from genome assembly GCA_008086735.1 of Cheirogaleus medius. Lineage (NCBI taxonomy): Eukaryota > Metazoa > Chordata > Mammalia > Primates > Cheirogaleidae > Cheirogaleus > Cheirogaleus medius. Next base: position 72,033,425 of record VBSM01000529.1, read on the forward strand.
TCACTGGAGCCCAGGAGTTTGAGGTTGCAGTGAGCTATGATGATGCCACTACACACTAGCGTGGGGGACAGAGCAAGACCCCGTCTCAATACAAACAAAACAACCCCCTCCAAAAAGAAAAAGAAAAGAGCATTAGGTATGAGCTAGATATCTTCCATTTGTCCCTCCAGTTCCATTCTCTATTCTTCACCACTTCACTCAGTACCATGTTAGCCGAAACTGATGGGCTAAATCAACTGGCTTTCTTGCCTTCCAGTTCTGGTTGAGTTTGGCCAATGGGAATGTTCAGTAGAAGATCTGATGGAGGGAAGGCTGTGTCACTGAACTGAAAGTCCTTGTTCTTTTCAATGTGACCTTCTCTATACATATCTCTCCTGGGTCTTAGCATTCCCTTTCCTTGTTCCTTCAGTCCTAGGGGTGGTACTGTCGGGTTGCAGTCTGAAATGTTGGTTCTTAGTGCACTCTTGTTTGAAGAATGACCAGACACACTGAAAGCAAGGTAAGCATGAAAGTGGAGTTTATTGAGGAGAGAAAAATAGGATTATAAAGCAAGAGCAAGATATAGGTTTACAGAGCAAGATACATATGCCACAGAAGACAACTAGGCCCATTGTTATGGCAAAAGAAAGACCTTGGTTATGGTCTGGGTCTTGTTTTATAGTGCCTGGATTGGGACCTCTCTGTGGTTCAGATGTCATCATGGGACCACTTTGGTGGACACTTGGGAGTTATAGGACCTGAGTCTTACTGTGCATGCAGATCTCCCGTGAGCCTCTCTGAAAGCCCATGAGGGTAGGGGGTGAACCACAGCAGCACCCACTTTCGTCCCTAGGAGACCTGGAATCCCTTGCTATCTACCTAAAAGTACCCACTGCTACTAGCCCTGGGTTACTGCACTATCCCTGTGCTTTCCCTACCTCATTCACACCTTTGTAAATGGTCTGTTTATTGAATCATCCTCAAATTAACCTAATCCAAGTATGCTATATATATCCTATTAGAGATGCTGATTGATACAGGGTAGTACAACTACATGACAAGAACGTAAAAGGAACTGGAGTTTCTGAAAGAAGGAGGAGAAATGGTTTGGAAGCAGCAATAGGGATGCAAGGGGGTGTGAGAAACAGATAGCTTCTATTTGGGAGACATACTGGGAAAGTGCAGGAGAGTGAGGCTTCAGCTTAAGCAGGGAAGTGGAGAAGGCATTCAAAGAGAGGTTTCAGATATAGGAGAAGTTTGCAGGTTACATGTCAGGAGGTCCAAAGAATGTAGTGAAAGGCTTTGAAGGGTGGTGAGGAACGAGGGTTGGGTTAGACTGGGGGATTTATGAGGCACTAGCGATAAGAATCAGGACAATAATGGATGATCTGGAAAGCTTCTAGGGGTTGAAGTAAATAGGGATATAGGCAGACTCTCTACATTCATTTTAGTTCAGTTCTGCCAGTATCTATTACGTGCTGCACGCTAGGCTAGGCACTGGGGCTACAGTGGTAAGGTGATAACAGTTAACACCCAAGCAGTGACTTAACAATGAGCCTGGCTGTGTGAACCACATGCCTCTTGACAGAGCCTCCTAGAGAAAAGCCACCTAACCTATTTTTTGGGCTGCGTGGGGAGTGTGGGCTGCTAGGGATCCTGGCAGCCAGGCCCCTTCCCACCTGAATTAAACCATCTTCAGTGCTACTAGGGATAGAAAAGTATGGATAAAGAAGAATGAAGCCTTTTTGTAACAACCAGGGAGACCACTTTGGTCAGCATCATGCTTGTCCATGACACAAGGTAGGACAGAGCTGGGAGTTCTTAATTTGGGTCAAGGATAGAACTGGGGCTGTTTGACCACTAGAATTGATATTTATATGCCTCACTATTAAAGATCTTTTGGAAGATTAGGCAGGATGGGTGACAGAAATTGTCCCAGTACAAACCAAATAATCTTAGTTATAATTAAGACTTTTTTTTTCTTTTTAAATACGCTAATACATGTTTGAGTTACAACCTTTTCCTGGATACAGCCACTACCTCCTAGGACTCCTTGAAGGCTAAGGCAACTATTTAATACTTATAATAATTGGCATTTATTGTGTGCTTACCATATGCCAGGCACTCAGAACATGGATGAATTATTTTAATTTTCACAACAACCCTATGAAGTAGATACTATTATGATCCTCACTTTACAAATGAGGACACTGAGGTACAGAGAGATTACATCATTTGCTCTGGGTCACAAAGTCAGGAATTGGTTAAGTCAGGATTTGACCTTATTCTGACTCTATAGCCCACAGTTTTATCTTCTACATTATCATTAAAACTGTTTATTATATATTTACACCAGCTACTGTGCTATATATTAAGGAAAGCAAGGCCAGGCGTGGTGGCTTACGCCTATAATCCTAGCACTCTGGGAGGCTGAGACAGGAGGATTGCTTGAGGTCAGGAGTTCAAGACCAGCCTCAACAAGAGCAAGACCCTGTCTCTACTGAAAATAGAAAAAAATTAACTGGGCAACAAAAAATAGAAACAAAAAATTAGCTGTGTGTTATAGCGAGCACCTGTAGTAGCAGCTACTTGAGAGGCTGAGGAAGGAGGATTGCTTGAGCGCAGGAGTTTGAGGTTGCTGTGAGCTAGACTGACACCATGGCATTCTAACTCAGGCAACAGAGTGAGACTCTGTCTCCAAAAAAAAAAGCAAGATAGAAATATGATATTATTTACTATGTCTGATTTTTCACTTATTAACTAGGAAGAAAAGGATTTTTTTTTAAATGGATTTTTAACATTCTAGTCAAGAACTGTTTTTCCCTTTTCTGGTTTTTCCTCCAAGCTCATTCAAAAAGGATACTCTGTGTGTGTGTGTGTGTGTTTGTGTGTGTGTGTGTGTAATCTTCATTCAAGCCTTAAGGTGAATATATAGTGAAATTACTAAGATACCATTTTATTATCCTGTGTTTTTACTTTATGTCCATTTATCCCAGACGTGTCTTTATAAATCCCTTGTCGTAGCCTTGTCAAAATGCCTTATCAGTTCCAAATTTAACAAGACATTAAAATCTTATTTAAAAATGCATTCCCAGACTATCATGGGAAATATCATACCACATTATACTGTTAAAAAAAAAAATATTTTTTAGGTAGAGACAGGAACTCCTGGAGAACTCAAGGGATCCTCAAGCCTGCACCTCCCAAAGTGCTGGGATTACAGGAAGCAGCCACAGTGCCTGGCCATTATACTGTTTATTAATGACAACCACAACAATAGTAGTTTCTTTAATTTTCAGTTACCATATTTTCAATTTTTGACCTATAAATAAAGTAAGAAACAATGATATTTCTTCACTAAACACTGCTTGTCTTTGAAATCCATTGAATTAATTTTCTCCTCAGTCCAATCTTCCCTTCCTCCAAAGCCTCTGCCTGCATCTTCACTGGTTTTCTTTTCTCCTTCCTTGTGTACACGACTCATTTTTCTATATCTCTCTCAAATTATTTTCTGCTGCCACAGAGCTTTTGGTCCTTGATAGAAATACGCAAATTGTGTCTTCCCTCTTACCTGACTATTCATTATTCCTTAACTTTATATGAAGAAGGAGCATGACAAACCTCCTGTGAAATTCATATATATAATAATACATGCTGTCTACCATTTAATAAGCCATGTATGTACCTTCTCAACTACCTGTCACAATCAACCATCCTATGAACTTAAGTACTATTATTATCCCTATTTTGTAGGTGAGGAAATGGAGGCTATCCTATCCTAAATTGACACTGCTGGTTCTTGGACTTGACTTCCTGTGGCTGTACCGTGGCCATCTAGTGGCTTCAGGAATGTAGTGATCTTACTTAGGGAAGGTACTTAATGAGAAGCACATTTTACAGTAAGAAGGGGATAAAAAAAGTGAAATTTGCAGATGTGCTGCTTAAAGGTTAGTGTTACTGTGTCATATTAGTTTTGTGTAAATAATCAATGAATATACTTTATAACGATGGATAGATAGCTCTTGCTGTGTGCCTTTTAACCTGGTTTCTTTTCAATGTCTCCATGACTTATTTAATATCCTGTTCATCTTTCATCAACATTAGGTACCCTATTCATTGTGAATCCCTTCTCAATTTGTTACAAAACAGATTTGCTAACTTATTGACAGACTTTTTTGATGTAAATCTTAGGTGACTTAGCTATTTTACAATTCCCTTCTCCTCCACACCAGTATTCCAGTGGGCTCTTTGCTGATTGTATTTGTTTGGGATAAGTTAAAAGATAACCTAAATGAACCTGAGAAAGCCTTAACACTTTGTAATGCTTTATTAATATTTCCCAAGGAAACTATGGAATAACTATCTTAAGTTATAATTTAGAAGAATCTCTAATTTTCCCTTTCTGAAAAGGTGCTATACTCAAAATAAAACCTTTTATGGTTATTTCCTCCATCAGTTACGCCCTCTCTTTCCTGAATCTTGAGCCACTGACTCTCACTGTGTCTCTTTTTTTTTTCTTTATTCACTTGTTATAGCAAGGACTTCACTGTGTCTTTACCCTTAGCCTATAAAACAAGTCTCAAGTCTCTCTCATTAAAAAATAAAAGCAAAATCAATAAAACCCTTCCTCAATCAGTCAGGCTCAGCGTAACTCCTTTAAACTACCAGTCAGACAGCCCAGCCACATTAAAATGGCACTCCAGTCTTTAACCACACCTTGTATCCCTTTGCCAGAGCACTCCACTCCCAGTCTATTTTTATGCAGTCAGACTATGTCACGGAACTGAAGCCTTCTGCTGAGCACAGAGCAAAGTTACATTTCAGATGCTGAGAGGTGGTCATCCTGAACATGCGGCCAGGCAGCCTATTCTTGGTGGGCTATATGGAGGTTCCTGCCTGCATGTGGAGGCAGCATCTCCCCTCAGCCATGGCACAGAAATCAGGTACTGACACAGGCCTTTCCCTAGAATGACACTGCCCTGTGCATACCGGATACCTCTATAATATGCTGACCCAAAGAGTGTCCGAGTGTCTGAGAGCTTGGTTGAATACAAATAGAAACAAATCCTTTCCCTGATAAAGCTCGCAAATAAACGGCATATTCGGTTAGCCCCATCTTGGCCAACCTTCGCTGTCAGCCACCACTAGGTGGCTCTCCAGTGATCTATCTAAAAGGGCTGACAAACCACTCAGGAGTTGGGGGACCCTCTAGATTTAGGTGTTGCAAGGCGAACATTCCCTTTACTCCTCTGATGCCTCCTCCCATCCTTGCATTTCTTTCTTCCAAACCTCTCAGTCTGGTGGCCTTGTCTCCCTTCTTCAGAAATGTTCAACCACTTCCCACCAAAAGTTTCATCTTTTGGTTTATTATTCCACATTCTAATGCCTCAGACTTCGTCTGAATGAGTACTCAGTACCTGGGGTTCCAGAGGATAATGGGCTCCAGCCCCATGAATAAGGCTGAAGGTGAGTCTCCCAAATGGCGGTTTAGTCCTCCTACCAACGTGAGCTATGTCACCTAGATTGCAAGCACACGTTGCAATAAACAGCATTCGGTTTCCTCAGAGACAACACAATCTAATCCTTTCTCCGTGAAGTAATATTTCTTTTCTGGGAAGTTTGTTCTTATCATATAAGAACAGGAGATCCCTGCTTTTCTGTCACTTTGAAGAATCAGCACCAACTTTAATCAGAAATTTGTTGACCCTGGGTCTCTTCTTATAGGGGTTTGGAATGGAAGGTAGGGTTACATTTCCAGATTAGTCTGCCAAACAAAGGTGCCGAAGTTTATAAGTTTTACTACTGCTTATTCATATGTTTCTTACCCATTCAGATTTATTGATTTATTGACCACCTCTATCCCCCTCCCCCACTCCCCAGTAGATGTTCTAAAGTTTGGGGCTTTGCCCAAATTTCAGCTATGGCTAAGGTATTTTCCTGTCCTTCTTCATCTCTACATTCAGTTAGATCCCCTGACTCTCCAGGAAACAAGTCATCTATCTCATGCAGAAGTGGCAATTACTGAGAGCAGAGATGGAGGCACTGTCTCTGGAGGCCCCAGGATCTCATTACCATAGGAGTCAACTATCACATCCAAGAGAAGTTCTGAACTTCAGAAAAACTTTTCCAGTCTAAGTTACAAAGCACTGTTTTTCCAGCTGTTCAAAAACGTACATTATATATATGTTGAATCAATATACATATATTTATGGTGGGCAGCTAGAACTGTGGGCCACTTTAGCCTTGCTGAGTGCTTTGAATTAAAAAAAAAACAATGAAAGATTTCAGAAATAAGGCTCGGAAACTGACCTTCCCCTACCCCTTGTCTCTAGGATCTTCTTTCTTTCCCAAGTACTAGGAGGAACTCTTTCTGGAATTTCCTTAACTGACTAGAGAAGCTTCTTTCAAAAAGAAATGCAGTTGTCTTAAGACCTCCCTTCCTAAGAATCTCATTAACTAACCAGGAAAGATTAACCAAGAGAGAAGAGACTGGGAGTCTCCACCATGCCCAGACAGACTTTTTATCTGAGGTTTACCTGGGAAACTTATTTGCATGAAAAGACAACCTTTGTTTACAATGAAGTTCCACCCCTCATGTTCTGGCCACTTCCCCCAGAGCTCAGAAAACTTTCTCCCAGGCCAGTATTCTGTGGGCTCATTCATTTCTCCTGAGAATCATTTACTTCTACATCTTCCATCTCTCCTTCCCCTATGAAGAAGGGTATAAAAGCATCTGGACCTTTCTGGGTTATTGGGTAATCACTCCTACTGCATCCCAACCCCGCACATTAAATAAACTTCGTATGCCCCTTTCTCCTATTAAGCTGCCTTTTGTTATTTTCAGTGAACCTTTAGAGGGCAAAGGGGAAGTTTTCCCTCTTCAACCCTACAATCTGCTCCTACCACCCTAACTCAGCTCCCTGGGGATTGTACTCATGCAAGGGAAATTAGTCCTAATTAGCTATCATCTTATCTCTTTCTTTTTTTTTTCCCCTTTGGACAGCGTGTATATGCAATTTTTAACTTTTATTTGTTTATTTTTTTAGACTATGAACTTTATTTTTTAAAATTTTTTATTTGTATATATCCATGGTGTGCAAATGTAATTTTGCTCCATTGGTATATTGCATTATAGTGCAGTCAGGGCCTTCAATGCATCCATCTCACTGGAGCAACACACATTGTACTCACCAAGCAACCTCCCATCGTCCACCTTCCTCCCACCCCTCCAACCCCTCTGAGTCTCCACTGTCCATTATTCCACTCTCTGCTTCCATGCATGTCCAAATAAATACATTATTAGCTCCCACTTTTACAGTATTTGTCTATCTTTGAGTTGTTTCACTTAAGGTAATGGCCTCTAGTTCCATCCATGTTGCTGCAAAAGACATGAAGTCATTCTTTTTTATGGCTGACTAATATTCCATCATGTATACATACAACATTTTCTTTATTCAGTCCTCTATTGATGGACACTGAGGTTGATTCTATATCTTTCCTATTGTGACTAGTGTTGCAATAAACATACAAGTACAGGTATCATTTTTATATATCCAATAGTGGGATTGCTGGATTGTATGTATTGCTTGATTGTAGTTGTATTTTTAGTTCTTTGGGAAATCTCCTTACTCCTTACTGTATTCCATAGAGGTTGCACTAAATTACATTTCCACAAGCAGTATATAAATGTTTCCTTTACTGATTATGAAAACCAGCTTAAAAGAAAACCGAAAGAGTTCCCTTTTGTCTGCATCCTCACCAACATCTGTCATTTTTTGGTCTTTATATTCATAGCCATTTTGATTGGTATAAGATGATATTTTATTGTGGTTTTAATTTGCCTTTCTCTAGTGATTAATGATGTTGAACATTTTTTCATATGCTTTTTGGCCATTTGTATATCTTCTTTTGAAAAATGTCTATTCATGTCTTTAGCTCACTTTTTTTCTTTTTTTTTGAGACAGAGTCTCACTCTGTTGCCCAAGCTAGAGTACCATGGCATCAGCCTAGCTCACAGCAACCTCAAACTCCTGGGCTCAAGTGATCCTTCTGCCTCAACCTCCCAAGTAGCTGGTACTACAGGCATGTGCCACCATGCCCAGCTAATTTTTTCTATATATTTTTAGTTGGCCAATTAATTTCTTTCTATTTTTAGTAGAGACAGGGTCTTGCTCTTGCTCAGGCTGGTTTCCAACTCCTGACCTTGAGTGATCCTCCCGCCTCAGCCTCCCAGAGTGCTAGGATTACAGGCGTGAGCCACCACGCCCAGCCCTTAGCTCATTTTTTAATAAGGTTATTTGGATTTTTTTTGTTGAATTCCTTGTGAATTCTGGATATTCGTCTCTTGTTGGATGTATAGTTTACAGATATTTTCTCCCATTCTTCAGGTTATCTGTTTACTCTGTTGATTATTTCGTTAGCTATGCAAAAGCTTTGTAGTTTAATTAAGTCTCATTTATCTATATTTGTTTTTGTTGCCTGTGCTTTTGAGGTCTTAGTTAGGAATTCTTTATCTAGACTAATGTCCAAAACAGTTTTCCCAAGGTTTTCTTCTAGTATTTTTATAGATTCAGATCTTACATTCAAGTCTTTAATCCATCTTGAGTTTATTTTTGTATATGGTGAGAGATAAGGGTCCAGTTTCATTTTTCTGTGTGTGATAATCCAGTTTTCTCAGCATTGTTTATTGAAAAGAGTGTCCTTTCTCCAGTATATGTTCTTGTCAACTTTATCAAAGATCAGTTGGTTTTTAGTATGTGGCTTTATTTCTGGGTTCACTATTCTCTTCCATTGACTTATGTGTCAGTTTTATACCAATACTATGCTATTTTGGTTACATTAAATAGCCTTGTATAACTTGAAATCAGGCAATGTGATGTCTCCAGTTTTGCTCTTTTTGCTCAAGATTGCTTTGGCTGCTCAGGCTCTTTTTTGATTGTGTATGAACTTTAGAATTGTTTTTTCTAATCCTATGAAAAATGAGCCGGCCGTGGTGGCTCACGCCTGTAATCTTAGCACTCTGGGAGGAGGAGAGTGCTAAGCAGGGTTGCTTGAGCTCAGGAGTTCGAGACCAGCCTGAGCAAGAGTGAGACCCCATCTTTAAAAAAATAAAAAATAAAAATAAAAGAATAATCCTGTAAAAAATGACATCAGTATTTTGGTAGGGATTGCATTGAACTTGTAGATTGCTTTTGGCAGTATAGTCATTTTTAACAATATTAATTCTTCTAATCCGTGAGCTTGGGACATATTTCCATTTGTTTGTGTCTTCCATAATTTCTTTCATCATTGTTTTTAGTTTTCCTTGTAGAGATCTTTCACCTCCTTGGTTAGATGTATTCCTAGGTACTCTTTTTTTGGAGCTTTTATAAATGGGATTGCTTCCTTGACTTGGTTTTTGACTAGATTTATTGGTGTATAGAGATGTTACTGATTCCTGAACATTCATATTATATCCTGAAACTTTACTGAATTCATCTATCAAACTTTTTGGTAGAGTCTTTAGGGTTTTCTACATATAAAATTGTATTATTAGTGAACAGGAATAATTTGACTTCTTCTTTTCCAATTTGGATGCTTTTTATTTTTTCCTCTTGCCTGATTGCTCTGGCAAAGACTTCCAATGTTGTGTTGAATAAGAGTGGTGAAAGTAGGCATCCTTGTCTTGTTCCAGTGCTTAGGGGGAATGCTTTCAACTTTTTCTTGTTAAGTATGATGTTGGCTGTGGGTTTGTGGTATATGTCTTTTATTATTTTGAGGTATATTCCTTCTATCCCTAGTTTGTTGTGGATTTTTATCATGACGAGATACTGAATTTCATTGAATGGAAAGCCAATTTTCTTAGAAAAGACCACGTTATGCTTGCTGTTTCATTTTTCTTTGTTCATTTTCACTTTTTGATTCACTGAAATCTAGCATCTGCCATCATTATTCTCCAATAACCATTGGGTTTTCAAGTCTGAAGAACATTTCCTTTTCTTATCTTTCTTGTCTTCTCTTAGGCAGTAGAAGAAACTTTTTTTAAATTTTTTTTTCTTCCATTGATTTTTATTACTCCATTTTCTTCTGATTCTCCTCCTACTGCTATTGTTCTATCTTAATATTCTTCTTGGGCCTTTCATTTTCTATGCACTTCCCTTAAAATTAAAAAAAAATCTTATAAAGTAAATAAAAGTACTAGAAATAATAAAATGGAAATTTGGGTTCCTACCAGCTACATTTCACCATATACTTTTTTTAGACTCTCATTTGCTTTTCTTCTAAGAAACAAACTTCTCATTTATTCTCTTTTGGTCTTTTTTTTTTTTTTTTTTGAGACAGAGTCTTGCTCTGTTACCCTGGGTAGAGTGCAGTGACATGATCATAGCTCACTGCACCTCAAACTCCTGGGCTTAAATGATCCTCCTGCCTCAGCCTCCCAAGTAGCTGGGACCACAGGTGCACACCACAATGCCCAGCTGATTTTTTAAATTTTCAGTAGGGATGCTCTTGCTTAGGTTAGTCTCGAACTCCTGACCTCAAGTGATCCTCCTGCCTCAGCTTCCCAAAGTGCTAGGAATACAGGTGTGAACCACCACATCTGGCGGCTGGTCTTTGTATTTCTAAGGATTCTTAGCCTTGGGTATCTTTTGTTCTTACTTTTTGTAGCAGACTAATTGTTGTCACCCTAAATTCCATTTTCCTCTTCTTGCTGGTCACATGTTTACTCAGTTGGCGACTATATTTCTTATCTTCCTTTGCAGCTAGGTATGGTTTTGTGGGTAAATTCTTGCCAATGGAATATAACTGGAAGCAAAGAATACAACATTATCACCATACCTTTTTAAAGGAAGATGGCTTGTCTTGGACTGTTTTCTTTCTCCTTCATGGACATGTCTATGACAGCCACGACCATGAAGATGAGGAAGACATCCTAGAAGAGGGTGTAATCTAGCACAGGCTTGGTTGCTTGCTGCTTGCAAAAGCCAATAACAAGGATGAGGTGTAGTGAAAGGAAAGTGACTTTATTCCAGAGGTAGCAGTAGGAATGCCTCAAAGAAACCATTTTGAAGTCTTAGACTGAGGAGCAGGGTTTAAAAAAGGAATTTGATATGAAGGGCATGCGGAGTGGCAAGGAGGTGGTGGTCAGCCTGACTTGCCTTGATGATTGTTTTGAATTATTGCTCTACCTGGTGAATGGCCTGGTGTTACCTCAAAGTCTGTTTATCCATAGATTAACTGCAACCTTGAGGTAATCTCCTGGTGGGTATCTGGATTGTTTCAAGACTCAGTCTCTGGACCTTCTAAACAAATACATAATTTGATAGGGGAAACTTGTACAAGGGAGTGCCTGATGGAATAAAGGAGGGTAAAGACCAGTATTTCCTCATTAAGAACATAACAAGAAAGGGGAAAGAAAATTTCAAAATGGGCCACTGAAAAACAGGGCACTGGTTACAAGGATGGAAAAAGAAGATGGAAGGAAACTGAGTCCTGAATGACGTAGACTAGAGCTGCCCTGCCATTCTAGGCCCACCTGTATGTGAGAGGGAAAGAAATGAGAATTTTCTTTATGTCATTGAATTCTAGGATCTCTTTATTATAATAATTTAGCCTTTAACTAATACATAAATTGATACCTGGAAATGGAGACTTCTAAAAAAATCCAAAAACATATAGCATTATCTAAGTGCTCAGAAAACTGGCAGTGAGGAAACAGATGTATCAAAATGGAAAACTGTCAATCCTTCTTATGCCATGATGAAATATTTGGTAAAATCTTACATGCTTCACTTAGAAGGATGACCATGTTCCTTCTATGGCTGAACTCTAGGGGAAGAATTTGGAAAGAACCAGAATATAAATGTATAATGGTTTCTCCTTGCTGCATTTAGCAAGGTTTTTCTAAAGAAAGAAATGAGCTCACATAAGAAATAATGGGTTTGCAAGCAGAGATGGAAGGAAATAAACAATGTGCAGAAAATTGAGGCCTCACAGCGTTAGAAAATCTAACAATTTCTTGTAGTCCAAACAGGAGATAAGACTGTTGTTGGCAGAGACCTTCTTGAAGGCCTCCTATTAAGATTCTTCAACCAAATAAAGAGAACTAGTCTTGCAGCAAAGATAAGATTAAGGGTGTTACTGTCACTTACTTTTTGATTATCTCAAATTAGCCACCATTATAACTATGGGAAGAGGAATGAGTAGAGCACGCAAACTAGAGAATAAGCAAGTTGAAGAGGTAGGTTCAGAAAGGAACATTGGGTGTGGTTCCTGGCACGTGTAATGGACTGGAGACAAATTGCACAGAAGCCTACAGTAGTCCCCCCTTATCTACAGTTTAGTTTTCCAAAAATACTAAATGAAAAATTACAGAAATAGGCCGGGCGCGGTGGCTCACGCCTGTAATCCTAGAACTCTGGGAGGCTGAGGCGGGCGGATCCCTCAAGGTCAGGAGTTCGAGACCAGCCTGAGCAAGAGCGAGACCCTGTCTTTGCTAAAAAAATAGAAAGAAATTAGCTGGACAGCTAAAAAAATATATATAGAAAAAATTAGCCGGGCATGGTGGCGCATGCCTGTAGTCCCAGCTACTCGGGAGGCTGAGGCAGGAGGATCGCTTGAGCCCAGGAGTTTGAGGTTGCCGTGAGCTAGGCTGGCACCACGGCACTCTAGCCTGAGCAACAGAGTGAGACTCTGTCTCAAAAAAAAAAAAAGAAAAAGAAAAATTACAGAAATAAACAATTCTTAAGTTTTAAATTGTACACTGTTCTGAGTAGCACGATGAAATCTCACACTGTCCTGCTCTATCCTGCCTAGGACTTGAATCATCCCTTTGTCTAGTGTCTCCATGTTGTATGTGCTACCCAACCATTGGTCACTTAGTAGCCATCTAGGTTATCATACTAAGTGTCACGGTACTGTAGTGCTTGGATTTAATTAACACTTGTTTTACTTAATAATGGCCCCAAAGTACAAGAATAGTCATGTTAGCAATAAAATAAGTCAAAGAGAGGCTGTAAAATGCTTCCTTTAAGTAAAAAGGTGAAAGTTCTCGACTTTCTAAGAAATGAAAAAAAAAAATATGCTGAGGTTACTAAGATCTACAGTAAGAACGAATCTTCTATCTGTGAAATTGTGAAGACAAAAAGAAATTTGTGCTAGTTTTGCTGTCACACCTCAAACTGCAAACGTTATGGCCGCAGTGTATGATTACTGCTTAGTTAAGATGGAAAAGGCATTGAATCTGTGGGTGGAAGACATGAAGAGAAATGTGTTCTGATTGACGGCAGTGGGGTTTGGTACTATCTGCAGTTTCAGGCATCCACTGGGGGTCTTGGAACTTGTCCCCCACTGTTAAGGGGGCACTGCTATACTACGTTTTTTAGGAAATTGGATAGCAAAAGAAACCACAAATCTCACCTGCAAAAAGCCAGTCATTGTTCATGTCCTAAAGCAGTCTCCAGCATCCACTTCAGTTTTGTACCTGAAGAATGGACAAGGAAGAACCTCCCAGATGGTACAACCAGAGGCTCTGAGGGCTTAACAAAAGGCATCCAGATGGGTTAATTGAGGTACTTCTTCTATGGCCAGGGGAGGGATTTCTGCTTGGAAAGAAAAAACTAAAGTAAAATAAAATAAAATAAAACTATTAAGGACTACTGATTACTGCAAGTTTCCCATTCTTTTCTTTTTTCAAATGGAAGTTTTTATTGTGGTTAATTCTATTCCTGTTCCACCCTGCACCTTTTGAAAGTGGGAACTGAGCAACTTTCTTTTAGTTTGTAATTCATTGGACTACTAGAAGTATCCATATGTGGACATAATAGAGCAGGCCATACTTTTCCCAGAGATAATGGCCCTTGGGCTGGCTGCAGAAAGTAGATAGGATCTTAGATGGTCTCTCATGGAGAGGAAGGTTGAGCTGTATGGGAAGAAGAGTCCATTCAGGTATTTGGGTGGTCTGAGGGATTGACTGTATCTCTTTGTTAGCCTTCACTTTAATTTAATGTAGTCTTCCTGGGAGTTCTGATCTGTTTATTCAGAAACCTATCACCTGTATGTTGACGACTCCCAAATTTGTATGTTTAACCACATTCTCTTTTATGTTCTAGCCAGGGGTCCTCAAACTTTTTAAACAGGGGGCCAGTTCACTGTCCCTCAGACCGTTGGAGGGCCGGACTATAGTTTTTAAAAAAAAACTATGAACAAATTCCTATGCACACTGCACATATCTTATTTTGAAGTAAAAAAACAAAACAGGCAAAAACACCCAGCGGGCTGGATAAATGTCCTCAGCAGGCCACATGTGGCCCATGGGCCATAGTTTGAGGACCCCTGTTCTAGACCCATATTACCCAAATACTGATACCTTTGCATAGATGTACCACAGTAGAGACCTCAACCACAACATGTCCAAAACCGAAATTATTTTCTTTCACCTTGAACACATACCTTTTCTAGGGTAGATTGCAATAAATGGTCACAAACTCATCCCAACTCCCCATATATGCCCCTGTGTAATGTGACTTTTCTGTTCTTCCCATCAAGAGGTGGGCTCCAGATCTCTATATCCTTATATCCAGGTTGGCCTGTGATTTGCTTTGACCAATAAAATGCAGCAGAAGTGATGATGTGGGATCTGAGCCTAGACCTTAAGAAGCCTTGCTCTCACTCCCTTGGAAAGATCCTGTCATCATATGAAGAAACCTGGGCTAGCCTTTTTGAAGATGAGAGACTATGTGAAGAAAGATGCCTACCTGACATCCAGCACCAACTGCCAGCAGGACCGGCAACATAATTTTCAAGGTCCAGTGAGGACCCTTGTTCCATAATTATTAAGAATTTTCAGATGGCAACAGCAGTACAATAAACCCTTCTAAGTGTCAGCTCCATGCAACTGCACAGGTCAGACATTCATGAATTGGTCTTGATCACCAGATAGATGATCTTGAACCATCAAGGCCCCTACCAAACTGCCTGCTGACTGTCATAACATGAGTGATCCCAGGTGAAACCAGCAGAAGAACCTCCCAGCTAAGTCCAGCCCAAATACCCATAGAATTGTTAAGTAGTAAATAATTGTTTTAAACCACTAAGTTTTGTGATAGTTAGGCAGCAATAAATAACTAAGACATACTCCTTTATCTCCTATCCTGGACAGTTAAAGCCTGAATCACTCAACTTTACCCA
Source organism: Cheirogaleus medius (assembly GCA_008086735.1). Classification (NCBI taxonomy): domain Eukaryota; kingdom Metazoa; phylum Chordata; class Mammalia; order Primates; family Cheirogaleidae; genus Cheirogaleus; species Cheirogaleus medius. The sequence continues at coordinate 72,048,572 of VBSM01000529.1, forward strand.
TTCTATGAGGCCGAGGAATTCTTTAGGCTTTCTACTTCCCTATGTGTTCTCTTATTACCCATGAATGTGGGTCATAGAGTCAGAATGTATGGGTTTAAGTTCTAGCTCCTCTCATTACTAATTATGTGACCTTGAACACATTATTTTCTCTTTTTGTGCCTGTATGTCTACATCTATGAAACAGAGATACTCTTATCTTTCTTAATAGAGTCTGTGGAGGTTAAATGAGGTAACTGTTAGCACAGCGACTATGGTCAATAAATGTTATTGTAATTGTCTTGTATTCAACCATACTGTCCATGGAATTCAGGATGAAACTTGCAGGAGTACTATAGAAGACTTCTGGGGTTATAGAGGAACCATTTTCAGAGAGGTAAAAAAACAGACATGGTTCTAGGGAAACTACATAGTAGTGTGAAGTTACAAACTTGAGCTCTGGAGTCAGACTTTCTTCCTTCACATATCAGCTCTGCCACTTGTTCTGTCACTTTGGCATATTACCTAACCTCTTTAGGTCTTCATTATATCAACTGTAAATGGGATTAATGAACAGAAATCTCTCATAGTATTATTGTGAGGATTGAGTGAGGACTGAATGATTAAGTCCCATAGGCATGGCACAAAGAATATGCCCACTACATGATATTTGAAATGTGAATAATGGTCAGAAAGGCAAGCCTTTCTCTTTGAGAGAAAAATTGCCAAATTTAAAGTATGATATATAAAAGACTGTGAACAGGATGTGAGGTAAGAGATCAGGAGCCAGAGGATGATAAAGACAGAAGTTTATAGATAAGTTTGGAAATAAAGACAGAAGTAGAACCATTCAAGACTTTGGTCATTGCATCAGAAAGTCCTCAGAGATGTGTTGTATGTTTCCTAAACCTCTCTGCAAGCTACAAATGCAGAGCAGAAAGTGCTCTAGCAGCAGGCTTTGGAATAGAGGAAACACTTCAAACAATACCAGCTTATTCTGAACCAATTAGCCTTTCAGGACCCCCTCCATTTTTAGGTTGGTTCTTGTCTTTTTCCTTCCTCATAAATCAAGAATCCATTTATTCACCAGTTGTTCATTGAGCACTTTGTTATACAACAGTCAGTGATGGACCAGTTTGTTGTTGTTACAGAACTTCAGACTAATAAGAGATTCAGACAATTAAACCAGCCATCTTAACATTTTGTAAGAACTTAGGGGATCAGGGAAAACTTCCTGGAGGAAGTTCCATTTAATGTGAGACTTGAGATATGGATAATAGGCATAATAAGCTGAGGGGTAGGAGAAGTGGTGGTGGTGAGTGTGGCTGGTGGGGAGAGAGGAAGAGTCCAAGCCAAAAGAACAGCATATGCAAATGTGTGGGAGGAAAAGAGAACCAGGAACTTGGGGGAATTTAAAGTATTCCAATATTGCTGAAAAACTGAGCTAGAACCAAGAAGTGGCTAGAGGGGGCTAATGGGATGAAATCTGTTTACCCAGTTAAGAAATTTGAACTTTATCCTAAGGACAATGGGAAGCCATTCAAGTGTTTAAGCAGAGAGGTGACATTTAGAAAGAGTACCCTGACAACAGTGTGGAGAGCACAAAGGGCAGGACAGAAGGCCTGCCTGCTTCTGTAAATAAAGATTTATTGGAACACAGTCATACCCATTCAGTCATGTGTTGTCTATGGCCGTTTCCAGGCCTTAAGTGCAGAGTTGAGTAACTGTGACCATCTGGCTCACAAAGCTGAACCACTTACTAGTATATATGGCCCTTTAAGAAAATATTTGCTCAGGGAGACTGTTGTAGTAGCCTGGGGGTAAGACAATGGTGGATAGCATTCTGGAAGGGGTGGTAGGGATTTTGGAAAGGCAAACCATTGGAGTAACGCCAAATTGTCAATAACTCTGAGGAAATCGTAACCCAGATATCAGCTGGGATCATCGGTTTTGTGTTTTAACTAGATAATATTGACTCAAGCCCCTATTACACAACTCTTATAAAGCATAGCACTTCATGAAGCTTTCTGCCAGTTTTCCAGACATCTGATTTTAGCATTACCTCAGCCCCCCCTCGTGGATCCTGTTTATCAACTGTCTCATTGTTCAGGTTGCTGTCTCTGTTCTGCTCCTTTTCCTTTTTTTTTTTTTTT
>VBSM01000529.1:72054251-72073333 GCA_008086735.1 Cheirogaleus medius
TCTTCCACCTGTTTACATCCTCTGCTATTTCCTTCTTCAGTGTTTCATAGTTCGGGGAGCTGCTTTTTAAAGTGCAGAGTTCTGAGTATCTACCTGAAGAGACTCTGACTTAGTAGGGTTTTTGTTTTGTTTTTGTTTTTTAGCAAGACTCTGGTTATTCTGTTGCAGGTGATCTGAAAAACTCTGCTTTGAACAACTCTATGATACTGCTTTCCTAGTAGGAAAAGTAAACTTCTTGCACAAAGCAAGTTATAAACTAGCTCAAACTCTCAAAGGAGAGAAGAGGAAGGGAGAAATTCTCCATCTTACCCAGGAAAGGTTTTGACAAGGAAAGATGTGAGGAAAAGACATTCTCTGTGTTGGGGACAGCATGAGGAAAAGCGTGAAGGCAGGAAAATACACAGCATTTTTTGGGGAATGACTAGTAGTTGGATTTGGCTGGACTGAGTAAAGAGTGTGAACAATAAGACTGAGAAAGTAGGTTTGAGCGAGAATAGAAGACTTTATTTAGTGCTATGCATTTAGTTGGTAGGCAATAAAGAGTAATAGAAAACTTTTGATTTGAGGTAAAAGGATGAGAAGATAATCAACAGCAGGTCAGAAGAATTCTGAAGAGGCAGGAAATTTGGAGAGAGTCTATTTATGAATGACAAGGAAAGGAAAGATGTGAGATCACAAGGATTTGAAGTCTCATATAATTAATGGATATTTTTTGAGGGTCTATTGTGTGTGAAACATTGTGCTAAGCACTGGGAGAAGATGGAAATTATTATCCTGGTATGATGCTAGAGAGACACCTGAGGTTACAGATGGTAGATGTTTCTAAACTTGGTGAGTGAAAGAGGAAGGGAAGTAAGAAAAGAGGAGGAAAGTAAATGATAAATATTTAGGGAGTAGCATTGACAGAGTTTGATATGGACTTGGATATAGAGGGCTAAGCAAGAGGGAGGAGTCTAGGAAAATTGAGGTTTCTGGGTTGGGTGATTAGAGGCATGATGACTTCATAAACTGAGAAAGAGAACGAGGAGTACAGAGAAGAGGAGGGATAATGAGTTATATATTTTATTGCATTTGAAGGACCTGGGAAAACATAGTGGGATCTTGAGAATATAGAGCTGGAGCTGAAGAAAGAGTTTTAGACAGTTATTGAGTAAGTGGAGCTGAGATCAGATACACCTCGGTGGATTGGGGGATGAGGGAGGACAGGGTTAAGCCAAAACTGAGATAGAGTTAAAACTTGGTGAGATCATTACTTGGAGTAGGCAAAAGTGAACTGAGCAAAAGGTTAATTGCAAAATTTAGAGCCAAGAATTAAGGCAGACAAGCCAATACATTCTCAGGTTCAAGGAATCATCAAAACTTTAAGATGAATGCAGCAAGAGCTAATTGAGAAACGAGAGCAAAAGCAGTGGATCAAGCTGAAGAATTTTTTTTTTTTTTCAGAACTTCTTTTATGGACAGTACTGTATTTGTTTGGAAAAACTATTAGGGAGGCAGTGAAACTTCAACGGGTTTAAGCCACAAAAGGTACTTATTCAACTCTTCTGTAGGGGAGAAGAGATTGGTCTTCCCAACTCTTTAGAAACCACTAATCTTATATAAAGTTGGAGAGAATCATGAAATGCTTGGAGATATTTTCCTACAGAAACTAGAGGAAGGGCTGAATTCTGATTTAAGGTGATAAAGCAGTAACAGGGATAGCAGTGAGTTATTTTTATATTGATTTCCTTAAAGTCAAAGAATCTTTGGTCTTTACTGTTGTAATGGTCATTACAAACCAAAGACCAAAGTTACAAAAACCACACCTAAATTATTTATATGACATGTAGTTCTGAACTGCAGCTCTGTTTGTTTGTTTGTCCCCTCCCCCACAAATCAACATGACAAATGTTGACAGTTGGTGTTTTTAGCTATATGGTTACTTATTTCCCAAGAATTCTGCATAATCAGAATTTATGAAATTGTTTTCAAAATTTCTTGTGATGCTCTAACAAGGTGCATTCTTTGTTAAGAGAATAAATAATTTGGATTAAGACAAAGTGAATTGAAATTGAGTTCCTTTCACCTCTATGTTAATACCTTAGGGCCACTACTTTCCTTTTCTGTGCTAGTAGAACTGTGTGCATAAAACACTGTTAAAAGCCAAATCCTGATAGATTTTTAAATGTCATCTGGTATAGGACTTCATGTACAAACTATAGGGCAGTTCCTTTGTAGGAGCTCTAAAAGGAGAGGCAATGGCCAGGCATGGTGGCTCACGCCTGTAATCCTAGCACTCTGGGAGGCCGGGGGTGGGGAGGATTGCTTGAGCTCAGGAGCTGGAGACCAGCCTGAGCAAGAGTGAGACCCCGTCTCTACTAAAAATAAATAAATAAATAAAATAAAAGGAGAGGCAAAGCAGCCCTTTAAATCACTTGATCCCTTTTTATTAACATTAGGTAATTGCTCACGATAGAAAAGGAGAAACATGTCATTCTTTTGCTCTTTTTCTCTCCAGAATGTAGATTATCATTTAAGACTCTCCCCTAGCCACAGAACTTTGAGCTTCCTAAATGAGTTCCTTGACAAAATGAGAAAAGTGGGGAGAATGCGTGGATAGCACCCATCTTGCATCTTGCAGGGTGCAGTATAAGGTGCAAAGGTGTACAGATGCTCCTTGACTTATTATGATGGTGTTATATCTGATAAACCCATCATAAATTGAAAATATCCTAAGTCAAAAATGCATTTATAGAATCTTTAGGAACATGAAGGGAAAAAAGAAAAAAATATAAAAAGAATAAAGTTTAAAATTTAAAAATATAAAAAAGGAGAGAAAAAATCCATTTAATATACCTAATCTACTGAATGTTGTAATTTAGCCTATCCTACCTTAAACATGCTCAGATCACGTTTAGTACAGTATTCAATAAATTACATGAGATATCCAATGTTTAGGCTTTGTGTTAGATGATTTGGCCAGCATTGCCTGAGAGTATTGTACCACTTATCACCAGCATGGGAAAAGATCAAAATTCAAAATTTGATGTACAGTTTCTACTGAATGTGTATTACTTTCCCACCATTGTATAGTTGAAAAACCATAAGTCAAACTATCATAAATTAGGGACCATCTGTGTAAGACAGAAACTTGGTCTTCAAGCAACTTCCAATCCATGTGTGTTCAGTGATTTAACTCCCAGAATACCGTTGTGAGACTCAAAATCTAATAGACTCTAATGTACCATGATGTTGCTGCTTCTATGGGTGATGGGTTTCAATAACTAGGCCCATATCCAAGAAAGCTGGATTTGGATGAAATATGATTTCATTTATTTCTAAATTCAGAAAATACTTGCTGGGTGTTTTGTTTGTTTGTTTGTTTGTTTTTACTGGTGGCAGCAATAGAGGCTAATGAGAAGGAATGAGTGTAGAAACAAGACAAGCGAAGAAGACTAGTTTAGAGGCAGTTGCTCTGATGCAAACACTGAATGCTTCTGTGAGACTAGGAAGGAGTCAAGGGTGACTTCCAGGTCTCTGTGGTGACTTGGTGGATCTTGTAGCCACATGGAAAGATAAAGAACCACTGCAGATAATATTCCATCTGAAAACTGGTCATTGCTAAAGGTTCAAATTCTGAAGACTTCAACTTCTATCTGTAAACGTTAGGAGGTAAAGCCAGTCTCTTATCTATTAATATATTAAAAGAAATAGGCCAGGCGCGGTGGCTCACGCCTGTAATCCTAGCACTCTGGGAGGCCGAGGCAGGTGGATCGCTCAAGGTCAGGAGTTCAAGACCAGCCTGAGCAAGAGCGAGACCCCGTCTCTACCAAAAATAGGAAGAAATTATCTGGACAACCAAAAATACATATATAGAAAAAATTAGCCAGACATGGTGGTGCATGACTGTAGTCCCAGCTTCTCGGGAGGCTGAGGCAGGAGGATCGCTTGAGCCCAGGAGTTTGAGGTTGCTGTGAGCTAGGCTAACGCCACAGCACTCTAGCCCAGGTAACAGAGTGAGACTCTGTCTCAAAAAAAAAAAAGAAAGAATTTCATGCTTAAAAAAATCCTGACATTTCTATTTCATTTTAATTTGGTATATTATATTTATGAAATTCAGTATTTGTATTTGATTGGAGTAAGAATTAATAGATTAAGTTAAATTTTCTTGAGGGGATAGTCTTTTCATTAATGTGATTATAATTTCTAATATGTAATATACAGATAGTAGTAACAGTTAAAATTTTTCCTTATTCTGAAATCCATTTCTTCCTACTTTTTGGCTATTAAACATCATTTTAGCATTTTGCAATACTACAGATTTTACTATGGAATATATTTGTCTAAGTTTGAAGACATTTAATTATAATAGTCTTTCAAAAATTATTATTATCATTATTTTTAATCTGTGTTTTTTACCAAGGAGAATTTTAAAAGCTGAAACCAGAACTATACCTTCCCTTGTGGAAAATAAACCCCCATAAAATGATATCTTTTTCACTAAAATTGTCTTATTTTTAAAATAGAAAATTCTTAGTACATTGCAAAATAAAAATATTTTGAAAAGGGGTGGCAATGGGTAAAATTTCAAAACTGTTACTTACTGGAAGACAAAAATTTTTGTTTTAATCAAAATGCACAGAACACAGGCCCAAGATTAAGCAGGAGATCTGAATGTAGCATATGCACTTTCTATTTAAATAATAGCTGTCATTCTTGATGCTTCTGACTTCTTATATAGAGTATCTAAAAGAATACTCTGGTTTCTCTTCAGATCGTATAAATTTTTCACCTTTTACTAAAATAGGGACTTTAGTTAGTGATGAACATGACTTAAATGTATAGGGTGGGTTGATTATAATAATATTATTGCTATTAACAATAATTGTAATAGCATTAGGAGATCAATTTGATTGGGAGATAATAAATTTATGAGATAATATATTTGCATATTAAAAATAGTATCATAAAAATTGCCCTCGCTTTTTCTTTTTAATTATTTTTAAGATAGTTCCGTCTTCCTTGGTTGAAACAGCAAGAAAAAAACAAAACAAAAAAATAAGTTCCTTGTCTATATGATCACTAGGGTAGTAGATTTATATCACTATAAAAATTTGATTCTTTTGGAATTGAATATGTTTAGCAGAGGATAGGGGTGGAGCAGGGAATGCTCATACTAAATTTCTAAATTCTAAAATTGTATTTAGCTATAAGGTCTATGAAAACTACTTATGAATAGTTAACTATCTACTCAATTTTTTTAAAAAAATTTGTTCATAGGAGCAGGATAGGTAACTTGATCATTCTGCTTTTTATCATATTGATGAATGGATTCTTCATGTTTCAAAATGGTAAGCATGAATTTTATATGTTGATAAATGATGATACTGTAATATTATCCAGTCAAGGTCTATTTGCCTTGTTAACAAGGTATTTTGGGTCTAGAATTTTTTTAAAAAAGCATAGCTTCACAAATTTCCCAGTTTTTCAACAAATGATGGTGGGTGGAACCAATCTGAAGGGGCTGTAGTGGGACTGACTTGAATGCTCCAAGTCAGAAAGTAACAATATGAATTGTAGAATAAGTGTCTGTTTACGGGATGAGGTTGGTTTTAATTTGTGTATATTTTAAGAATGAAGGCCATTTATAATGTTGAAGTTTCATTTATATTTCTTTTTGAATTTAATATTTTTTTTAAATACAGAGTCTTACTTTGTTGCCCAGGCTGGTCTTGAACTCCTGGCCTCAAGTGATCCTCTTGTCTAGGCCTCTCATAGTGCTGAGATTACAGGCATAAGTCACCTAGCTTGGCCCATTTATATTTCTTTTCCTGTGATGTCTCTTAATATCCTCTATTTTTCTTGAGTGGCTGGTCTTTTTCTTTTTGGTTTCTAAGGAGGGTTAGCCTTTTATCTGTGATTTGAATAGCATGATATTTTTTTTTTCAGTTTGTAATTTGTATTTCAACTTTGCTTATGTTATTGTTATTTTTTTCCAGGTAGTAGTTTCTGGTTTTTAATTAGTTAGATTTATTAATCTTTTATGGCTTCTAGATTTTGAGTCACAGTTAGAAAGGCTCTCGCATTCCTTCTTAACCATTCCAAGGTAAGAAAGGAATTCATCAATATTTTCTTATAATGCATTTGTGCATTCATAGTTTACATTTAAATCTTTGACCCATTTGGAATTTATCCTAGTGTATCATATGATATATAGATTTAGCTTTATTATTTCCAGATGTTATCCATTTACTAAAATGTTCATCTTAATCCACTGATTTGAGATGTTGCTTATTTTGATCTATTTCTGGACTTTCTATTCAATTCCATTAGTCTGTCTATTCCTATGGAAATCCAAAAGTATTTAATTATTGAGATTCAATAGTATTTTTTAATATTTAGAAGGTTATTCTTTCCTCCTTAATCTTTTTAAAAGAGTTTTTCTGGTTATTCTTGCTTATACCTTTTCCCATATGGAATTTAGAATCATCTTGTCCTATTCCAGAAAATAGTCTCTTGATATTTTCATTGAGATTGTAATAAATGTAAAAAATAAGAATTTTGGGAGAATGAATGTACATTGGCTTTTTCTATCAAAGAACATGGTTTGATTTTTCATTTGTTCTAGTCTATTTTTGGGTCCTACGGGTGTGTTTTAAAGTTTTCCTCATGTATTCAAAAGTTTTGCATATTCCTTGTTAAATGTATTCGTAGGAACTTTTGGTGGCAATTATAAGTGGGGTCTTTCCTTTCTTTTATTTTGTGAGGTACTATTTTGTGTGTGTGTATGTGCACATATTATATGTGTGTGTGCACATATTATATATACACACACAATTTTGGTAAATCGATTTTATATCCTCCTCCCATATTTAATTTTCTATGTTTATATAAATTTTTTCAGTCAATTTTCTTGGCCATATATATATATATTTCAGTTGATTTCTAAGTATTAATATATTATCACATCATCTGCAAATAATGACAATTTTACATTCTTTTTTTCAATAGTTATAATTTTATTTTCTCTCTTTCCTCTAGTTCCCTTGACTGAAGTTTCCAACATGACTTTAATTAGTAGTAGAAGGGGCATCTCTTTGTCCTCTTGACCTGAGCAAAAATCTTCCAGTTTTTCCATATTAAATTGGAAGCTGGCTTCCAATTTTAAAATTAATTTCTAATCAGACATTACTGCTTTGTTTTATCTGAAAAACTGAAAATTTGGTTCAACAATAAAATCCCTAAATGTCTAACAGTAAGGTTAAATATATTATGGTACATTCATTGAATAGAACAGAAGAGTTACAAAATAATGTGTATTATTTTAATCTTTTTGTTGTTAAAAACTCTGAAGTGTATGCGAGTATGCATGGAAAAGCATCTGGAAGGATATTCAACAAACTGATCTAAAAGTTATATAACCTGGTGATTGGTAGCATTAATTTCAAATAATTTATAAAATTGTTAAAATATCCATCATAACATTTTGTCACAATTAAAAAGTAAGTTAGAATTTTAAGAAAAATGGAACTGTGTTCTTTCCTTTCCTATGTTCCAGATCAGTTTCTGTTTATTGTTTAATTTTTTTCATAATACAAAAATAAGACTGTCCTGTTTAAACATCATGGAATGACCACAGGTGTTTATCACTAACTTTTTGCAAAATGGCACTAAAATGGTAGTATAGAAAAGTGTTTATGAGATATGAGCCACAAGGAAAAAGAGAACAGGAGAAAAGTCTACAGCAGATGAAAGATTTCAATAAATGTTGGAAGCCAGAAGTTGAAGGGAGTAGAGATAATTGACATGGCAAAGTGGAAGAGGGGGCTAATCTAGGTGCTTGCAGGAGGCGGCACTTTGAGGTGTACCACAGTGTATTGTGGAAGGCAGGGTGGGGTATAGGGCTGACAAAGAGGATTGCCCTAAAGTTGTTCACTAAGCTCTTGGACTCCTAGGTCCCTTCCTCACCTCATACGGCCAGCCTGCACTCATGCATTCCACCCTAATGGTACCACCCAGGCAAACCCTCTATGAGGCCAGAAGTTTCTTCTCTGAAGTTTATCCCTTGAGAGTTCTATAATAAAAGAGCTAGCCAGATAATGGGAAAGAGCCCTTGGAAATGAAAAAAATGTTTGAAATAAAAACGTTAGTAGAAACTTTAGAAAATAAAGTTAAGGAATTCTCCTAGTCCAGGATTTCTCAATTTTGGCCCCATTGACATTTAGGCTAGAAATTCTTTGTTGTGAAAGGCTGCTCCGTGCACATAAGATGGTTAGCAGCATCCCTGGCTTCTACTCACTAGATTCCAGACCACCCCACTCTTCCCTGTAGTGACAATCAAAAATATTTCCAGACATTGCCACATATCCTCTGGGGCAGGGAAATCAACCTTCTCCCTCAGCTCCCTACTTTGAGAAACGCTGTCTCAGACAATAGGAAAGAAAGATGCAGGCCAGGCATGGTGGCTCAGGCCTATAAATCTAGCACTCTGGGAGGCTGAGGCGATCGGACCATTTCAGCTCAGGAGTTGGAAACCAGCCTGAGCAAGAGCGAGACCCCGTCTCTACTAAAAATAGAAAGAAAGTAATTGGCCAACTAAAAATATATAGAGAAAATTAGCCGGGCATGGTGGTGCATGCCTGTAGTCCCAGCTACTCGGGAGGCTGAGGCAGGAGGATTGTTTGAGCCCAGGAGTTTGAGGTTGCTGTGAGCTAGGCTGACACCACAGCACTCTAGCTCAGGCAACAGATGCAGAGATGATCAATAGCATAAAAGAACAATACATTTAGATATTAATATAGATGTTGCAGTATCCTACTAATAAGAGTTCACAAAGATAATAGAGAAAACAAAGGAAAGAAATTAGCAAAGAAATAAAGGAAAAAATTGCAGATAAAATGGAAAGGACTTCTTGGTGTCCAGCACTATCAATGAAAAAAAAAGAAACAACTCCATTCTAAGGTACATCATTATGAAATTTCAGACCACTAGGGAAAATGGCAAGATTCTAGAAAGAAAAGCAAGCCAGATAAAGAAGAGTGGGAACTAGAAAGTCATTAGACATTTCAATGGCAAAACTGGAAAAAATCCTTAAGAATGCTTAGGGAAAATGATTTCCAATCTTTCTAAATTATCAGTCAGTAATAAGAAGAGAATAAAGAAATTTTCAGACATGCAAGTACTCTAAAAATTTACCACTATGTACCTTCTCTGAGTAAGCTACTGGAGTGTGTGCTTCAACAAAATAAGAGAGTACACTGAAAGTCATGTGTCTGGGCATTGGAAGATATTATTAATGGGCATTTGATGGGGATGCTGAAGTATTTGTATAAAATTCAATTAATTCTTTCTTTCTTTCTTTCTTTCTTTCTTTCTTTCTTTCTTTCTTTTTTTGACAGGATCTTACTCTGCTGCTCTGGCTAGAGTACAGTGTTGTCATCATACCTCACTGCAACCTCAAACTCCTGGGCTCAAGTGATCCTCCTGCCTCAGCTTCCTGAGTAGCTGGGACTATAGGCACACGCCACCATGCCTGGCTAACTTTTCTATTTTTTGTAGGGATGGGGTCTTGCTCTTGCTCATGCTGGTGTCTTGAACTCTTGACCTCAGCTGATCCTCTTGCCTTGGCACTCCCAAAGTGCTAGGATTACAGGCATGAGACATAGCACCCGGCCATTTTTTAAAAAGTGAAAAAGTGAGGCAATTATTAACTCTAGGAAGAACAGGGGATTTTTAACATGTTATCATGGCATGTTACTTGATTCAGCAACGTGCTCACTATATTTACATTGTCAGGATGATGTAACCTTCATTATTGATTAGGGTGAACGTGGTGATGTGGGTACACTGGAAGGAAGGGTCAGGGCAAAGTGTTTGTGGTGGTGGTGTATAAAGGAGCTAAATCCTCAGAAACCATGACAAGATGTTAATGAATAATGTCTAACCCTGAAAATCAAGAAACATTGGTATAAGGCTATCACTTAGGAAGTGAAGAACACAGAGTAGGGTTGTGTGGAATCTGGGGTGAAGACAAGTGGGGAGAAGCAGGGCAGGGGACTTGGCACTTATGAATGTTTTCTGTTGTAAGCCTTTAAGAACCATGTGAATTTTCACTTATATGTATTATTTTCATTAAAAATAAAAATACAAACAATACATATACATTACAGGAAAAATATCACATATAATAAGCAAAAAGAAAACAAAGATGGCCAGAATCTCATCCACCCAGAGATAACCACTGTTAGTAGATTTCTGAAATGGTTTCTTTCTGGAAAAGACTGAAAAATAGATGAAAGTTTTTTTGTACTTTTTTTGTTGTTGTTTGTTTGTTTTTGTTTTTATAGGGCTTGAAACAACAATGGTTCATTATTTCTCACCATCCATTGGGTTGCCTGGGTAGTCCTTCTGCTCCAGCATGGGTCCCTCTGTTGGCTGCATTCAGCTGGTGGCTGGGCTGGAGCACGCAAGATGGCCTTTCTCACATGTCTGGGCCTTGAGGGTGACTGTCAGCTGGGCCGCTTTAGTTCCCTCCAGGGTGGCATATGTCCTCTCTCTCCACATGGCCCCTCTCTCCAGCAGCAAAGCACAGACTTCCTCATAGCACGGCAGTTGAGTTCTAAGAGAGAGAAGTGGACACTACCAGTCCTCTTAACAGCTAAATCCTAAACTCACACAAGTCCCTGGCATGGCATTCTGTTAGTCAAAGCATATCACGAGGCCAGCTCAGATTCAAAGGGAGGGGAAATAATCTCCACCTCTTGATGAGAGGAATGGCCTGTGACTAGCAGGATGGGTGGAAATGTTGGCTTCCCTCTTTTTTTTTTTAATTTCAAACCATTAAAGGGGTACAGATGTTTTTGTTAGATGGATAGTTTTTTAATGCTTGAGTTGGGGCTATAAGTGTGCCCATCACCCAAAAAGTGTTCATTGTACCTGTTAGGTAGGTTTTTGTCCCTCCTCCCCACCCTCCTCCTCCCCTTCTTGATTTCCAATGACGTATACTTTCCTCTGTGCACATGTATGCCCCTCAGTTAGTTCCAGTTTATTAGAGAGTATGTGTGGTGTTTGTTCTTACATTCTTGAGCTACTTCACTTAAGGATAATAGTCTCTAGTTCCATCCAAATTGCTGCAAAGGGCATCAATTCATCCCTTTTTATGGCTGAATAGTACTTTATGGTATATATATACACCACATTTTGTTAATTTATTCATAAATTGATAGGCACTTGGGTTGATCTCATATCTTTGTAAGATGAAAGTACCTTTAAATACTTCTAAAACCTTACAAAAATTCTTTTTATTATTTATTATTATTTTTGTGGGGGTTAGAGCTAGGGTTCACAAAAAATTCTTGATACACTAAGACTACCAATACAGGAAAAGGTAGTGCCTGCAGTTGTTCATTTTTGATTAACTCAATCTTTCTGATCAAAATGTTTGGTGTCATTAAGGTTATGCCTTCACTAACAGTGCAGAGTAGAGGATTGAGGCAGTTTTCAGACCAACACAGTTTTGCTTTAATTATCTTGTTATTTGGCCGGGCTTGGTGGCTCACGCCTGTAATTCTAGCACTCTGGGAGGCTGAGACGGGCAGATTGCTCAAGGTCAGGAGTTGGAAACCAGCCTGAACAAGAGCAAGACCCCGTCTCTACTAAAAATAGAAAGAAATTAATTGGCCAACTAATATATATATATATATATATATATAAATTAGCTAGGCATGGTGGCTCATGCCTATAGTCCCAGCCACTCGGGAGGCTGAGGCAGAAGGATTGCTCGAGCCCAGGAGTTTGAGGTTGCTGTGAGCTAGGCTGACCCCACGGCACTCTAGCCCAGGAAACAGAGGGAGACTCTGTCTCAAAAAAAAAAAAAAAAAAAAAAAAATTATCTTGTTATTTAAGAAAGAAGCAGCTTTTGGTCTCAGGTTTTCAAGCAATTGGCTCTATTTAGAAGTTTAAGAATTTTGGGAAACAAATTCATCCGGAAAATTTGCTTCATTTAGAAGAATTTTTGTATCTTTTTCTCTTGAACTGTTTCAGTGAACAAAAATGTAAAAAGTGCAATTCAACCTTAATACATCACATTTAAAATGCAGAAAACCTTTGTATAGTAAATACAGAATTTTGAGGACGTATCCTTAGAAAGGGAATATTGGTAAAACAAAGTTAAGAATAATTAAAGATTTGAAAGTGAATAAGGAAATGGATATTTTTAAAGAAATTAAGCTGTATTAAAAATGTTGGGAAAAATATATAGTCAGTACATTCTTCTACCTCCTAAAGTCACTGAGTTTTGATTAGTTTAAAAGTTTCAACATTCAACTAAAATTTACCAAATTCCTTTCATATCTCAGACCTTGTCCTTGATGCATTCACTTTCATGTCCTGCATAATTTCAAAACAATCTTTCAGATTTGGTGAGGCCTAACATGAAGGAATATAGTGGGACATAGAGTATAGTGGATTTCTGTGGGTTTACTTGGCTTTGGTTACTGTTGTTGGTGTTAGAGAATTAAGCATATCAAAGATAACAATGGCACATTTATCAGGAAAGAACAGAGTCACTATCAGCCACCAGAGATCAGCATGGGAGAGTGTCTGTAGGAGGTAGTCTTGATAGAGTCTTAAGATGACACTGTGAAATCTGTATTTTCCACATACAACACTCCTGCCCACGGAGAGTTATGAAATAAATATGTGGCGAACCAAAGGTGTCAGGTACTGTGCATACATTGTGAATCAACTATGATGGGATGGGTTTTAGTCAAACAGCACTAGTGTCCTGGTATGTTCTGAGTCTCGGGGAGAAAAGGAGGAACATGCACTTGGGGGCCTGCAGGATCTTCCTCCGTGCTTGACTGCAGGACAAGTTTCTGTCCCTGGAGGGTGGTATAAGTTTGTTTTTTCCAAGTCAGTCTGAGGTCCTTTTGCCATGACTCATGTGGTCAAAAGTAACTATGAATTATTATTCCCATATTTTTTTAAAGATAGGATCTTGCTCTGTGACCCAGGCTGGAGTACAGTGGAGCAATCACAGTCACTGCAACCTCTAACTCCTAGGCTCAAGCTATTCTTCCGCCTCAGACTCCCAAGTAGTTGGGACTACAAGTGTGTGCCACCATGCTGGGCTAATTTTATTTTTTGTAGAGATGTGAGGGTCTTGCTATGTCATCCAAGCTGGTCTCAAACTCCTGGCCTCAAGCAATCCTCCCACCTTGGCCTCCCAAAATGCTGGGATTACAGGCATGAGCCATCATGCCAGGCCTATTACTCTCATTTTATAGATGAAGAAACTGAGTCTCAGTGAGGTTCAGTTAGGTAAAGCCACACAGTCTCTAATAAACAGACTGACAGAATTCCAGGTTCTGATTTCAATTCTGTTGTTTTCCCCTTGAAAATAAATACAGATAGGGTGTGTGAGGTTGTGTGTGTGTGTGTGTATGTGTGTATTTTCTGGTTTAAATTTGTAGCAGATATGTGTGTGTAACTGTCCTATGTTATTAATGGTGGTGTTTACAAATTATTTATCTAAAACTTACCTCTTTCCATAAAAAGGACTTGTTTTTGCTTTTTGCGCATTACAATAGCCTAAACATAGCTTTTTATTATTTTGTTTTATTCCATATAGTATCTGGTTGATCCAGAACACCTGGAAGTTTTTGAGGTTAGATATAACAGGTCAGAAGATCTATTTAATGGCAACTTGGGATTCTTAGCCCGTACCAAAAATTCAACTCCTACTTCCACAAATCCTACTTTCACACCCGGATAGCACAGGGGTTCCGGGTGTAGGTGGAGTGCTCGTGCTCTTTCAGAGGGGGTTTTTCATGAATTCCGGAGGCAGCTGCTGGGAGAGAACACGCCTCTTGCACACACGCCCCCTACCCAGTTTGGTGCGCACCTGCAGCCCCAAGGAGAACCCGGCGGGACACGACTCCGGCCGTGTCAGACGTGGCAGGAAGAGCCAGCAGTTGCCTTTTCATCTCTTTTCGGATGATCAAACCACGCAGTTCCTTCACGTAGTATTTGGGCATTTAAGGCAGAATGTCAGTGTATAATCGAACAGGATTTCTGGCTACGTGGCCAGCTCCGGTACTGACCGCGGCGGGGGCGGGCTAGCACAGTCCCCCACTTGCGAGTTTGGTTACTTGCTCTGGAAAGCCCGGGAACCGCACGCTCTGCCGTAGGCGAGGTGTGATCTTCCAGGATCCCACCGCAGCCCACTCCGGGTGTTCGCGTTTCTGAACCCTTTCCTGGCCCCAAGTTCCAGCACCCGAAGGGCGGCCTCGCTGCCGGCCTCGGGGCCCCGCCCACTTTGGCCTGGGGTCGGAGCCGCCGAGAGCCGGAGCCCGAGCCCGAGCGGCCGCGGCCCCTTTAAGGAGCCGCTCTGCGGTAACCCGAACCCGCAGTCCGGGCGGGCGCGGCGGGCGCGGCGGCAGCTCCAGCCTCCGCGACTGCACCTCCGAGCGGCCCAGAGCCCGCGGCTTCCCCGGCTCCCGTGAGCATCTCGCGGGGCGGCCCTGGCCGGCGCCAGCCCTCGGGCCAGGCCAAATAACCCGGCGCTTGGAACTACCCACCGCCCTCTCCTGGCCCGGCGCGGCCGCCGCCCGCGCGCGAGTCGCCCCGGGACCCGGCACAGGTGACGCCGTTTGGAGTGGGGCTCGGGGAGGAGGGCGGGCTCGCTTCGCCCCGCGGCTTCCCCGCGCAGCCGAACGCAGTCGGCGGGCAGGGGCGCCGCGACTTCCCGCCCCTGGCCTAGCGCGGCCGAGGGCTCCTGCGCCTGGAGGCTGGGTGGGCGTCCGGCTCGCTGGAGGCGGCTCGGGGCGGGCTCCAGCAGGTGTGTGCGGCGGGCGCAGCATCCTCCCAGCCCGGCGGGCCCCGGCGCCGCTCCGGGAGCAGATGGTGTCCCGGGGCCCGCGGCCCCCGCGCCACCCGGGCGCCCCGCGTCCCACTCGCGTTTCCCGGCTGCGCGATTCGGGCTGCCGTCTGCCTGGCGGCGCCTCCCGGGTCTCAGCTCTAAGGGGGTGGGTGCAAACCTTTGGACTCCCAGGGAAAGCTTGTTAGAGACCGACAGGCGCATCAAGTGGGTAAGTCCCCTTTCCCCCCGCCGCCTCCTTCTAAAACAAGTAGCTTCTATTTACCCTTGCAGTTCTCAAGTGGGTCCCATTTTTAGCCAACGAGTGCTGAAAAGTCTAGTGGGAAAGGGACCGTGCGCAAAGTCAGAGGGAGAAATTGGTTTCTGTTTCCAGCTCTACCATTATAACCTCTGGCAAGTTTATTAAACTAAGTACCTTGGTTTACCCAGCCATGAAATGGGCTTCGTAATGCCAGCATTTTCCTACCGGCCGGAGATGGCAGGAAAACCTCTGTGAAAGCACTTTGAGTTGTGTAAGTTCATTTAAGAGTCACTGTTGCCGGTCTGTATTTTCTTAATTGTACACGTGTGAGTGTGGTGCACGTCTTTCTTTATATGAAATTATGAAATTTACCTTAAAGAGTGATCTTTGACAATTTCAAATTAATCCAGATATCAGTTTGGGGACAAGACGGAAGAGTTTGTGTGGATGTTAGGAACTGACACATGAAGCAGGAAAACTCATTTTAGTAAAATCTTTATGCTGTCATAAATGGAGCTGGAAAAAAAAGCCCATGGATTGTGGTGTTTTTAAGTGAGATACTGCTGTGTAAGCACATGGTATAGATTGGAATGCAGCTTCATCTTTGTGTAGCCAATTAAGGTAATAAGTTGGAGAATCCAAGTTCCCTCTTCAGTTAGCTATATATGAGGTGGAGAATTTTTACTCTTGTTTATCTTTTCCTTAAAAGATAAGGATCGTATGAGTGAAACTAAATTAAGAAAGTGTACTCCTGTCATGTTAGAATATTTGAAAGAATGGCTTGAGGAACCATAGATGTTAGTTAATTTGCCACCCCCGTCCTGTGCCATCTGATGGTCCAGAGAATCATTTATTTTGAGGATACTTCCTTTTTCCTACCCCTGCAACTCCTGTTGTCACATTACCTCCCTACCGAGTTCGAATCTTCACTGCGTGATCTTGCAGGAGTTTTACCTATCTAGGCTGAACACCTCCAATGCAGCTACTCAGTCCATCATCATCATTATTAACATTTACACTATTAGATTTCCATTTCTATGCCTTCACTCTAATCCTCTTTACCCGCATGGAAAGAATTAATGGGTCTTTGCTACTAAAGCTGTATACTTGGAGGTGACTAGGAATGGCAGTGGTCAAGGAGCTGAAACTTTATTGTGAACTCCAGAGAAGCTGGGTCTTTGCTGGGGTCTTCTGACAATTTCCTGGAGTATCTGTGCAAGAGTTAGCCTATCTTTTCTTTCATTTTCTGAAATCTCCATTGGATAATTTGCTTACCAAGGGAAGCCTTGGGAGCAGGGGGCTACCAGAAATCTAACTCAGTGCTAGACTGATTAAAAGCGTTCCTGCAAAGGAGTGGGGAGAAGGAAGAAGTGGCTTGGCAGGCGGTGGAAGGCCCTCCCTATAACCAGATAACTAACAGGTAGTAAAGGAGCCCTAGATTCCACATTGGGAAATGGGAAAGGGGCCGGGTTGCAAAAAGGGAGTGGCATACCTTCTAGCAAATTCTGGAATGCACCGGAGATTTAATGGGCCCTTCTCTCTCTGTCCCTTTGAGAGTGTTTCTGGCTTCTCAGAGTGGAGTGCAGCTGTCTTACAGTTTTCGGACCTGTTCATGCTCCTCCCTTGGTGCTCTAAAGGAGACCCGGCATTTTTGTTTCTCCCTCAGGGCTGGCCTTGCATGTATTAGAGGAAGCCAGGCAGGTTAATTTGTAAGAAACCCTTCAGACCTCAGTGCCTCTTCCCACCCTTCTTTCCAAATTAATAGCCCTGTATCTTATAGATTAAGGATTCAATTAGGCATCTACATCTCTTGGAAGGTTAAAAAGTGGGTTACCCAGTTTGAGAAGAGTAAACTGAACAGTCTACACTGAGATACAGAAAACTGTAGTTTTTCTGTTGAGGAAGATAATGAATTAATTGTCTGGATGAGAATAGTGGGCACTTGCACAAGGGAGGGCAGGACTGGGGGTGGAATTGTGCTGGACAGCTTGTGTCCTTGTCCTTGAGAGAGCAAAGGATACCACCAAGCACCTTGCTG
The DNA here is from genome assembly GCA_008086735.1 of Cheirogaleus medius. Classification (NCBI taxonomy): domain Eukaryota; kingdom Metazoa; phylum Chordata; class Mammalia; order Primates; family Cheirogaleidae; genus Cheirogaleus; species Cheirogaleus medius. The sequence continues at coordinate 72,071,388 of VBSM01000529.1, forward strand.
TGCTTTCCCTCCTTCCATTTGCTTTGTGAGAGGAAGAAGATAGCCGTATGGAGGTGGAATCACTATCTGTTCTCAAGGATGGGAAGCAGACTTAACTCAACATTAAGGACAAGCTATATTCACCTGGCATTGGTATTAGGCACTGGATTACTGTATTACTCCAAAGAATGTATTACATCAGGAAAGTGAGGCTAATTTTGTAAAAAATTCTAAGGTATTTCAAGAGTGACTTTGGTGGTATTTTTTCCTGTTGGAGATGAAAGGTAGCACACAAAGAAATGGAGTCCTACTGCTCTGAAGCTTGTAATTCCTGGTGAGACAGTTCGATGTGCTGCAAGCAGATCCCAGATCTGCGGAGGCAGGATAAAGCAGGAATAGCAAAAGGTGCTTTTTTACTCAGAACATTGGTCTGTTCAAGGAGAAGGCAGTCCTGTGTATATATGAGATGGAGCTTGTGAATCAATGTAAAAGGCCAAGATTTTCAGAAATGGCCCATGAAGAAGACAGCTGAAAGTCTGTTCAGAGCTTGGGCCAGCGTGGAGGAAAGGGGTCCTGAACAGTGGGACCAATATTGTGGTGGGAGATTGAGTAGATGGACAAGGCTTGTCTAAAGCAATATTTCAAACATTTTGAACTACAACAGTACAGCATGCATTTTTATGTTGAGACCCAGGACATAAGTAAGTACATTAGTATCTGAAACAAGTTTCTATTTCTGTTTCTATTCTGTGTTCTTAAAAATGCGTAACCTATTAATGGATCATAGTCCACCATTTGCAAACCATTTGTCGAATGGATAGAAAAACAGGTTGCAGTGAAGCAGGCTGGGGAGGGGGGTTGGAGATGCTGGAGGAGGTGAGGGGTCATAAGTGACTGAGGGCTATCTGGACCCCTGTTGGTGGGGACAGAAGGGAGTGTGAGAACTCATCTGGTGTCTGACTGGTGCAGGACTCACATAGATGAAAGGCAGCTGGATGGGGCAGATGCAAAAAAGGGGACTTCCCATCTGTTCTTTTCACTTAAAAGCAAAACAATTGGTTTTAAGCAAAGAGGAAGTATGGAAGGAGTGAACTTGGATTTGAAAGCAGATTTCTTTAGAGAAGATTTTTCTCTGTAGGCTAAATGAGAAGACAAATGGATTCAGAACAAATTGGCTGTTGGATTTAGGTCTTGTCCACTTTCACGGGCTGCATAAGGGAGTAAGGGGCTCATAGCACAGAGTGGGTGAGAGTTGGAGGCTCACACCTCCCCTTCCAGCTTTGCAGAGTTTGAGCAGAAGTGGATGGAACGTGTTGTTTTGAAACCCTATTTGCTGATCTAACTTGTTAGGAAATTGGCTGCTTGCCTCACAGAGTTTGAAAAGTATTCTCATTACATTTTATAAAAGGGTTAGACTATCAAGACTTCCTTAAAAATCTATTTCAAGATCTACCATTAAACTCCAATCATCATTCATAGTCTTTGGGATCACCAAAAAAGCTTCTTGGAGAAATAGATAAGGCAGCAACCAGCAACTGTGAACTAATTCCTGGATCTTCCCTGGAGTTAATCAAGGATAGAGTCTATCTGCAGACTTTTGATTTCCTTTTCATAACAATTAACATCTGACTCCAACACCTAACACTCCCAGCAAATAAGACAAAGCCTGGAGAAAAAGTACACAGGTATCAGAGTTCACCCCAGTGTGTTGCTTAGTTACTGCTTGCTTTTATCATTGACATTCTGACCTAGTTGGATCCTCCCTTTGACCCATCCCTGCCTTGTCTGATTTTCATTCTAGAGGGCGGGAGGATAGGAGGGAAGGCCTGATCACCTGGAGCAAGGGCAGCATGTTTGGCAACTCTTCATATCTCTTAAGACATGGTTAAGAACCAAACCCTTAGGACATTTGGCATTTTGAGTATTTGAAGCAAGTCCCTCAAGTTTTCTTTAGTGGTTTTTTTTTT
>VBSM01000529.1:72073433-72097225 GCA_008086735.1 Cheirogaleus medius
AAAAAAAAAGAAAAAAAAATTACAATCAAAACTTAAGAGAATGAAATGAAAGTTCACCTCCCCCCTTCCAACTCTCACCTCCCTGGTTTCACCTCCACAACTAGTTATCAGTTTGGGGAGTGTATAGCCCTCCAGACTTTTTTTCTACAAATGCTAAAGTGTGCCCAGAGTTATTTATTTATGAAAAATTTATCATTTTTCAGCCTGCTTCCATATCACCTTATCCATGTAAATGTCTGAATAATGTGATAATAAAGCTGTGTCAATATGTTTAACCATTTCTCTTGATGGACCTTAAGGTTATTTCTAATGCTGCTTCAATAAACACCCTTGTTAATAATGTACATCTTTCTTTCCACACCTGTGTGAATTTGTTTTGAGGGTAAAAGATCAATTTATTAGTATACTGCTTATTTTATAATTCAAGAAACATAGTGTTATCAAAATTTACATATTCTGCTATTTAATTCTCCAGATATTCCATCCGCAGTGAAAGCACAGGATGGAACTTCTGGGGGATTCAAAGTGGGGTAGTGTGCAGCCGTTGCTTACTAGAGCTCACTATCTAGTAGGGGGATTAGGCATGCACGCTGATTAAAATATTTTCAGTTTTATTTATACCCCACCTTGTTCCAAAAAGGATTTGGGAAGGTTTACAAAGATGCATACAGTATGATAAGATAAAGTAAATTTAGTATAAAAAGGGAAAGAAGATGGAAGTATGAGTGAGACTCCTTAGTATACTTTGAAGTCCTGTTCTCTTCTTGGCTAGAAGTTCTGGCTATAAGCTTTCCAGCAGCCAAACAGAAGAGGCAAACAATCCATAACAAGCTTCAGGGTATCCAGAGGAGAAACCAAATCAGAGAAGCCCACCTATTCTTCATTCCAGAAGGTGAGAAAAAATTTCTCCTTTGGGTTCTGATTAAGAAAACACTGCATTTGAAATGGCCAGCATTCTCAACGATGTTCCCAGTACTGTACGGTAAAACCTAGTGACTTTGCTTTATGATGCCATCTCATATGTTGCTCAGTACTAGCCCGGGTATCATGCCTTGGCAATGCCCAGTGAAAGGTTAGCAGGATGAAGTGTAGGTTCATGGGTTTAATCCAGAAATAGCTTTAAGAGGACCTAAAGGAACACATAACTAATGAAAACAGCAATGTGATATTGTTCCTGGACATTTTTCTACAAGGTAGCATAGAATATACTATAAAATATATAATTTTAGTGGAATTTCTATGAATACTCACAGAATAATAAGCTTGTAATTTATGAAGCCAGAAATGAGGATATTTTAGATGGCATTAACTTATTAGAATGGTGACAATGGCTGAGCAAAATATTTAAAAAACAAAACAAAACTCTGTACTTGGTCCATGCAAGAAGGATGGTACTTACTCACATTGATCAATTCCTTAAGTCAGAAAGGGTCAGCGCCACTGTGCTAAGTGATCTTGAGAGCATCTTGAGGCTTAAAATTGTTAATAGATTGTTCAGCGTGGGAGTGTTATTAGGGCTTAGAGATCTGTAAGCTGGGGCAGCTTCACCCTATTTCATAAACTTGGGAAAAGTTCACCTCTCATGAGTCACCTGGATCTGAACTTCCACGACCACATTCACCAAATTCTTGCCTTGGGAACGTTGCCCCCAAACAGTCCTTCATTGCCAAGTCTGTGGGCCACGCTTAGGTTCTTTTATGTGACTTACTATACCTGAATTTAAACATGAGGTTGAGGCCACCTGAAGTTTGTGATGTTTTAAAGGCACATCTGGTTGGTTTTGCACATGACCTCGCTAGCCTGTGGAGTGGTTCAAGGAAACATATAACTATATTTAAATTTTTTGACTACCTGACAGTATTGAACCAGATATTGAATCAGGTAGACAAGTACCATGTTTACTGGAAAATAGTGTAGTTGGAACCTGTTTTAGGTGATAGCAGTCTTATGTGAGGAGGTCAGAAGAGAAACCACTATCAGAGTACCTTGAATAGAATTTTAAGTGGACCTTAGGTAATAAGATAAAAAGCCACCCTAGAGAATTTGGAAACTCCTTGGCTGTCTTCTTGTTTTAGCGTTTAATTGTCCAATTAGATGGTCCGTGTAAACCAGCTGCAGGGCCCTTAGGCCAATGGTTAAAAGGAGGAGGAAACAATCGCATTCCTTCAGATACAGAATATATTCCTCTATGATTAGTGCCGTTGGAAAAATAGGTGTGACATTTCTTGGTTAAGAAAGGACCAGTAGTATCAAGAGCTGTTCTTTATTGAGTGATTTTTTTTTTAAATTTATTTTTTTTTAATTTCAGCATATTATGGGGGTACAAATATTACGGTTATGTATATTGCCCATGCCTATTGAGTGATATTTTGATCTATTGCCAAATAACAAACCACCCCCAAACCCCAGCCTAGTGGCTTAAAACAATGATTTTTTTCCCCCTGTGATTCTGTGGATTAGCTGGGCAGTTACTGCGTTGGTTGCAGGTTCACACAAGTGGTTGCATTCAGCGGGAGGGTCATCTGGGCCGGAAGATCCCAGATGGCTTGCCAGCATGGTTGGTAGTTAGTATTGAGTGTTGGCTGTTAGCTGGGTATCCTCAGTTTTCTCCTTGTGGCCTTTCATCCTCTCATAGACTAGACAGGTTTCTTTACATGATGGCCTCAGGACAGTGTTCCAAGAGAGTGAAAGGCAGACATTGCAAGGTCTTTTGAAACCTACCTAGCTAGGCTCCAGAACCGTCTTAAGCCTCTCTTCAGTTGTATTCTATTTGTTAGCAGGTGGTAAGGCCAGCCCAGATTCACGAGGGCAGAGACATAAATTCCACCTCTGGATTGGAGGATCGGAATGACCATGTCACATTCCAGAGGAATTTATGGCCATTAAATGATTTGCCACAAGTGGCTACATGTGCCAAGTACTGTGCTTGGGGCATTTAACACCTTATCTCATTAAGCCACATAACTGTCTTGCAATGTAGGCATTCTTTTTCCATTTTATGGAACTTGCATGTCAGAGAGGTCATGTTGATCTTGCCCAAGGCCTCTTGAAAGTACTGGGAGTAGGATTCTAGATCTCTCTCTAGCTGAATGGAATTCAAATTTTTCTTTTCTTTCTTTCTTTCTTTTTTTTTTTTTTTTAGACGTAGGGTCTGGCTCTGTCCCCCAGGCTAGAGTGCAATGGTGTAGTCATAGCTGACTGTAACCTCAAACTCCTGGCCTCTAGTGTTCCTCCCACCTCAGGTCCCCAAAGCTCTGGGATTACAGGCATAAACTACCGCATTTGGCCTGGAATTCTTAGGAACCCAAGAAGTGGGAGACATTTGCTAGATTATTCTTCAGCCCCTCTAACCCATTTAATATTATCTGCTTTCCTGAGGGGTGTAGGCAAAAAAAAAAAAAAAAAATAGAAGGCAGGAGGCAAAGCCATACCTTAGCCACTTCCCTGCATCCTAAGGACTTTCTCAGAGGTAATCAGATCTGTGATTTGGAGATGAGAACTTCCCTGTCTCCTTAGGTTCTGACTTCCTAGGTGGCTTAGCAGGTGATCCAATGATCCCTTTAAAAAAAGAATAACATATATTTGGAGAAAAATCGTGCTTTGTCCAGCTTTTCCTTGATTTCACAGTGTTGGCAGAAAGCCAAGAGATGTCCCAAGCCAAGAGGCTCCTTTTGTGCTCCTTCCAGGAAGGGAAGGAAATAAGTACTTCGGAAGCTAGGTAGAAAAGATTGGCTGCAGAACCTCTTTCCTCTTTCCCAAGAGTCACCCCCAGGTAATGCGGAGCCACCTGGTCCCTGCTTCAGCTTCAGGGCTTCTTACTAGCACAGACTCCTCCCAAGGCTCAAGTCTAGTGTTATATTTGAAACACTGATGTGGTTAAAGGTGGGCCCCAAGAAGGAAATTGTATGAGCTTCAATACCTTTACTTTCTATTTGTGTTAGCTATGGTATTAATGTGACCTTCTAATTACTGTCCTGTCCTGGTTTAAGGCATTCTGGTTTATCCAAAACCCAGTGGCTATAATTGGAACTCATAGGTTTAAAAATAAAGACTTCTTTGTAAAAGTTTCAAGTGGGGTGAGATGCTAGGAATGGACATTTAATCATGGAAATCCCATGTACCATCTGTACTCAGAGGAGTAAGACCCTAGAAAATGACCTGAATTTCCTAAGGGCAGAATTCTTCAGTAGGTTGGAGTTCAGGTAGAGGAGCTGAAGGACGAGGTGGAGAGGAGGCCTTTTTCCTTTGCTGGCCTCTCTACAGCCACTCTGCTTTTTAGGCCTTACAAAAACAAACCTCAAATAAAGGAATAACTGTAAAATGAAATGGAAATTTTTAAATAGGATAAAAGATAAAAAGTTGACAGTAAAATAGATGAGTTATATTAGATTTCATTTAAGTTAAAAGCTAGAATATGCAAAAAGTTTAAATATAAGCTAGGAAAATAATAACTTTTATTAAAATACAATTATAAATATTGTACCTGTAATGGAAGAGAGAAATTTAATTAAAAATACTATGCCTATAATTTCCAGGTGTTATGGAAACCAGAGGGAGAGAAATAGCTTCTTGTTTTTTGTTTTTTTTTGTTTTTGTTTTTGAGACAGAGTCTCACTCTATTGCTCTGGCTAGAGTACTGTGGCGTCAGCCTAGCTCACAGCAACCTCAAACTCCTGGGCTCAAGCGATCCTCCTGCCTCAGCCTCCCGAGTAGCTGGGACTACAGGCATGCGCCACCATGCCCAGCTATTTTTTTTTTCTATATATTTTTAGTTGGCCAATTAATTTCTTTCTATTTTTTTAGTAGAGACGGGGATCTGCTCTTGCTCAGGCTGGTTTCGAACTCCTGACCTTGAGCAATCCTTCCCACCTCGGCCTCCCAGAGAGCTAGGATTACAGGCGTGAGCCACCGCACCCTGACCTGAGAAATAACTCCTTGAAAAGGCAGGAATTCTCAGGGAGGGATTAAGGAGATGGGATAACCCCCCACCTTTGCTGTCACAGTCTCTTGGTGGAGACTCTGGGCTGTTTGAAAAAAATCTCTATTAATAAATCAGTTTCTCCCCCACAAAACAAACTATAGAAAGGAAGAGTACAAAATTTTCTCTGCTGGTAGGAATAAGCAGAATACATACTGAAAAAGCACTGTGGTGTTGGTGGGGCACTCTGGAATATGAAAATTTGAAAAATACTGAATTAGAGGGATCAGAGAAGGATTCCTAGAAGCCATTTATTATAGGATGTAAAAAGACAGATAGGATTATGACAGATAAAGGGAAATCTTAAAGAGAATTGTAGCAGAGATATGAATTCATTGTCAAAACATTTCTCTGGGCCGGGCGTGGTAGCTCACGCCTGTAATCCTAGCACTCTGGGAGGCCTAGGCGGGAGGATTGCTCAAGGTCAGGAGTTCAAAACCAGCCTGAGCAAGAGTGAGACCCCGTCTCTACTATAAATAGAAAGAAATAAATTGGCCAACTAAAAATATATAGAAAAAATTATCCGGGCACGGTGGCACATGCCTGTTGTCCCAACTCGGGAGACTGAGGCAGAAGGATTGCTTGAGCCCAGGAGTTTGAGGTTGCTGTGACCTAGGCTGATGCCATGGCACTCTAGCCCGGGCAAAGAGAGAGACTCTGTCTCAAAAAACAAACAAACAAACAAACAAACAAACAAAAAACCATTTCTCTGAGCTCTGGTATCAAGGTGGGACCACACCACAACCATTGAGTATAGATACTTTTTTGCTGGCGAGGGATGGACCCTTATAGCACCCAGTTTGGGGAATAGAGTTTAGCCTCCTTCCTGATCTAATGTCCTGTTGTCGTAATTATTATATACATTATGGGGAAAATAAAGGCCAAGTAGAAATGTATCAATATTGAACCTTAAATATTTTGTTCTTTGTTATAATCAAAACAATCTATAATCCAAAAAGATTGTTTCAGGGAGGTGTTAATTGCCAGGATCTGTAGCGGGCAAAATTGAGTAGTTTCACTTTGAAAGAATTCTTTTATATCCTCTTGGAGGAGTAAGGATTGAAGGAATAGAAAATAGAGAATAAAAACTTAAAGGATACCCTTATTCAAAGTTTAGTATCTTAACTGACAGGGAGGAACCATAGAAATATCTTTTCTATAGTCATGAGCAATTCCTTATTAAATCTTAAGTGATATCATTTATCTTAGAAAGGGAGTGTAATTCAATCATATTAATATGAGGTTCCTTTGCCTTTTCTGACTCAGTCTTCATTTTCTTCCCATTTGCTTTAGTTTAAAAAGCAGTACCATGAATATAAGAGAATTTATAGAATTTGGGTTGACTGTTTCATGCAGTTGGCTTCCTGTAGACTTTTACACTAATGCTAATGGTTCTTGAACTCTCTGCTCAGAAAAGAAAAAGAAGAGGAATGTTTTCTGCATATAATTCTTCTAACCTTTTTTCCATGTAGCCTTTAATGCACAATTAAAAAAAGAAAAAAACAAGAAAAAGCAAAATCTGTAACTGTAGTTAGCTGAGAGCTTTATACACATTCACTTAGATGCTTAACCAGTTTTTATATGAATGAAAAGTTGAAAATGAGTAGTGTGATAGTTATTCTTTACGGTCAATTATTGACATTTTACGAGCATTGAGACAGATCACTGCAATGACCACCTATATGAAAAGGCAAAGAAAAACCAGGGTGGGTGGGGAGTAGGTATGCCTTTTTTTGATATAGTTTTTTGTTTGGCTTTTTAGCTCAACTTCCGCAGTCATGTGTTTATTTACAGACAACTTACCGTTTGCAGATAGACTTTTAAATCCTAGAGTATTAGGACTAATGATGATAAATCAATAAACATGTGCTTCTGCAGTTGATTAAGAGTATGAAAATACAGTTCAGATTATACATGAAACTTTTGAATACATGTCATGTGTTGACAGTTTGAGGTAGATAATTATACTCAGTTCATTTATAATATTGATAGTCTTTTCTTTTGGACATATTTGGAAGTGAGAATCTTTTTGAAGTCAGTATATACTTTCATGCTGTAATACCTAGGGTTGTCAATTTAGAAAATTCTTTTTCTAGTATTCTGATTACACTGATAAAGGATCTGTGACTGAGATACTAGCATAATGGAAAGCACATGGAAGAATATGAAAGTCTCTTATTTTATTTAACATATTTATTGAGCACATGCTATATGGCAGGCAGTGTGTAGGCATGGGGACTCGGTGGTGACGGGGACGATGGCCATGTTTCCCACCCACATGGGGCACATATTCCACTGGGGGAAGGAGATATTTGTTTAAGTCACAGCTGTAAAGGAGAGGGACATGGTGCCATGAGGGCAGATAATGGGAGAATTGACCTGTTGACAGAGCTCAGAGAAGACTTCCCAAAAAAGTGAGAGTTGACCAGAGAGCTGATGATGCATGGGAGTAAACTTGGGAGTGGAGGAATAGGATGTGCAAAGGCCTTGTGGAGGGAGAGAACGTGGCATCTTTGAGAAGGAGAAAGGAGGCCATGTTGGCTGGAGTGCAGCAAGTGAGGGCAAGTGCCAGGGGAAGCTGAAGAAGGTGGAGTTCTCATAAGAGCATTGGGAAACCAGTGCAGGTTTTAAGTTGAGGGTAGGTGAGGAGGTGACATGATCAGAGACAGCTTTTAGAAAAGATTCCTCCGGATTCTTCCACTCCATTCTGCACTCCAGGGAGATGAATTTGGAGATAGTCCAGAGAAGCGATGGTAGTTGCTTGAGAAAAAAATGGATCTTTTTGAAAGTTATTTAAGAAGCAAAATTTGTGGAACATTGGTTGAAGAGTCAGCGAGATGAGAAATGATGACAGTGTGGACACGTTGTTCTAGAACTTTGTCTGTAAAGGGGTGGTGAGAGAGAAAGTGCAAGTGTCCAAGGAGGCCAGAAGGGATGGATCCGAAGTGCACAGGTTAGGTTGGCCTTAGATAGGAGGACAGATGGGTGCAGATGCAGGTAGTTTGCATAGTTAGTAGTGGGATATTGAGAGTTTTCATATGTTGGCTTCTATTTTTTTGTGAAGTAGGTTGGGGGTTATCTGTTGAGAATGGGGTGGATGGTTGGAGGTTTGAAAAGAATAGGGACATTTTGGAAAATTTATTGTGGAATATGAGAGGATTTGTTGGTCCGGGCAATGTAGTTGGAGTGCAGGGCAGTGTTGAAGGCTGTTTGATCCCTCTATAATTCACGCTCACCGACTTCCATCTCTTCTGGTGTGTAACTTTCTCCAACAGTACTCTGATTGTTCAGGACTCATCTCTGAGTAAATAGTTGGGCATATCCAGAGTTGGGATCTTGCCAGCTCCTGGCGATGGAAAGGGAATGGGAGGGTATTACCAAGAGTGTTATGGAAATGATGGGCTTTAGGATCTAAGCTGATTAAAGACGGATATACAAAAAGGAATGGGCTAATGGGTTGGGGGAAAGCTGAGAGGTCAGTGGGCTTGTGATACTGAATAAGCTTGAAGGAAAGGAGGCTCTGGTCAGCAAAGGGAATACTTGAAACGTTAATTTGGAGGCAGAAAAATGATAAGTAAGAGATAATGAAGTCCATGGGCAGTTGAGGTGGCACAGAAGAGGTGCTCTGAAGGTAAAAGGACTTCATCTGGAGTTTCCAAGGAGAGGCTGAACCATCTAACAGATAGGAAGTTACTCAGGATGGTGGCTGGGCCCAAGGGCATGAATGAGCCAGGGCCAACATCTCTGAGACATTGCAGAGTGTATGGGAGGTTAAAATACAATACTGCTGAAGAGAGGGAGAGGGTAGTGTAACTCAATGGCAGGACCATGGAAGGAAAGGGGTGTTTTCAGGGGTTGGGGGAATGGGGGCATAAGGCCTCAGGGTACCATGAGGAGCAAAGAGGATACACAGGCCACCTCCTGACTCCTAGTGTGAGAGGCTTGGCAGCCACTACCTGAGAGGGTTTCTTCAGCATGCTTGGAGGAGAGGCCAAGGATATAGCAGTTTTCTGGGTGTGGAGCAGCAGTTCCAAGGGACCTAGTGGAAGGGTTTAGGAGGTGGAGGGCGTGACAGACTGGGTCAGGTGGCTGGGAAGGAACTTTGGAACACAACAAAGGTACTCAAGTGGCAGAGGATAGATCTCTGCAGCGGGCACTGCCTGCATTTTAAGTGTTGACTGATCAAAACGGGGATGAGTTAGGGGCCTAGTGGCTGCAGGATGGTCTTGTTTCCCTCGGCTAGAGTGACAACAGGGCCCGAGATCACATGTCCTGCACGCTGCTGGGGCTGGATGGTGGCGGAAGCAGGAACTGAGTGCCAATCATATGCTGAGTCCTGTTCTAAGTGCCCAACAAACATCATATTGTTTATTCCCCATGACAGCCTTGTCAGGTTAGTAATATTGCTATCTCCATCTTATGGATGAGGAAACTGAGTTTCAATTCAGGCAAGTTTAGTAGTTTGTCCAGGGTCCCACAGCTAGCAAGGTGCTGAACTGAAACTCAAACTCAAGACCCCAACTGGGCCTGTGTACTTCCCACCATGTTGTAGCTACTTAACATTTCTTTACCTGTGAGATTTTGGTGTTTTAACATCAATGATAGAATGTTGAGAAGCTAATGTAGTATTTGATACAGAGATATCTTTCCGGATACCCAAATTAAGTTCAGTCTTATACCCAGAGCCTTACTTTGAGAATGCTCTGAAAGTTAGACCATCCCTGCTGCAGACCAGCCCTCCTCACCATCCTCTCACGGTTTCCGTGATGGATGCTTGGACACTTCTGAATGGCTAGAAGGTCCTTCTTTAAGTTAAACCCAACTCTTTCCTCCCTATAATTTTTGCCCATTTGTACCATTTTGAGTAATGCAGAATGAGGTCCTTCTCTCATTTTTCTGCACCACAGTTTCCTAAATATTCAAAAAATACTCTGAAATCTTAGGAAAGATTTGAGAGTATTCTTTGGGTTTGGAGTTAAGTTCACCTTGGGCCAAGTAGAGCCTGCAGGGCCTCTGGGATGCCCATATGGAGCCATCCGGGGGTGGCTGACCATCCAGGCCTGGCGTGCTGGGAGGGCTGGAGTCTAGTTGTACACAGTATAAGCAGTGCTGGAGGAGTGGGGCACAGAGCCAGGCAGAGCCTGTCGCGTGCAGAGAAGAGGTTCAGCGGGAGGGGGCTGGGGGAGGTTGTAAACATTTCCCAAGTGAGGGAATTCATGCCTGATAGCCTTCATTTTCTTGGTGAAATGGTAAGAAACCTCATCTGTTACAAGAGATGGAGAACTGGAGACGAGAGCAGTGAATATTTGGAATCAGTGCAGGAAATAAAAACGGGAGCTTTCTAGGGATTTGAAAAGGAATGCTAAGCACAAGGGGGACATTCTTCCCAGATTCCCCCTTCCTTGATGCCCTTAAGGCAAACACACAGACCTCTCCCCTCTCTTTTTAAGGCTTTTTACTGCCAAACACTTCAGCAGTGGTTCTCACTTGACAGACACATGAGAACGTGAAGGGGTGGGGTTGTGTGCGTGTATGGAAGTGGCACTGGGGATTTTGACATATTCCCTAAGGAATCCCTGTACTTACAAGGGAATTACAAACCGGGAAATGGTTGTGTTTTGGAAGGAAGGGGTTGGTAGTTCTCAGCTCACCTGGTAGAACTGAGTCTTTTGGGCTTCCACCTCAGCATCTTGTTGGGATTGTAATAAAACAGAAGATATCGTCTTGGTTCACCTTCAGTGATTTTGGGTATCTTCTCACTGTTTATGTGTCATATCTGCTGGATATTTATCCCCTGGAAAGCAGGGAGTGTCTCCTTAGCACCCTGAGCTTACTACTTTATGTGGTGAGGATCAATTTCTTTACTTTCTTACTGGCTGTCAGCGTGTCTCCCATTTTGTATTCCGAGCACCAGCACAGTGCCTAGACCAGTGACAGGTGGATGAACAGTTTGTGGAAGGCTGAATCAGCCCTGCCTGTGCTGTTTCTGGGGGCCCTGCCTCTTCCTGTTGGAAGAAAAGGGCTCTTGTGGTTGAGACGTGTACAGTTGAGTTAATGACGGGGATTCCTTCTAGGAAGTGCGTCCTTACGTGATTTCATCATTGTGTGAACATCACAGAGTGCACCTACACAAACCTGGATGGTACAGCCTACTGCACACCTAGGCTGTGTGCTAAAGCCTATTGCTCCTGGGCTACCAACCTGTACAGCATGTTACCGTGCTGAATACTTAAGGCAGTCGCAACACAGTGTTAAGTATTTATGTTTTCTAAACATAGAAAAGGTACAGTAAGAATGTGGTATTATAAAAGATAAAAAATGATACACCTCTATAGGCACTTACCATGAATGGAGCTTGCAGGACTAGAAGGAGTTCTGGGTGAGTGAGTGAGTGAGTGGTGAGTAAATGTGAAGGCCTAGGATGTTACTGTACATCATTGTAGACTTTATAAACACTGTACACTTACGATACACTAAATTTATAAATTTTTCTTTCTTCAATAATAAATTAACCTTAGCTTACTTTAACTTTTTACTTTACAAACTTTTTAATTCAAGCTTTTTGATTCTTTTGTAATAACACATCTTAAAACGCACATATAGCTGTACAAAATTATTTTCTTTTTTTATATCCTTACTCTATAAGCTTTTTTCTATTAATTTTTTTTAACTTTTTAAACATTTTTGTTAAAAACTAAGACACAAACACACAATAGCCTAGGCCTACACAGGGTCAGGATCATCGATATCACTGTCTTCCACTTCTACATCTTGTCCCCCTTGGAGGGTCTTCAGGTTCAGTAACTTGCAGGGAGCTGTCATCTCGTATGATAATGCCTTCTTCTGAATACCCCCTGAGGGACTTGGCTGAGGCTGTTTTACAGTTTTGTTTTTTTTTATAAGTAGAAGGAGTACACTCTAAACTAATGATAAAGTGTAGTGTAATAAATATATAAATCAGAAACGTGGTCATTTATTATCATCAAATAATTATGTATTGTACGTAATTGTATGTGCTAGACTTTTATACTAGCGGCAGCGCAGTAGGACTGTTTACACTGGTATCACCACAAACATGTGAATAATGTGTTGTAGTGCAATGTCACACTGTTACCATGTCATTAGGTAATAGGAATTTTTCAGCTTCATTATAATCTTATGGGACCACCATCATATATGTGGTCTGTCATTGACCAAAACAGCGATATGTGGTCCATGACTGTACTTCAAACCTTTTCATGTTCTTCCTTACTGAGAAACCAGCTTCCATTAAAGTTTGTGAAAACCGTCTTGGGTGAAAAGTATTTGGCAGGTCTCTGGAAGAGTTTCTTTGGTGTCCACAGTTCCTGTGGATGAAGAGGGTATAATTATATTGTAGAGTTCGTATCTAGACACTCCTGGGAATTGCCACGAAATATTTCCCCTGTTTCAGCTGCTCTTTCCAAAGACAGCTAGTGTCCCAGCCTCCTGCCAGCTCGTAGCCACATGTGGAGGTGTATGATCTAGGTCTAATGCTTTTTTACTTTCACTGTGTATTCCTAAATAAGCTCTCTCAGGCCCTTAATATATGTTACTAATAAGCATCATCTGGTTTTATCCATTTTTACCATTTTCTTGTCTAATGAACAGGGTCAATTGCTTCCTACCAGAAGCCTTGATTTTTCTGGGGAAATTTTAAAAAATCTAGATTAGTCCTTGATTTGGCATGACTGATTAAGCAAGCAGCTGCTTATTAAGAAGCAAAGCTGAGTAGAACAATTTAATTAGGTTCTGTTGAGGCTTTCACAGAACCCACAGCTTGAATATCTGGAGCGCTTTATTTAGTTTTATTTTTTTCATTTTTTGAGACAGAGTCTCACTCTGTTGCCCGTGCTAGAGTGCCGTGGCGTCAGCCCAGCTCACAGCAACCTCAAACTCCTGGGCTCAAGCGATCCTTCTGCCTCAGCCTCCCAAGTAACTGGGACTGCAGGCATGTGCCACCATGCCCGGCTAATTTTTTCTATATATTTTTAGTTGGCCAATTAATTTCTTTTCTATTTTTTGTAGAGACAGGGTCTCACTCTTACTCAGACTGGTTTCGAACTCCTGACCTTGAGTGATCCTCCGGCCTGGTCCTCCCAGAGAGCTAGGATTACAGGTGTGAGCCACCGTGCCCGGCCTCTTTATTTAGTTTTAAATGAAACATTTTTGCAAAGGGAGACTCTCAACATTTACCCCAAAGACTTAACTGAAAATAATTCTGGTGAAAATAGAAAGTATTCAGCAAGTATGAAAAGACATAATAAAAACTTGATTTAGGGAGAATGATAAATTTCTTAGTGGTGAATTGTTTAAGTGCATCATATATTGGTTAAATTAACAATCATAAAATGGATACTGTTGCATGATGTAAGTATGCTTTATGATAACTTTTAACGAACATTCATGAAATAAATGCTTATTGTATGCATTGAATTTTAACAAAAGTAACTGAGCAGCTCATGGTCTTCTGCTGCTCCAGGGCCAGCAGGGAGCATACAAAAAGCCTTCAGGGCTGACTGTCCTCACCTTTAAGGTTAGACTTTCCACTCTCTTCTGATGGTTCCATTTTCTTCAATTGTCTGTCCACCTGCCCTCCAGATCTCTTTGCCTTAATCTTAGAAAAATATTTTCCCATTTGTGTCTCACTCATATAATTATGATGCTTAATTTATATATAAAACTTTTATGTATTATTTGGTTAATATTAAACCTAGGCTAAAAGGATGCAGAGTAAATTTTTAATACCCAATAAACACACATTGACTTTTAAAAAGTAAATGAGCAATAAAGGTAATGGAGTCCCACAGAGAAGAATTGTAATATCAATATTTTTACCAAGCATACCTACAAAAAAAAAAAAAATGGGGAAAGAATTCATTACAGACATATGGGTTCTGTGGGAAGGGGCCCCGTGGGAGACTGATTGTTATTATGATATCCTGGTTGGAAGGGAATGAGGTGGGGTTATTGCTTGTGCAGTCAATGACTTGGGTTTTCTCTGGTGAATTGGCTTCAGTAGGTGACTTTATTTCTTCATATTAGGCAGCTGGAAATGTGTATTGATTCATTTCCTTTTCATTTGAGGATCAGTTCTATCAGAGATGGAGCCATAGGAATGCTGTATTTGCTAGATACGAGCAAATGCTTTAGTGTCCTTTTTTGGTCTAAATGTTCGTAAGATTTTTAGGAGCCAAAAAAAGTTCTGCTCAATGAGATAGAAAACATATTTTGAGTGTGTATGTATGCATATTATTCTTTCTACTAACTCTATCCTTAAGATTTGAAGCTTTTTAATAATTTTGTTGTTGTTGTTTAAATAGCTAAAAAGCCATGGAGGCCTTTGGTCCAAGGATATGTGTGATTGCAGAAATTTTTTTTTAAGTTAAATAGTAATTTAAGCAATGACAGTTGTATGGTTATTTTCTAAGATTGTGTTATTCTTCTTAAGATTTAAATTTTGTTTTAAATGTTTCTCCTGCTGTGCAATTAGTTTTTATTATGTAATTTTGTTTTGTTATCACAGGTAATGTTCTATGATCTTTGGCTTGATTGTTTTTTAGAAATTATCCAAAGAACTCATTTTATAGATGAAGAAATTGAGGCATAAAGAAATCAGGTGATTTGTCCTAAATTTAATAAAATATTAAAAGAATACTTTTCAGTTATAGTATTTGAAATTCCCTCTTAATGTTAAACTCTAAGAGTTAAATAAATTTGTTCTTTTTTTTCCTTTGTTATTTTTTTGTTAATTTCTTTATTTTTTCAATAGAAAAACAGGAGAGAAAATAAATTTGAATATCATGTTAAAATGTCTTCTGAAATTTATAATATTGACCTTTAAGGTAATAGGTTTCTCTTTCTTTTTACTTTATATACAAACATAAGATATACAACAAACAGGTGAAGAAACACACAAAAGGCCAAACATTCTTAGTTTCTTTGTATTCTTATGTTTGTGCTAAATTTTTAAAATTAGTAAGAATACAATTACATGCTTTTTAAAATTAAAAAGATTTTAATCTCGGCTTATCATGAGATAACAATTTACAGCTGTCATTTCTCTCGACAGGTTGAAAAAACATGGATACCAACAGGAACTTGGTCATCAGCACTGTTTGTGCTAGCTTTGTCACCTTTCAGTTTCTGTTCCACTATGTAAGTTACTGGTTTTCAGCAAAAGTATCTCCTGGTTTTAATAGTCTCAGCTTCGAAAAGAAGATTGAATGGAACTCAAGGTAAAGCATATGAAAATGTAATTGACTAAAAACTAGTTTTACGAAATAAAATTGTTCGAAACATTTCAAAAAATTCTTTCATGTAGAATCCAACAAAAATCTAAGGCCAAATTTTTATTTGACTTTAGGAATAAAAGGAAAAACAACTGGATAGATCTCATACAAGAAAATTTTTAGAATTCTTATATTGAAAGATGTTAGGAAAAATTTATTTAACTTTCTGGGGAAGAGTGTGAAGATTAAGTAGAATCCAGCTGACTGTGGGAGAATACTGTTTTGTGTTTTTCTCTGAAATGATTATAACAAACACATTTTTTTTTTTTTGAGACAGAGTCTTACTTTGTTGCCCAGGCTAGGGTGAGTGCCGTGGCGTCAGCCTAGCTCACAGCAACCTCAAGCTCCTGGGCTCAAGCAATCCTTCTGCCTCAGCCTCCCAAGTAGCTGGGACTACAGGCATGCGCCACCATGCCCGGCTAATTTTTTCTATATATTTTTAGTTGGCCAATTAATGTATTTCTATTTTTAGTAGAGACGAGGTCTCGCTCTTGGTCAGGCTGGTTTCGAACTCCTGACCTTGAGCTATCCACCCGCCTCGGCCTCCCAGAGTGCTAGGATTACAGGCGTGAGCCACCGCGCCCGGCCAACAAACACATATTCTTTGTAAATGATAACGGGAGAAAATATTTGTTGGAGTTGTGGATAGCTTATATACTATGTGGTGTTGGCCAGCTTAGCCAGACCCAGGAGAGTTAAAGATTACACACCAGAGAACAAAGTGTACAATCAGTGTATCTGTATCTTTTTAATAAACTTTTCATTGTAATTTAGAGCCTACTAGTATTTATTCTTTTATTAAATAATTCTAAAGTAAAAATTGCTTTTTAGATTTTTTTTAAACAAAAAAAAGAAAAAAGAATTAGACATCTATGGGTATGGAAATCTGGGGTTTTAAAAAGTTAGTTGCAAATTTTTTTGTGTACAACTCATTAATCTCACAAGATTTTAAACACAAAATGACTCTGATGACTGCTTCACTTGTTTTAAGGCATTTCGTATGCCCAAATATTGCTGTGCGTTTGCAAACCTCTGTGAATCAAAGCAGTCACAGGCATATTTTTTGTTGTTGCCGTTTAGCTGAAGTTAACGCTAACCATGAAATGCACTCAGTAAGTCTCTAAAATTGCTGTAATTATTTTTCATTGAAATTTCCTTTTAAAATTTGAGAACTTCTGCCAATGTCTAAGTATTTAATTGAGAATGGTCATATTTGACCTGAAATCTCCTATCTTTCTCTAAGCCAAATTGTTTTGCTGGCATCTATTTTTATAACTTAGACCGAATTTAACAAGATGTTAGTTGTTTTCTTTTGCACTTTACACTGATATGACTGGTTCATACATGCTACAGTTCTTTTCACCCAAAAAGCAAGAATTATTTCTTTACATTTTACATTTTTTATAAAAAATAAGAGGTACGATTCTTTTAAGACTAGCATAAAAATATTATTCAAATATGGTGGACCAGACATACCATTATTTTTAAAAACCCTTCGTAATATATGAAGATAGATGGAATGGTGGGAAAGAGAAGGGAGGGGGGCATATATTCTCTGATTAAATTTTGAGCTATTTTCATTTCATTTTCATCATGGTTAGGGTAGGTAAAGGCATTTGAATCTTGAGTAGCTGCAAGCCAAAGAAATAGGGCATAAGGAGAAGCAAATATGAAAATGAAATGATGAAATTGAAAAATATTTTGCATTATTTTGTCTTATTGCTGCCATTCTGTGATTCAGGAAATTACCATTTGGGAAACTGAATTCCTATTTGAAAAAGGAGTCTGGGATTATATATAAGACTTATTTAGGTATTCAAACGGTGTTTTCTCTTTCTCTCAAATTTGTTCCTACTTCCCACTTGGTTTACATAGGACTTAAGCTGTGAGGTAGAGAGTGCAAAGAAGGAAAAAGTAGGCTGTTTTATTTTGAATAAAGTAGATATTTAAGACATTTAGGAATGTCTTAAAATTCAGCCTCCAGTCTTCAAACATATGGATCAATACAACACACTTAATTCTTTCTAGTAATCAGGAAAGACTATTTGAAAAATGGGTGGTCTAAGCCATCTAGCAGAAAAAGGACAGGAGGAAAAAAAATTAATGGAAAATGCCCACTTGAGAGATAGCAGTTTAATTATAAGTGAGAAATGGTTGTACTTAATTGTAACTTTTTCTGAAAACATAATACTTATGATATTATTTATGTCTATAATTAAAATTTTTTTCTTAGTTGCTTATATACAGTTGCTTACCCATTGCATTGAAAATCCTATTGTGTTGAAATACTACTAATTTTCATTCTATTTTTCCAACATTTAACTCTAACCCTTTTGCTTGAGCTATGTAATTTCTGTTGACAATACACTGCTTGCAATTGATTAAATCAGTAACTTTACATTATTATTCTAAAATGGTCATTAATTATTTTCTTCAAGTGCTTTATAAGCACAAACATTTCTTTTTAACCCTCTTTGAAAAAAATTGAAATGTTTTATCTTGAGTAGCATCTTGGTGCTTCTTTTTAGTTACTAAGGACTCTAAATTTTGCTTTGCCAGGAATCCGATTTTAAAGAATAAAATGAAATTTTTGCTAACAAATTTCTGACAGTATAGACTTCCAATGCAGAATAGTATGTGAGTACAGGATGTTTACTTTTCCTGTTCATTATAGTGGGAGCTATTTGGACGAAATAACATTTAACTTTTCTTTAATGAATTATATGCCGTTTTCACCAGCTGAGAGCTTATAATGCTTTCCGTTTACCATATAACATCTCAACAGAGGAGAGAATTTGAGGGGCCCCTGAGTGTCAGGAATAAAAAGTTTTTTGTTGTTTTTTTTCAAAAGGAAACTTCTTGACTTATGGTTACTAAACAGTAAAACAAGTTAGTAAGAGAGTTTATACTTTTTTCTTTTCTAGAATTTTTGAATAGCAATGGAAAGTGGGCTATAAAGTTATTTAGATGGAGTGTCTTATTTGATATCAAGGAATTTATATTTTTGTCCTGCTATGCTCAAATAGAATACAGGTGTGCTTGGTATAAAATTTCCAGACTTGCAAACCATGTTAATTGGATTAATTATTTGCACTTCAAATGATGCTTTGGTGTTATTTAATACAAAGGATTCTTCGTCAGTGCCTTTAATTTAGTGAGAATCTTTATGCCTTTAAATTATGACCTGATTTAGCCTGATATATCTATTTAGAAACACTATCTATTAGATCAAGTATATTGATTTTTCAAGTTACAATGAAATTTTCTCATATCAAGCTTAATATTAGTTGATACATTTTACTTTTAAAGATCTCAAGTTGTATTATAGAGGGAAATTTATTGCATACCAGTAATTTCTACAGAGAAAACTTTATTATTCCTTTTATCTTTTATTCTAAAGAAGAGAAAAGAAGCTTCGTTACTTGTAAACTCAATAAAGATGTGAGAAAACTGGAATTGTTGGGTAAAAAAACTTCATTGTGTGGATAAATACAAAGTATCCTGTTTATAGCTCTTTAAGTAGCATATCACAGAGTTTGAGTATTGGTTGAGATATTAAATTATTAGCAGGATATGTTTGTAGAAACTGATGTTTTTTAATTGAAACCTTATTCCTTTAATAAAAGAAAAGTTGCTCTGGATCTTGAGAACATTTTGCTCTCACTTGGTTATTTATTTTAAAAATGGATTTTCTGTATAAATTCATGATCCTCAATTTTTCTATTTAGAAGTGCTGTCCTAATAATGATAAAAGGATTAATAATGGCTGCCCTTGCTTTCTCACAGATTTTTTACAAGAATCAAGTGCAATAACGCATGGGAATGTACATTTAAAACCAAAATCTCCAAGATAATAAATCTTTATATCATGATCCATTTGAATTGTTTTAAGGATATAGAGTTGGTTATGGCTAGTAGATTTGGAAGTCATTCCCAGATGATTTAAGCAGGAAACTCACCCTATAATGATGCTGTTGGAGAGGGACCTTGGGGCAGGGTACAGAGTAGTGGTCTTACCAGCTGCCATCTGTCTGCATAGTACTCTGTTGACTATGCCATCATGTTTGCTTCTTTCTTAGAACTTTTTTGTTTTTGGAAACAGTCTCACTCTGTTGCCTGGACTAGAGTGCAGTGGTGTCATCATAGCTCACAGCAACCTCAAACTCCTGGGCTCAAGTGATCCTCCTGCCTCAGCCTCCTGAGTAGCTGGGACTACAGGCATGCACCACCGTGCCCGGCTAATTCTTTCTATTTTTAGAAGAGATGGGCTCTCACTCTTGCTCAGGCTAGTCTCAAACTCCTGAGCTCAAGCTATTCTTCCACCTTGGCCTCCCAGAAGTGTGAGCTATCATACCCAGCCTGTCTTAGAACTTTTAATCAAGGAGTGATTCACCAATTTTCTAGCAGGGAATTGTAGACCTTGGCATCTTCCTTGTTACTCATTTCAAAGTAAAGTTGTAGCCCTTGGGTTTCTAAATGACAATTTTATATTGCACTCTCAGATGTACTCCATTCCTATATATAAATGCTTCAAGGTGTAATTTGTTCAGATTGTGAAATGTCTTGCCAGAATGAGTTAAAGTTTATTGCAAAAAATCTAAAATCTTTGTGTATGTTTTGTTTCATTTCAGGGTAGTATCTACATGTCATTCTGTGTTGGTTGGAATTTTTGGCTTGTACATTTTCTTCTTTGATGAGGCTACTATAGCTGATCCACTTTGGTAAGACATTTCTTTCCAAGATAGCCAATTTGATTTATGTTTTAATATTAATTATTAATAAGAACATCACTTACTTTACTTTAAAACAGAAACCATATTGATGGTATATGCTTTATTAAAATGCTTGTGTTCAGACTTGTTTTAGCAAAGTGCATTAAAATGATTTATTTAGATTTTGAATGCAAAAGAGGATCATTTTGCCTTAATATTGCAGTTGTTATTCAAAACAAGGAGATTATAATGATGATGTAAACATTTGTGTTAGTGAGTGAAACCAAGTTATTGTAACCACTATTCTGAGCAAAAATAAGTAATTGTTAAGATAGGATGGTCAAGTTGGATAATATCTACTTAAGACTTTGTCTTCAGATTTCTGTTTGACCCATAGTTTGATATCAAAGAGATAAAACGAAAATTATAGATGGCCATGTGAGAGACATTTAGTACCTGAGAAGATTTGAAGCACTAATAATAATTATATTCAGCAATAATAGTATAATTTGTAAGATGGTTCTTTTTGAAAAATTTAAATGTCATTCCAGTGGCAGAAATTTTGCAAACTGTATTTCCTGGCATTATATGAGAAGGCTTAGTGCAGCTTAGTTGGAGAGAGGAGGTATATTTTCAGAAAGCACTGCATTGCATTTTGGTCATTGTGAGCTCTGGAGGATGTAGGGCAATTTAACCAGGTCTTTCAACCAGCACCATTTGACTGCAGGGTGTTGGTTTTTATTCATAAATATAAAATTATTCCCACATGTATTATACCAATATTGATAAATTTTCACTGGGAAGATATTTTTCAAAGAAAATCAATTTAATGAACTTAATTCCTTAACCAAATTTTTATATAGTCTACCTACACAATTTCTAGCTTTTTTATAATTTTAGTTTTTATTTTACTAACATGATTGTCAGCAGAACCAGTTCTTTTGGGAAGTAAATTTTATAACAGATTTAATTCATTGGTCAATTTTTGCCTTATCAAACTTTAACCTAATAGAATTTTTGATATTTTTGCATTTTTAATGCCATTATTTATTCTAGGTCTATTTTCTTGGGTCGTATTTGCAGATAAAAATTTGTAAAGAAGACATGATTTTTGCTAAATCTTTCCATTTGTAGTTTAGCTGTTGGTTTTATTTTGTGTTAATTTGATTAGGGGTTCACATTATAAATCAGATAAAGGACTGATAATTTGTATTTGTTTCTTGGCGCAAAGAGCATTGTAGGGCAAAAGTATAGGATTTTTTTTTTTTTTTTGAGACAAAGTCTCACTCTGTTGCCCGAGCTAGAGTGCCGTGGTGTCAGCCCAGCTCACAGCAACCTCAAACTCCTGGTCTCAAGCAATCCTTCTGCCTCAGCCTCCTGAGTAGCTGAGACTACAGGCATGTGCCACCATGCCTGGCTAATTTTTTTCTATACATTTTAGTTGGCCAATTAATTTCTTTCTATTTTTTTAGTAGAGACGGGGTCTCACTCTTGCTCAGGCTGGTTTCAAACTTCTGACCTTGAGCGATCCGCCCGCCTTGGCCTCCCAGAGTTCTAGGATTATAGGCGTGAGCCACCGTGCCCGGCCAAAAGTATGGGATCTTGATATGTGTAGGGATCAAAACAGCAAGGTCAAACTGTACTGTTCTGATTATTTCCTAATTGTGTGATAATAGGCAAATCCCTCTAGTCCTCAATAGAATGATGATGATAATACTATATTGCCTCAAAATCAGAAGTGGGCTAGGTGATTTTTTGAGGTTGAGTCACTGATTTAGAAAAAGTAATAGAAAAACAACAGCATCTGGAATTCCAGTTGAGTCCTTTTGCAAACGACTCATATGAGAACACATTTATAAATTTTGTTATCTTTTGGTGAAATTATTTTAGTAAAACTTCTAGCTAATACGTATAAGAATTGTGATTATTCGTGCAGTCTTATCATAGATAACACAATGCTTTGTGCATTGATAAGTGTAGAATACTCGGGAATTGATAGTGAGCCACTTCTAAGGTAACTTGATACATTGGAATGTCAGCTGTAGTGGGCCCAAAGGTATCCACTGAGTCCACTATAAATGCCACTGGTGGTATAGATGATGACTTCCTAATTCAAAACAAAACAAACCCTATGCTGTGCTTCTGGATTTGGGGATTCTGGGAATAGTTCTAAAAGCTTATGTTCAGAAAATATACTGAGTACTCCTATCCACTCACAGGACATCTCTTCCTACTTTTGGGAACCTCAATATGGATTGGCTTTAGGTGCTTTAGAACTGCAGTCCCCAACCCCCAGTCCATGGACTGTTACATCCCTCTTACCCCCACTGTCCATGGAAAAACTGTCTTCCATGAAACTTGTCCCTGGTTCCAAAAAGGTTGGAGACCGCTGCTTTAGAGGATTCCAGCCTAGTTCAGATTCCAAGAGTTGATGATTTATCCTCAAGAAAAGTTTGGAAACTGCCTTGGATCTAAAGTAAACTTCATGGAAGATATGGGCTACAGAACATCTTGGACAGGAAAGCTTGTAAATTGGGGGTGTGCGTTCAGGTTATCCTGGAGGCAGCATCTTTCTGCTAGTACCAGTACCACAGGATGCGTCACAGTTCGGCCAGACTGTTACTGTGCGTTTTATGATTTTATTTGAAAACTACAGCTTACCATTAGAGAATCTTTAGAAAGCATTTTCATTATATTTAAATCTCAATAGAAAAAATAAGTAGCTGTCATCTATAACCAATGTGCTTAAAAAGAACTTTTTTTAAAAAAATATTTTTAGGGGTGATCCATCACTTGTGAACGTGAATATTGCTATTGCTTCAGGCTACCTCATTTCTGGTATGTGATATGTTCATTTTTCTATTTCTTTTTAGGCTACTCTTGGAATTATACAAAGTATATGTAGTCTATGCTTTTGGTTTATTTAGTCGAGAAGTAGCGATTACCCACCCAGAGGGAAAAATACCTGTGATGATGGTAGAACAGGAAATGTTGTTTCTTGATGGCTTCCTGGTTCTCACAGAAGATGAAAGTTGCCAAGTGGGGCCTCAAACCACTGAAGCCTGCATGCTTTTTATTAAGAACGGTCTCTGTTTATCCTAAAGAGTCTCTCAGGTGTAATTACTATGCAGCTAATGAAGTTTAAGCCTCACTTTCAAGGGCCCTTGAAATGTGTTCCAACAGTCATGGTTTTGTATGGCTTCGGTAAAATTTACAAAAGTAAGCTATTTCAGCCATAATCAGTTACTCCACATTCCCCTCTGTCATGTTTTTCCTCATGTTGGATGAGGTTAGAGTTGCCTTTTTTTACAGTGAGGCACAGGGAAGTAAAGTTGAGATTATGCTATTTTAACTGCAATTTGAAAAGGCATTTTGGGTCCTCTTAATAAAACGAGAGAAATAGCAGATCCCTGATATGGACGTTTGTATAGGGAACTCTATTTTGTAATTTTTAAACTTATTAAATAACTGAAAGAAAATCCAAATACAAATAATGGAATAGGAAACAAAAGTGATAAAGTAGTAAACTTAATAGAAAATTTTCTGCCATCAAGAAGTGAGTTGTAATAAAAAATTAGATCATACCAAAACAATAATTCATTAAGTGGAAGAGATAAATTTTGAATAGAAATAATTGAATAGGCTATTGGATTATTTGATGGCCTAATTAAAAGAAAAGTGAATCAGGCCGGGCTCTGTGGCTCACGCTTGTAATCCTAGCTCTCTGGGAGGCCGAGTCGGAGGATTGCTCAAGGTCAGGAGTTTGAAACCAGCCTGAGCAAGAGTGAGACC
>VBSM01000529.1:72097325-72135858 GCA_008086735.1 Cheirogaleus medius
TCTTGTCACCTGGGCTAGAGTGCAGTGGTGTCATCATAGCTCACTGCAACCTCACACTCAAGAGATCCTCCTGCCTCAGCCTCCCGAATAGCTGGGACTACAAGCGTTCGCCACCATGCCTGGCTAATTTTTCTATTTCTCGTAGAGATGGCTTCTTACTCTTGGTCAGTCTGGTCTGGGACTCCTGACTTCAAGCAGTCCTCCCACCTCTGCCTCCCAGCGTGCTAGGATTACAGGTGTGAGCCACTGCACTGGGCCTGAAACAAACTTTTCTAAACCAAGCCGAATGAAAAGTGAATTCTTTTTGTTCTCTGTATAGAACATACAACAAAATCATTATTTTATAAATTGGTGGCCTAAAAGTATGCAGCCTAAAAATATAGGGGAAAAAATGTATTAGAGAGATGGGTCAGGTAGTTAGTAATAATGTTGTGTTATTTTTCTTGATTTTCATATTTGTAGTACTTATTTTCTCTTTAAAATTTATAATTTTATGATTTCTTTTTTTCTAAGTACTCGTATCTAGTCTTGTATTAGTAATTTTTATTTTTATAAAAGAGGCCTTTACATTATGTAAGCTCCAGCCCCAGAAAACCTGAATCGTCCCCTGGTCAGCATCCATGGGAGCCATCTGTTTCCTTGTCTACATTTCATGTTTAACTATTTGGTAAAAAGAATAGTTGTGTTAACATTTTGAGCAATTTCTATTTTGCTAAAGTAAACTAATTATTTTCTGATTCATGGTCTTTAGATTCAGGACCTTTTAAAGAAAACTGATGCTCCGACCTCTTTCTTTGTATGCCTTGGTAGTTTTAATTTTGAATTAATATTTAATTTGCACTCTTAATTCTTTTAACATTTTTTGTTGAATTTGTGTTATAAATGAATTAGTCATTTTGAGCCTTTTCTACCACTATCTTATCTCTGTTTGAATTATCATAGTGACAAAAATCATTAATTTAAGCTTACTTAAAAATTATTTTTATTTGACCATGAAAACAAGTTATTCATTTATGCTTTCAACAAATATTATGTTACATGCTATATGCCAGACCCTGTGCTGGATTCTGAGGGTATAAAGATGCCCATCACTTGGTGGGTATCCTGGAGGAGCCACAGTAGAGTGGGTGAGGCAGGAACAAGGAGCAGGTGCTCAGACTCACTGAGGTAGGAGCAAAGTGCTGTGGGCTCGGAGTAGACAGTGATGAGTTGTCAGGAGAAAGAGTTAAATGCACTCGAAACACAGTGAAGCTTCCTTCTTATGTAACAGCTTATTTTTCCTTCTTACAGATTTGTTGATTCTCATTTGGTATTGGAAAGTGATTGGTGACAAGTTTTTTATCATTCACCACTGTGCAGCACTGTACGCATACTTCTTTTTACTGGTGAGTACCAGCATGTACAGTAGCTTAACAAGCAGACGAGATTGGGAATGGTGACTTAAGGGTCAACGTAAATTTAAATGTACAATTCTTAACTTATAAAGACCATCTCCAAATGCATTCAGGGATTGTTCTTGTGATAAGTTATCTTGTTTATTAACTAAAATAATAACTTTACATGTGTGTCTATATTAGTGTGTCTGTTTGTATTCATAAACTTTGAGATAGGCAGATTACCTGGATTCCTTGAATTTATACTTGAAATCTTTAGGACTGTGTAGCTATAGATATTTGTCTTTCTAGATGCATTTATGATTTAACAGCCAGAGGCATGTACATATTCCTGTATAACTAGGTAAAATGCTTCTTTTTGTTTAATTCTACATACATGCGTAATTACATATAAGTAGGCTGGAGCAGTGGAGAAATATTGCTCAAAGACTTCATCAGAATTCCAAGACTGAGGTCAATAGAGGTTTCTTGCAATAAAATCTCAGGCAATAAAGCATATTAAATTCTATGTCTAAAATTATTTTTCCACATATACATCTGTAAACTAGCCACTTTATATTCCTTGTATGTTTGTTAGGTTTCTCACGACCAGTTATTTTTCAGCCAGGCTATACCAACAAACTCTAGATCGATATTTGTAAATAATAGATGTAAGTAAATTTGAATTTCATGTAGTAGACATGATATACCATCCCGTGTTTTTTTTCTGTCTTAAAACTTAAACGTAGCCTCTGAATTTTTTTCTTTTTTGGTATTACTGAAATCCTTATATTGCTGAATATTTGTGACTATTTGGAGGATTTTTTAGAAAGATTTATATAAATGTACATTAATAATATTCTTTTTATTAAAAAACAGCTAGTGAATAAGATATTGATTTGACATTGTTTCTGTGAGAATCAGATATATCAAAACATCTCTCCATATCAACTATTTGAAGTCACAAATTTACATAATTAATATACATGTTTTAAAAACTATGATTCTGTTATCTGTTGACCACTGAAATCACAGACACAGCAAATGGCTGGCTGTGCATGCATTGGCAAGTTGAATGTTTAATTATGTGGGGTGCATGCATTGGCAAGTTGAATGTTTAATTATGTGGGGTGAATACTGTTTTCCTCTTTGGACTTTTATGCCTTTAAAAAAATAATAAGAAATTAACTGTCTTACTTAGTAAGTTGATAAGTAAAGGAATTCAACTGCATTCTTTTCCTAAAGATTTTTTTCATATGTTCTATTAATATGTTTCTATGTTCTATTGTTTTGGTATGAAATAAATTTATCTAATAAAGTGAATCTATTCATAGGGAAATAAAATAGAAAAATAATAGTTGAATGGATAGGGATCCTATGTTATTTACAGATCTTACATTTACTCATTGAATATAAGATTTTTTCCTTGCCGTGAATTCCCAGGTCACTTTGTGCATTTTGTTATTCTAAGTAAGGATAAAAGAATGATAATAATTACAAATTTTGGTGTAAATGGTCATCAAATTCTTATCACTTATGAGAACTGCTATTTGGAAAGCACTTTGACTTGATACTTACATAACTCTTTAAGCTATTTGTAATACGCTTTTTTCTTAAACGATTCTGTTATTGGAACTAAATAAAACTTAAAGTGATCAATAGAAGCAAGCTCCCTGTAGGTTTTAAATGTATGCCCTAATGAAGAAATAGTTGAAAAGTAAGATTCTTTCGAATTTAGGGTATTGTAGGTTATATAATATCTTGATCACTATTTTTGTACCTCTGTTATATTTACTGAGGTTTTAAAATTCTCTGGCAGAGTAATTTAGGGCTTAAGGAATCCTCTTCTGTCTATATAGAGATGTAAAAATCGTATTAATACAATTTTTCCCCCTGATATTTAGCTTTCACCCCTGGGGCAGGATACTAATTATCAAGGAAAGCATGAGAGGCTGATCTCTTATTATAACGGAAAGGAACACATTTATGCTTTAATGTCTTTATTTTTTAAGGATTATCCTTTCTGACTCTTTTGTAGCCTTAGTTTTTTTCTATGTTCTTTGGGAACCACCCCTTCTCCCCAATCAAACCACGCCTTTAGATAATGAGTTATAATACATTTGGAAAACATTGAAACTTGAAAAGAAAATCACTGAATATGCATCCTTTCTCAACTCTTCCACATTTTTATACTATCCTGGTATCTAATCATTAAACCATTCTGCTGCAATGTAGGAAGAAAAATTTGGTTTCAAATGGCTCTTATGGCTTTCGATTTATTTCAGGGTATTAGGTACCGTGTAATGCCTTAAGTGTGAGAATTTGTTGAATTTGTTTCTTTTTATTTCTTCTCTCTCTCTCTTTTTTTTTTTTTTTTTTTTGAGATAGGCTCTCCTCTCACTGTGTTGCCTGCCCAGGCTAGAGTATAGTGGTGTGGTCATAGCTCACTGTAGCTTTGAACTCCTGGCCCCAAGCAATTCTCCTGCCTTCCTCAGCCTCTCGAGTAGCTGGGACTACAGGCGTGTGCCACCATAGCTGGCTAATTTTTTTTTTTCCTATTTTTTGTAAAGACAATGCCTCACTATGTTGCCCAGGCTGGTCTCAAACTCCTGGCCTCAGGAAATCCTCCCATCTTGGTCTCCCAAAGTGCTGAGATTATAGGAATAAGCTACCACGCTTGGCCTCTCTGTTTCTTATTTAATGCTTTACCACAGTATTTATATTTTTAAAACATTT
Organism: Cheirogaleus medius; assembly: GCA_008086735.1. Classification (NCBI taxonomy): domain Eukaryota; kingdom Metazoa; phylum Chordata; class Mammalia; order Primates; family Cheirogaleidae; genus Cheirogaleus; species Cheirogaleus medius. Next base: position 72,101,435 of record VBSM01000529.1, read on the forward strand.
GCAAGCAAATATGTATAAAGTGGTATTGAAAATGAAAGATTTGTTATGTCAGATTCAGCAAAGTTGCGATTTACAGTAGGAGACCAGAATTAGAAAAATACTGGTTTTGTGTTTGTCTGAAGAAAAATCTCCATAGCAATGCCATAAAACAAATGCTATGACTCACTAACATTTTATCACTAGTAGTGTTAAAAAAAAGAACTCTTGTTTTTAAAAGGATTTTAATAGTATTGCCTATTCTCTATTACATTATAACTACTGTATTACTCCTTTTCTTCCATTAGGATAGCCTTAAAGAAAAATTTTAGGTAACCTTAGTAACTGTTATTGCAACATTTCAAAAGATAAAATTTTAAAAATTAATTAGGTAGGCGTTAAAAATAGCCACCCAATATAGCTTATTAAAGCAGTATGTGTGATGTGCAAATCATTAAATGTGATTCCTGTTTTTCACAAAATTTACATTCAGTAAAACATGTTAAATATTTAATCAATGAAAGATTTTTAAAACTCAAATAACATGCTAAGTCATTTTTCCTACTGAAATAAAAGATTTTCAACTTTTTTATATAGCAATGAACAATAGACTGGCAGAAGTAAGTCTTGGGAATTAATTGTTTTATTGGTATTTCTGTAGCTCACTTATAAAAATCTTTAGAAAAACACAAATATACAGTTACTTCATATAACTCTTATTTATTGAAAGATTTATGTGGCAAAAATGTTCAATGGTCAGTTTCAAAAAATATTTGTTGTATATTTACATATATAAAAATGTGTTATATGTTTATATATATACATACATATACACATATGTATCTGTGTTTTTTGTTTTGGAATTTGTTTTAATATTTTAAAAACACTTTTTAATATAGAGTATCTGATGTGACCATTCCCATAATTTCCAAGCATATTAATAATACAAACTCTCCTGTAAGGCATTCCTCAGTATTGGTTTAGGAGTTCAAGTCTAGCTCTGCCTATCTTCATTGTCCTGTGGTTACTGTTTCACGTTCCTTTGTGGGCACAGATTTATGTAGTGAAATTACATTAGCAGAACTATTTCCCTTACTTTCTCTAAGTTTGCTTTTTGAATACTATTTTCCTTTCAATATCAGGAAAGCAAACACTTGATAGATTGGACTTGGTATGTGCTGATAAAATAGATGTCAGCCAAGAAGATTGCCCTGTCCACCCAAGTCAGTAATTTGTTCTTAATTAGATTTTAAAACAACAAGTTTATCATATAATTTTCCTTGTATGCGTTACTTAGAATAATCAAATACATATAGACAGAAAAATAGGATAGTGGTTGCAAGGGGCTGGGCAGAGGGGGCAATGAGGAGTTATTGCTTCACGGGTACAGTTTCAGTTTGGGAAGATGAAAAAGTTCTGGAGATGGATGGTGGTAATTTTTGCACAACAGTAGGAATGTACTTAATACCACTGAGTTGTACACTTAAAAGTTGTCAAGAGTAAATTTTATGTTGTGTATATTTTATCACAATAACAAAAGTTTAAAAGAAGCTTATTAAATGACTAAAACACAGTTAGGAAGGAGAACTAATAATATGTTAGGCAATGAATTGCATTTTTAAAAAGGCTTTATAATAAGCTGGAATAATAGGCTGAAAAATAGATGGACCTTAATAGTGATAAATGTTAATTTTACATTTAGGTTTAACAATGTGTAGAAAGGAAGAATTGCCTGGAGGTGGTAGATGACCACACTTCAGTTGTGCCAATAGTACATCGTATCTGCTAAAAAAAGAAAGCACTTTCACATTTATACTCTATTAGAGGAGGCATGGTATCATATTTAAACATAGTTTGCCTGGTCATGCCACATCCAAGATCATCATCATCTGGAGTCCCTAAACTTGCATATGTCTGGAGGAGAGCCACCAATTAACTGAGGGGAGATAATACATTAGGTAGCTATTGTCTTATGACAAACAGTTGCAGGACCCAGAGATATCAGCCTAGAAAAGCCAAGAAGGAGGAGGACGTGATGGCTTTGAAGCCCCTGGAAATGTGAAAGGCCTGTTAAGTGGCAGGGTGAGTAGACTTTCTGGATTAACTCAGACATTGGAACTAAGACCAACGGGGGTAGTAAGGAGAGGTAGGGGAGACTTTTGTTTACAGAAGAAAGACATCTCCAGTGACTGGAGGATAACAACAATGAAATGACCTTTTAAAGTGGCTGTTCTACCATATATATCTTCAGTCAGCTAGATAGAAAAGTAGATATAATAAGTAGAAACTTTGGGGCAGAAGCTTGTACTAAGTCATTTTTAAAGTTCCATCCTGATTCTTAGATTCTGTGATTCAACTATTTTGTTGAAATGATTTGATTTAGTTCTAACAGTGGAGAACTAGACAATGGGGGGATTAACAATAAAGTAAAATTATGTCACAAGGTTCTTAAGTAACCCTGGAGGCAGGGGTGAGAGCAGCAGGCCTGCGAGCCATTTATTTCCTTGTGGAGGTGGGGGAGAAGAGAGGAAGGAAAAGAAGGCAAGTGGCCCGGTCTAATCTCCTTGTCAACAGGACCTTTGGTTAAGTAGAGTTTGAATATTTGTTAGGAGGAAGAAACCTTAACTCTGAAGTGTTCCTGGGTAAGGATTACCCAAAGTACAGAGAACCCAGGAATCTATGAGGCTTGGCTCCTTGGAGAAAGTCATGTGGACTGTACAACTTTTGGGGGGTATAACATGGAGATGTTTTATAAGTTAGACTCTCCCAACTGTGTAAGGAACTTCATGAACCTCACTTTGTAGAGCCTTCATCGCTTTTAGGCCAGACACTCATGTTAAACACAGAAAGAAGGGCCTGTGTTGCCATCTGCCCTTGATGTCCCAGACCTTTCTCTGCTTCATCTGAATTATTTGATGGCCTCTATCCTTGTAGGTAGCAAAACTTAATGCTAAGTAAGAGCACTGCTTCACACGAGTCTGATTTGGCAATCCAATCCTTTGTGTTAGCTCAAACCTTCATTTGAGCTCAAACCTGTCTTGTAAGTAAATAATCAAAAGCCTTGAATGATTACAATTAGACAAACAGTTATTAAATGTAGGCATAGATTTTGTTCTCAAATCTCAATTCTAGGTTGATGGTTCTCTGAAAGGGTTTTCCATGTAAATGTGCTAAGGTTCTGGGTCAGTCTATTGCCTGCTGAAGTGCCCCATTATTGTTGCTGTAGAACACAGTCACATTTTTACACAAGGTTCCACTTTGGGATGCTCAGAACTTATTTCCAACCAATGTGTGGTCCTAGTGTAGCGTAATGAGGGAAAGGGTGCTCATCCCTGTCCAAGCTGTTGGCAGTAGAACAGTATTAGCACCATACTAGTGGTAGTGGGAACATCATAATTTTAGGTATCTTTCTCCCCTACCTCCTAAAACCTCTGGCCCTGCCTGCTCTTAGCTGGTAGAAACTTAAATTTCCCATAGCAAGAAAGCAAAGATTTTCCTAATCACTTGCTAAAAGAATTTTCTTTTAAGCTGTGGGAGGGATCAGACAAATCCTGTTTTGTTTTCTTTTACAGTCAGGTAGAGGCCCTGGCAAATGTGAATATTACTATACCAAAGCTCTTTAAAGATGGATGACAGAAGTGGAAACACCATATTGATCAGAATTCAGTTGTGAATTTTGCCATAACTTACTACTAATAAAGTATCAGAATTGTTTATTTATTTATTTAAAAATATTCTCGCAAACTTTAAACCTACCCCTTTAATAGCATCTATCCTACTTGTATTTCGGTAGGTTTTCTGGAATAGGAGAGAAGGTGATACAGTAACAAGGAATTGCACATAACCTGGAGCCTGTCTAATGGCTAGCTAGCTATGTCCATGGAAGTGTATACCACATATGATGCTGTCACGGATGTATCAGATTAAATGCGTCAACAGTCATTTGTGTATTGACATACAGGATCAGAAAATATAGAAGCAAGACTACCAAAGAATACTTTTGCACCCCAGGGTGGCTCACCAGAGGTTTTGAGCTAAAGAGGTTGTGGGTAGGGGATAAGGATATGATAGAACCTGTGGTTTCAATGAAGGAGCTAAGATTTAAATAAACTGTTACAAAATTAAAGCAAAATATTGCCCAGCAATAAATCAGTATTACTGTAGTAATTTAGGGACTGGAAGGATCATTGTGTTAATTTATGCTAATTGTTTTTCTGAATATAGATGTTTGTGAAAAACATTTTGTAGAAAGACAGGGCTTAGCAAGTATAAGGCTCTCTAGATCTGATTCTCCAGAGATAACTATTGACAGTACTTGATGTATATTCTTGGAGTTTATATAAATTGCGCATGAATTTTCCTATATGTATTTATGCCTTTTTGAATTTTCTAAGAGAGCTTTTGAGATTGGGACTTAAACTCAGCCTTCAAAAAAATATGTTTATATAGATTGCCAGAAAAAGGTAAGGAAGGATTCCTAGGTCAGAAGACTTATGAGAAAAGTCACTGAGGAGAAGATGTCAACTTTTCATGGGTGATATTGAGGACTCGGTTTTGTCATGGGCTTTGTCAATGTTAGATAATATCTTTTTGCTATGATGGATAAGAGTTTAACTCTCATACCTCTATTTTCTTCCTCCCAAGGTGATTAAAGTAATGCTAGTTGTCTCATCTCTCAGTTCCTTTTAAAACTTCAAGTACTTTTTTTTCTGGTTCTGTAGCACCTCTTGATACTCTCTAAAGTGAAGGCATTAGTGCCCTTATCCTCCTGCTCCTCTAACTCCTGCTTTGCTTCTAAGTTTCTGTCATTTGTGCTTGTACTTTCTGGATTGCTGAGATTTCAAAATAGCTACTTTGTATTCTGTAATCACATTAAGTTTCCCTTTGTAGCCAATTGATCTTACACATAGAAAATCGATAAAGTATTTATCATGATTATGTTAAAATAGTTTACTGCAGGGCCAGCATTACATTTTCTGTCTAATTTTTTCCTGGCATTTCTAATTGTCTGCCTTTTTTTTCTTGCATCATTTGCCTTTATCACATGTTGGAGTTGTTCCATATTCTCAAGGATAGTATCACATCTCTGTAACCGTCTTTTCCCAGAAACCTGTTCTTGAAGCTCGCTGTTCTCCTGCTGCAGGCTGAACAGATTGCTCTCTGGGCTGCTTCCTGATGTCCTGGGGCTCCCTGTCATTCCTCTCCTGGGTTGGAGTCACTGTTTCCTGGATCCCATGTCCTTAACTTTCTTGGTTTGCTCATTTTGCCGCAGCATATCCTCAAATAATATCCTAAGAAAAGGTGTGAAGGAGGTAACTTCTCTGAGTCTTTTGCAAGTTCTGAAAATGTTTTTATTCTCAGACTATCTGGTGGAAGTTTTCCTGTAACAATTAGAGGGTAATGTTAACACTTTTTGAGGTGTGATTGTTCACAGAGTATCTTTTATACTAAAGTAGCAGCTTATTAGTAGTCCATTCAGGCCTTCCCAGTTGTGATGGTCTGTCTTACCCATTCCTTGTCATCATTCAGGCCTGATCTTTAAGCTTGTGCAGTCACCCTTGTATCAGTAACTAGAGGTGAAAGATTGTACCTAGGCAGGAAGGGGAATAGGCCCTCTTAGGTCTTGTCTTTATTTTATCTTCTTTATAATTACAGTAAGAACAATTCCTTGGTTCAATATCACTAAGTACATTTTTTTTTCCTTTTTTGAGTGCCTTTTACATTTTGGTATTTTTCCTGATTGTCATCAGTATGCATCTCATTTTATTCTCATGTAAGTCCTGCTATAAAGATGGTATCATATCTATTTTACAAATGGAGAAACCGAAATTTGGGTCAGCTTTGCCCACGGTTGCCAGCAAAGCTGGGATTCTAATCCTGGCCTCTACACCACCGTCCAAAACTTAATGATCATTAACTGTCCCCACCATCCAAAACTTAATTGCTTAATTATCATAATGAATTGCCCTAATATAATAAGTTTTTAAAATATTTATGCTAGTCAGTTAGCCAGTAAATATTTATGGAAATTCTATCATCAGCATTGGAATATAGTGGTGGTATCAAATGGCATTCTTAGATACTTCATCTATCAGTTAGTTTAGTTTTAACTTTCTCATTTTATTGTTTTATAAAACGATGATGATGTGGTAATGGCAAGCATAAAGTCCTGACAACAGCCCTGTTAAAAAATATTAACTCTGTTTTATTAAGTTCTTGGAAGAGAGTCAGAGAAGTTCAGTAATAGCTACAAGGTCACCCTGGTTTGTAGTAAGGGCCGGGCTAGAACCTTGGTATCTTTCTTTGAGACCACATCTGATTGCTCCTTAGCTTTGCTAGCATGCTCACTAATCGCCTGCTTCTGGATGTTTTTCTTCTATTATGTAGGCCCCGAATTCTCCTATATCTTTTGCTTGCTTACCCACTTTTACTTGTTTACACACGTTTACTTGTCTTGCTTCACTCATCTAAATGTATCAAAGGTTAGAGATTAAACTTGAGACTTTTTTTTCCTCATTATAAGATTGATAACTTCTAATTTGGTTTCATTGATCTCTTTACAAAATTAAAATCTGGATATTTTTCTCCTTTTAGAATGGAACACTAATATTCTGATGGCGCTCTCACCCACTCAGAAATAGGTCTGAAGGATTCTTTTTGAAATTTCTGACTTTAGAGGTGATGTGCTTATTTAATACTGGTGAGCGGGCAAGGTTCAACTCAGGAGACATGGGCCAGGCACTGTGCTAGGGTCTATGGATATAATAGTGAATGAGGCACAGGAACAGAGATATTTGCCAGGGGCTATGTAGTCTGACAAGGGGAGAGATCTGTGGAGACATGTGACTGGGATTTGGAGGTCAGGAAAAACATTTCTAGAGGAATGTAGCAGGTCTGCCTTGAGAATGCTGTGGAGTATGGTGGGGGCGTTTCTAAACCTTCACTGACCGAAGTTTCAGGGAAGTGGGGGCTAGCTCCTTCAGGCGTACAGATTGCCAGTCATCTCTAGGTTAGGACAGCAGCTCTCTCACTTTACTATACTTTAGAATCACCTGGGGGCCCTGTTAAACACAAATTTCTGGTCCCACCCTCCAGGGTTTCCCAGCCCTGGCCTCCTAGGATAGACCAAAGAATATACCTGCCTAGCGAGTTTCCAGGTGATGCTGATGCTGCTGGTCTGGGAACAACAACATGTAGAGAACCACTGGGCTAGAAATAAGAGAACTAACCCTTCTCTTTGGAAAGAGGAAAGAGAAATTAACAGAAGGATGAAGATGTTAGCCCCTCCTCCCTTTTTTTAAATTCAAGAAAAAATATCCTCAAAGTGAGGAGAATTTGCACTTTGGCCAAAGTTGATTAGATGAAAACGATATATCAAATTTACTGTTTTTACTAGTACCTCTTTTAATATTTAAAGAATATCATAAAGTCAGATTTAATCTGATAATAATTTGGTACTTTGGTTAATGTTAATAGTTATTTTTAATTCTGTACCAATACAAAAGGAGTTGGATGAAGTAATCTTTTAAACTCTCAAAAAATGTCTTAGATACAGCATACTTCATGGATATATTTTTAAAGTTAATATTAACTAGAGAGAAATTTTTAGAATTGTCTTTTAAAGTTTAAGCCTATTGCTACTATATTATTTCAATATTTTACATGACTTTGGGGTGTCTGCTTTAAAATATGTTAGAAATAGAATGTCAAATTTTGTTAAAAAAATAGGGCCGAGTGCAGTGGCTCACACCTGTAATCCTAACACTTTGGGAGGCCAAGGTGGGAGGATTGCTTGAGGTCAGGAGTTGGAGATCAGCTTGAGGAAGAGTAAGACCCCGTCTCTACAAAAAATAGAAAAATTAGCCCAGAGTAGTGGCATGTACCTGTACTCCCAGCCACCCAGGAGGTTGAGGCAGGAGAATCACCTGAGCCCAGGAGTTTGAGGTTGCTGTGAGCTATGATGACACCACTGTACTCTAGCCTGGGCAACAGAGCAAGACTCTGTCTCAAAAGAAAAAAAAATAATAATAATTTTAAAAGAATAAAAAATAGAAACAGATTTCAGTATTGGATTGTATCTTTGGAAAAACTATTTGAAGGCTACAGTAAGTAATTTAGCAAGGATTTGGGCTGGCCTTAGGAACATATGAACTCATAATAATTTGCTTCAGTCTGTTCTGTCATATTCTCTAAACATTGGACATTATTAAGTAGAATATTGTAGACTTAAAACAACAAATCAAAAGAAGAAAATTGTTAGGAAAAACAGATTGGAAGAAGAGCTGCCTTAAACTGAGGGGAAAAGGGTAATGTTTTACATGAGAGGATTTATCTTTTAGAAACAAGAGTGCATGTTTATTATATACACGGATCCATTATAGTGAAGGATCATACTAATAAAAATACTTCAAAAATGTTTATATCTGGTTCAAGTAAGAATCTCATTAAAATAACTTTATTCCATTTTTTGTCTCTACAGGAGTCACATTCTAGTTGTATAATATTTTTAAAGTTCTCTCTTACCCTAATTCACTGCAGAATTTAACTGTGGAGAGAAAGAAAAACAGAACATTATAGCTTTCTTATTTTATTTGGATTATCTACAATTGAACACAATTACTTGTTCTTCCATACTCTTCTTTTTTGGGGCAGGGTGTCACACTCTTGCTCGGGCTGGTCTCGAACTCTTGAGCTCAAGCGATCCTCCTGCCTCCATCTCCCAGAGTGCTAGGCGTGAGCCACCATGCCCGGCCATCCAAACTCTTCTTAACTCAAATATTCCAACTAATTTTTTGGAAAAAAACTCACCTAAACTTTGAACAAGCTACCGATTTTTTAAATTGAAAAAGCACACAACATATCCAGGGGCTTGAAATGCAAATGGCAGTTTGTTTCCTATTATCTTTAAAGTACTTTATGCTGGATAAGTTATAGAGGTCAGACATTTGTTCTTTTCTCATCCTTCCGGTTTCCTAGTTGCAAATGTGATCTCCATTATGTATTAAAATGAATTTATAATAAAATAAAGATAGGAGTGGGCTGCCCAAAGCTGTGCTGGTTTTACCAGGTTACCACTGAAAATCCTGCATCCTGGGGAACCTCCTCCTGTGATGCAAAAATCATGGCAACTGTGATTTACAGTTCATGGCTGGGCGCGGTGCCTCACAGCTATAATCCTAGCACTCTGGGAGGCCAAGGTGGGAGGATCATTTGAGCCCAGGAGTCTGAGGTTGCTGTGAGCTAGGCTGACGAGATGGTACTCTAGCCTTGGTGACCAAGCAAGACTCTGTCTCAAAAAAAAGGCAAACAGGGCGGGGAGCAGTGGCTCACTCCTGTAATCCTGGGAGGCTGAGGCAGGAGGATCGCTCAGGGTCAGGAGTTCGAAACCAGCCTGAGCTAGAGTGAGACCCCCGTCTCTACTAAAAAAAAATAGAAAGAAATTAATTGGTCAACTAAAAATATATAGAAAAAATTAGCCGGGCATGGTGGCGCGTGTCTGTAGTTCCAGCTACTCAGGAGACTGAGGCAAAAGGATCGCTTGAGCCCAGGAGTTTGAGGTTGCTGTGAGCTAGGCTAACGCCACGGCACTCTAGCCTGGGCAACAGAGTGAGACTCTGTCTCAAAAGAAAAGAAAAAAAGAAGATTTGCGGTTCACAGTAATGGTTCATCTGTTGTTGCAGCACAGTGATTAATGCAATTCAGGTGTGTTGTAATTGTGAGCGGTAACTTTGCCTCTTAGATTAACTGTTGTGATTTGTACTGAGATAGTGTTTGGGTAATCTACAGCACTGTGAATACTGTGACTGGATTTTTCTAAGGATTTAGATAATGAAAACGAGAACAATTATGATACCAACACCAGAATTCCCCAGACGTCACTGATAAAGGAGGTTATTTTTATTATATATGGAAATCCATACAACATATTTTATATATATTAGTATATCATAACATGTTCTTATAGACAGATATAAGGATACATCAAATTAAATTAGGGAGATTGATAGCCAAAAGAGAACATACTGCACCACATGCAGAAAAGAACTTGGGATCGAGCATTGTTATGGGTCGAATTGGGTCCCTTCCAAAATTAATACAAGGTTGAAGTCCTAACTCCCGGAACCTCAGAATGTGGTCCCCATCACACATTCCGGTATCACTAAGGACAATGAATTTGAAATTATAAAAAGTTTAAGATTAGCCTTGGTAAAGCTAATTCTTGTAATTCAGCTCTGGATTTTAAATTCCTAAAATAATTTTCATGGATAAATACTAAACATCTTCAAATAAAAAGTTCATGTATTTTTTTTTTAATGTTTCATAGTGTTTTCATTTCGAAGGCAGCATGGAATAACCAGTAGAAAAATAGTTTATGAAGTTTCATGTATCTATTGGGGGTGAGGAAGAGTATTTTCTTTGGCATGTAGTCCTGATTTAATTGGAAGTGTTGGAGTGATTCCATTTACTTAGTTACAAATTTTGAAGTATATTAAATAAAATTCTTAGAATGTATACTTTTTTTCCCAATGTTTATGAAGTCTACTATGCTTTTCATATTATTAGTGGAATGTAATAGGTATTATGTTTAAATTTAGAAAGGTCCCAAAGGTGCTCACAGGCTTAAATATTATTTAGGATAAGTACACTTTTGAGATTTTCAAGATGCTTGGACTTATAATAATAATGGATATAAAAATGAGTTCCTATTAGGCGTTTAATTGTTATAAAATTCCTCAGCTTCTGAAATTCACACTACTTTGTGATCATTCTTTCTACAGTAATTGAGAATGCCATTATTAATGGTTATTTGCAGAATTCATTTGTTCAACATAAGACAACTGCTTAAAACCTATTTTCATAATTGAACATTATACATACATAAGGAACATAAGTGTGTAATATACTATCTTTTAAAACTATTGTAGAATTCTAAGGACATTTCTAAATTTTCATAAAGAAGAAAATTAGTTTAGCAATGAAAGGTAGAAAATTTTTTGGTCTGCTTTGATATTGATTTTTGTATTATGCCAAGAGGCTGTTGAACATTTCTTCAGTATTTGGAAATTTTGATAAGAATGTTATCCCTGACATTGTGTTCTATGTTTATCATCTAGAGAGATGGAGTGCTGGCATTCGTTGGGAATTTTCGCCTGCTTGCAGAGCTTTCCAGCCCTTTTGTGAATCAGCGGTAGGTTACTGATGTCATTATCAATATTTTATTTTTATTATTTTTTATTTTTTTATGTCAATATATTGCAGGGGTACAAATGTTTGCCTGTTCAAGCCCTTTGCCCATTTTTTAACTGGGGTTTTGTTTTTGTTAAGTTATAGTAGTTCCTTCTGTATTCTAAATATTAATGCTTTATCAGATATATTAATATGGTTTGCAAATATTTTCTTTCATTCTATAGGTTACCTTTTCACTCTGTTGATTATTTTCTTTGATGTGCAGAAGTTTTTAAAGTTGATGTTGTCCCATTTGTCTATTTTGTTTTTATTGCCTGTGCTTTTGGTATCATTACCAAAAAATCATTACCAAGTCCAGTGTCTTTGTTTTCTTTTGAGACGGTTCTTGCACTGTTGCCTCGGCTAGAGAGCAGTGGCATCATCATAGCTCACGGCAACCTTGAACTCTTGGGCTCAAGCAATTCTCCTGCCTCAGCCCCCCAAGTGGCTGGGACTACAGGTGCGCACCACAACACCTGGATAATTTTTCTATTTTTTATATTCCCACCAACAGTGCACAAGGGTTCCAGTTGCTCTGCATTCTTGCCAAAACTTGTTATTTTATGGTTTTTGATAGTAGCCATTCTAATGGGTGTGAGTTGATTATCTCCTATGGTTATCGATTTGCATTTTTCTGTGATTCATGATGTTGAGCATCTTCTCATATGCTTGTTGGCTATTTATATATCTTTGAAAAATTGCTTGTTTTTTTCTTTTCTTTTTTCTTGCCAAGGGTGAGGGTGAGAAGGGGATGGTGTTTCTGCCCCCAAACAGGAGAGAAGAGATTGCAGATCTGCTACTTAACCTTTTCTTTCCCAAGTTACTTATGGACTGTCTTATTTTGTTTGCCGGTGTTCCATGTATTATAATCTTATTTCTTTAAGAAGAATATTGGTTCCTTGGGCTTGAGGCCATTTAAATATTTTTAAGAAATATTTCTTCTGCAATCCTCAAAGACTCTGATAATGTGAAAGCACAGAGGAAAGAATGTGTTCTTTGAAGTCAAAAGACCTGGATTCAAATCCAAGAATTCCCAGTTACCATTGTGTATAGGTAGAAGATTATTTAACTTCTTGGAGCCTCAGTTTTCTTATCTATAAAATAGGGATAATGATACCTACAGGCCACACACTGTTTTTGTGAAGATTAAATGGGACTATGTATGTAGAGCACGTGACACAGTACTTGTCATTCACTGTGTATTCAGTAAGTGCTAAATCTAGGATGTATTCATTGTGCCAAAACCTAATAAACACTCAAAGTGCATGGTTTATATCTGCTTCCTTTACTTTGTCATATCCTTTTTGCTGTTTAGCCCACTATAATTAGGCTTCTTTCTCTACTGTTTTGCCAGGATTGTTTAATTAAAGGCATCAGTGACTTCCAGTTGCAAAAACCAGTGAATTCTCCTTGGGGCCTGTGGTGTTGTGTCTCTCTCTGGACTTTATTCTGTTGACCACACCCTCCTTGCCACACCCATGAAAGGAAAGGAAAGGGAGTCTGCCTTTCCTTTCATGACACTGCATTCACCTGTTTGTTCTCCCTGTATTTCTCTAATCATTCCTTTTTAGTCTTTTTTGGGTAAAAAATAGTTTCTTAGATGGTGGTGTTCTGCTGGGCTCTCTTCTGGGCCCAGGATCTTCTGTATGCTTCTCTCTGTGTCAGTTCTTCCTCTCAAGGCCTCAACTCTTACTTATTTGCTCATCTTGGTGTAATGGACTATGGACGAGTTTTGGAATCAGATAAACTCAACTTGCAATTCAACTTTGCCACTTCCTTGCTATGACCTTGGACATAGTCACTTAATATCCCTGTACCACAGTTGTTTTCTACATAAAAAGAGCATATTTAGTATTACCTTCTTCTTTGTGTTCTAGTCAAGTGTTTTCTCCTCTTGGGTAGCATATCAAGTTCAACATGTCTAAAACAACGCAGCGTGTTTCCCATGTGTGCTCTCGTTCAGCGCCTGGTCCAGCTGTCCACTCGGTTACGTCCAGCTGGACACGTGGGAAGCGTCTTTGACAGTTTTCCCTCACTTATATTTGCTCCACCATTGGGTCCTACCATATCATCTCCTAAATACCCCTTACCTTTGTCACCTCTTCTCCATCTCTACTGCCTGTGCCCTAGTTCCTCATCTCCTGCCTGGCCTGCCTTACCTGCTTCCAGCTCTGTACTGTTCAGTAGAGTAGCCACAAGAGCCACATACGACTATTTAGATTTAAATCATTTAAAATTAAATAAAAATTCAGTTCCTCAGTCTGACTTCCGGCATTTCCAGTGCCTCGTGGCTCTACGTGTCTAGTGACTAATGCATTGAGCAACACACTGTAGTACAGGTGTGTCATTCTGTACAAAGTTCTCCGGGGCAGTGCTGCTCTAGGCCAGGTTGGCAAAGTATGACTAATGGGCCAGCCCCACTGCCTGGTTTGTAAATGATGTTATATGGGAGCACAGTCATGTTCGCGTGTCTGCCATGACTGCTTTCACTCTCCACCGAGGAGTTGAGTAGTAGTTGTGACGGAGAACATGTGGCCTCCAAAGGGTACTGCTTTAATGTCCACTCTCTGGCTCTTTGTGGAAAAAGTTTTCTGGTCCCTGCTCTAGACCATTTCCCTGCCTCCAGTTCTGTTCCCCTTTCATCTCTCTTCTATGGTATTATCTTCCACAATAAAAAATATGCAGCTCCTCTGGCTGGAACCTTGCAGTGGCTCCTGCTGCTGCTAGGATAAAATCTGAGCTCTTTAATGTGACACGGAAAGCTCTCTAGGTAGAGCTTATTTCCTTCTGCCACGTTTCCTCAAACTCTCATGTCGTCCCAGCTTGTCTGTTTGCTGGCAAGGCTTCCTGTCTTCTTACTCTTTATTCAAGACTCAACCCAGGGATCATTCCCATCATTAAAATCCATCTCTTTCCAGGATGAGTTGGGTGCCCCTTACCTGTGCTTTTATAATAGCAACATATGTTTATAGTACTACACTTAATATATTTTATTGTAAAGTTCCCTTTTGTCTGTTTCCTGTTAATCTTTACATTGCATTAGGTCAAGGGCCAAATTTTGTTGAACTTTGCACGGTCCAGCATCCACATGTTATCTGGCACATAGTAGCCATCTCGTTGCTTTTTGAATGAATGACTTCCACGAGGTAATGAGTTAAGCTTTAGCAAATTCTGTCTCTTGAATATGATTCTGATTATGAGATTTTGAAGCAGGAAAAAGCTGACTTTGACACAGGAACCTCTGTTGTTTTTGTTTGAAATTCTTTTCAAGAAATCGTAAAATTTGAGATAGTATATTCTTTAATTTTATACTAAAAATTTATGCTATACCTTTATCTAAAAGCTTTGAATCTTTTGTAAGATAAGAAGATGAGAACTGTGGTTAGAATGTGAGGAAGAAATGATCTCATCAGGCAGCAAGGAGATTATAACAAAATTGAGCACAGCTACTTAAGCACTGTCAGAGTTTTACATAGTTTTGTTGTTTTCTTTTTTTTTTTTTAATTTTTTTTTTCTTTTTTCTTTCTCCTGGACAGCTTGTCAAAACACAAGTTTTGTTGTTTTCTTTATTGTTTGTGGTACTTTTATGTTCTCTCCATTTTAGAGTTTTGCATGATTTAAGAAGGCAACATGGTACGTATGTGGTGGGATATAAAGTAAAAGAGGACTGCAGTAAAGTTTAGGCACCTGGCCTAAGTTTCAAGTTTCGGGTAAATTTCTGCTGCTGAGTAATACCCACATGCTAGGTTTCTAAAAGATAATTTAATGGTGGTAACTTCTTTCTTGCCTAAATGTCCTTAACTGTTATGAGGACATATTTTATGAATTTGTATTAAAATGGCATACCTTATAAAAACTTCACACCTATGTTCCTTAGTATGTTCATTCAGTATTTATTAAATACCTCTTTAGCACCTAAATGTCCCAGAGCCTGCTTTCAGGGAGCTTCATTTCTGTGTTTGAGAAAATAATACTAAAAAATATAAAATAATGAGGTAGTAAAGCATGACATGTGAAAAAAGACTCCCCCCCCCCAAAAAAAAGTACTAGTATTAATGGTGTAAACAATGGTTCTCAAACTTGTTGGTCTCGTAAGTTATTGAGGACCTGAATGATTTCTTTCCTGTGGGTTGTATCTATTGATATTTACCATATTGGAAACAAAAATGGAAATGTTTAAAATGTTTATTAATTCATTTAATACTAACAATATTGCATATTAACATAGTTTTTTTGTGTGTGTACGTGAAAAATACATTGCAAAAAACAAAAAATTCACTGGGAGTAGTGTCACTGTTTTACATTTTTGCAATTTCTTTACTGTCTGGAATGATTGAGTTCAGCTGGATTCTCAAGTCTGCTTCTGTTTCAGTCTGTTGTGATATGTTGTTTTGGTTGAAGCATATCAGAAATATCCAGCCTCTCCAAGTTAATAATATAGTAGGAAAAGGGAGGAGTATTTTAGTAGTCTTCAAATAATTGTGGATATTCTTTTTTAATATATCACTGAAGTATACCAAGAGGTAGTTTCTTAAAGGGTAGTTAAATGTGGACTCACACCATATCAACAAACTTTTTGTACTCTACTACATTCAAATCCATTTGTCTCTCTTGGGCTTTGAATCTTTTATCCATGCATAATCTTGATTCATCATGTCTTCATCATTTGGAAGATATTGGTTCACTGAGTTATGTAGGTCTTCAAAATGTTAGCACATTTATTAGATGACATTAAAAAAAACACATTAGTTAATATCATCAGAGATCTTGTTAGAAAAGTCTTTAGTTTTGGAAGACCGTCAGGCTCACAGTGGCAGATACAAATTTTCCAAAATTCTGCTTTTCATTTGGAAGTTCAAATTTTGTTATCAGCAACAAATACTGTCAGTTGCTTTCCTTGATGTGAAAAGCCTACTTTCTTCATTTTTGAGACAATACCTGCCACATGCCTAAGCAACCACAGTTTGTTGTTTAAGTAAAAATGGTATTCCATGGAAAAACCAGGTAGTTTAGCTTATAGTTCAAACCATCACCCAAGGGTTTTTCCTCACGACAACCATCATACTTTGTAGCAGAAGTGCTTTTTGTGCACTTGCCATTTTATCATACAGAATATTAAAAAGGCACTTACTCAAAGGTCATAATTTAATAAAATCAATAATTCTTATGGCTTCACCAAAGGTATTTCTAAGTGAAACAGTTTTTTCCCCTTTTCTGATTTTATTTTTAACTGCAAGTCTGTGGCAGTGAAGAATGCAATGGCTACAAATACCATTTCTTGCCATCGCCTTAATTTGTGCTAAGACGCCAATGGTTTTATCCACTAGTGCTTTGCACCACGAGTGCAGAAATCAGCACAGTGAAAGACGCAGATAATATTTTAGCATTATTATAAAAATGGTTTTCCCTTATAGACCTCCTGAAAGGCCTCAGGGGTCCATGGGCCACATTTTAAGACCTATTATTGATTGATATTTGTCATGCAAGGCTTCACAGAGAAGGTGGGACACATTCTTATTAAGTTTTAGGATTTTTTAAAGAAGTGGATGGGGAAGGAAAGCCCTCCACTCAGGAAGAAAAGAATAAATATAGGTTTTTGAAAAGTGGAATAAACATGCTGTGGGAAAGAGAAAGTGCATAGACTTGTAGGATCAGAGAATGTGTCTTAGGAGGAGGACGGGCAGACATAGAGGGTGCTGAGTGCCTGGGAGCACTGACTGACCGTGACCCCCAGTGGACAGTGAGACTGTGTTATCGTGGAGAAAGACATTCTGAAAAGAGCACTGAATGATTATAATTTTTGGTATCTGTAGGATACACAGATACTGTAACACTGGAGACAAACATTTTAGGTGAGGAGGCTAGCACCCAGGTCTTAGTTGTGTGAATGAATGGTATCATTTCATCAGTTCAGGAAGTAAATAAGAGTCCACGTTAGGCTGTGGGAATAGAGAGATGAAAGAAATAGAGATTTTGAAGGAAGAAAAATGAAATCGGCAATGGATAAAAAATTAGAAGTAGAGAATAGGAACAAATTTAAGATAAATTCTATATTAGACCCAGAGACGTAGGCCCACCAAAAGTGATAGGGAATTAGGAAGATGAGGAGGGAGGGTGGTAAGTGGAGATGTTGGATTGCTGAATAAGAGGACACACAGCGTCTGAGTAGAAATTTACTAAGAGCTAGAGTGAGGGATGTTGGAATGATCAGGAAAGAGGCGATATTTTAAGCCACTAGAAAAGATGGAATATAACAGATAAAGTTGAATGTCTAGAATCAGGAAGTAAGAGAAAAAAAAGAGCCTATATAATGAAGGATTAATTTAAAAGTAGTAGGGGAACCAGCATAATATTAGGGTAGAGAACAACTTTTCTAAAATTAAGTTCCTGAACTCCTAACTTTTCAGGGTTAATATTTCTTAAATACAAATGTTTACATGCCTGAGAGAATTACATTTGCCAACCAGGGTGTAAGTAGGGTCCCCTCATGGCCCAGTCCCTGTGTAGAGTCTGAGAAACGGTACAGCATCCAAATCCTTATTGGAGTTTTTCCAAAGA
Source organism: Cheirogaleus medius (assembly GCA_008086735.1). NCBI lineage: Eukaryota > Metazoa > Chordata > Mammalia > Primates > Cheirogaleidae > Cheirogaleus > Cheirogaleus medius. The sequence goes on from VBSM01000529.1 coordinate 72,119,195, forward strand.
TACCAACAAAGATCCAGTTTGTTACTCACAAGAGCACTTCTTAAAATTCTCTTCATTCCTCTTGAACACACAATATCTCCTGGACCTCGCAGCTTTCCCAAGGCCCTTTCAAACTTCTGACTGTCAACTCCAGACTCCTCTAAAACTCACCAAGCCAGTGCCACGTGGGAATTGATTCTTTGCCCCCATCCTCTTTTCTCACTTTTTTTTCTTTCTTTCTCTACTTGCAAATAGCCCTCCCTCCTCTAATTCAAATGGGAATTAGACCAGATAGTTCCTATTTTTACACTATTTGTAGTGAGTACCAAACTTCTACACAATCAACTCCCAGGAAGTTTAATAGAAAAAGTTCAAGTTCCTTTAGACAGGCAGGGAGAGGAAGTGGTTAAATGACCAAATACAGAATTTTCTCTATGGAATTGGGGGAGGGTTGTAAACACATACAATTTGCTATATTCTCTTTGATACCTGTCTTAGTAGTAGCTGTGGAAGGTGGGTAAGAGAGAGTGTTCTCCCTCTCTCCTTCCTTCCCACATGCATGCCTGCCCTCTTCCCCCCCTCGTGCCCTTGCCTTTTAGATTCAATATTTATCTTCTTAGGCAGTTATTAGCCTTTATTTGTCGGAATGAAAGGAATATTCTAATTAGGTAAGAAGAGGTGGATTCCAACAAAATAAGTGGTTGTCCTGTCATGGGAGAGGAAGGTAAGGAAGACAGTTAAGCAAATATTATTTTACCTTGAATTAATATATGGGTTCTTTCTTTTGAAAGAAACTGGCTTAAAGACCAAACTCTGGTCAGATGGAAAAATTGGCAGAAATTAAACACATGGATTCCATAGTAAAGCCAAAGGATAAGTTCTTTAAGTTTAAGTTTGTAGGTAATTACATTTTCAGACAACCAAAAATTTGGAAAGTGCATGATGTGCCTGGAGAACAGGAACAATCTGGGCTTAAATATAGCGGAGGACTTGTGTCATTGAAGGGAAAAGCCTAGAAAGGTAGAGTCAGGGGGATCAATTGGGTTACTATAGTCATTTAAATAAGATGCCGAGGACCAAAAATTATTACTATGATGGCAGCAGTGGGAATGGGAAGAGTCAGGGGAGGAGTAGAAAGAATTCTAGGAGATAAAACAGACAGGGCTTGGTAATAGATTGTAGGAATAGTCCAGGCTTCTGATTGGGATGTCTGAGTTGATGGTGATCTCATTGATTAAGACTGGGAGGGTCAGATGAGAAACAAGTAGTTTCCTGTGGCAATGGGAAAGGGGAGTTTGGGCAAGGATTAAGGTATTGGTCTTAGGCATGTTGAGTTTTAGACATATTTGAGAATTTGTGGTTTGTTGGGTAGAGATGCCCGGCAAGAAATTAGAGGTAAGGAACCACAAGCAGAACTTAAGAGAACACTTGAAACCAGAAGATTTGTGTCATCTATATACACAGGTTTGTTGAGCCCCTGAGAATAGGTGAAATGGCCTTTGTAGAGCATTCAGAAAGAAGTGGTCCCTAGGAAGCCCAAAGGGGACAGGCAGAGGAAGTGAAGACTGATTCTTAACATGAAGTTAAGGAATCAAAAGGAAATATTATCAGTATGGTGGCAGTCAAGGAAAGAGAGAGGGAGTATGGTGGTTGGCAGTGGCATAAGCTCTACAGAAGTCAACAGGATGAAGGCTAAGATGAACCTGCTGTCTTGGTTATGAGCAAGCCACTGGTGACCAGTGACTTTTGCAGAGAGATCCATATTGTACTGGATTTTGAAAAGTAGTAAGAATGTCTATGAATATGTTGTTGACTCCTCTTTCAAAAAGTTTGGCAAGGAAGGGCAGCAGAGAACAAGAGATTATTGGATTAGGAAGAATGGAGCATGTTAGTAAGAGAGAAGAAAGAATCAATTTATAGATGGGGAACTTGGTGGAACATGGGAAAGGGGATAATTTATTGAATGAAGTTTCAAAAGGCAGGTATTCTTCTGAGTACAAAGGTAAAGGTGCCTGAAAAGAAGTTTTGAGATCTTTGGGTCAGAATGGAAGGAATTAGTGGTTGATGGACTATAATATAGTTGACCCTTGAACAACATGGATTTGTACTGCACACGTCTGCTTGTACATGGATTTTTTTTCCCCAATAAAAGTCACGCCAAATGTGCTTGCCTCTCCTGGCTCCCCTTCCACATCTCCACCTCTGCCACCCCTGAGACAGCAAGACCAACCCCTCCTGCTGCTCCTCCTCAGTCAACGTGAAGACAACGAAGATGAAGATCCAATTCCACTTAATGGATAGTAAATATATTTTCTCTCAAAATTTTTTTTTCTTTTTTTTGAGACAAAGTCTCACTCTGCTGCCCAGGCTAGAGTACCGTGGCATCAGCCTAGCTTACAGCCTCAACCTCAAACTCCTGGGCTCAAGCGATCCTCCTGCCTCAGCCTCCCAGGTAGCTGGGACTACAGGCATGTACCACCGTGCCCAGCTAATTTTTTCTATTTTTAGTTGTTTGGCTAATTTCTTTTTATTTATAGTAGAAACAGGGTTTCGCTCTTACTCAGGCTGGTCTCGAACTCCTGAGCTCAAGCAATCCTCCCACCTCGGCCTCCCAGAGTGCTAGGATTACAGATGTGAGCCACTGCACCTGGCCTAAGATTTTCTTAATATTTTCTTTCTCAAGCTTGCTTTACTGTAAGAGTATATATAATACAGATACAATATGTGTTAATTGACTGTGTTATTGGTAAGGCTTCCAGTCAACAGTAGGCTAGATTTGGGGGAAGTCAGAAGTTATGTGCAGATTTTTTACTATGAGGGGAATCAGCACCTCTAACCCCTGTATTGTCCAAGAGTCAACTGTATCTCAGTAATAGAAGTGGCTAGTTCCTCTGGTGGGATTGAGATGCAGAAGTGAATGAGGAAGGGGAGTGACCTGAGTGAGAGGACAGGTTTGGAAGCAGTTGTATGGAGAATATGGAGTTAAATAAAAGAGATGTCAAGCCAGTTTAAAAATTCAGCTGATGTTTATATCTTTTAAAAATATATCTGTGCCATTTGTATATGAAGATCAGGGTAATAATAGTTATTTATTGAACTCATAGTATGAATGTCATAACAGCTTCATAGTACAAAGGTACTATCATTATACTCATTTATAAGGATAAAACTGAGACATACAGGTCACACATACAGCAGAGAGAGAGAGGTAAGACCACCAGCTGCTAAGTGGCAGAACCAGGCTTTGAACCCGGGCATCTGACTACATAGCACTGTACCTGCTCTTCCTGGCATCCTATACTGCCTACGGAAAGCTGGCCTGGTGGAACAGCAGAGATAGGCAGGGTGGGTGAGATAGGTGATGTGGCAAGAGAACTGGAGGTGCAGATAGGTATTGCAATGTGTGTTCTGATGTTGACTTTGAGTTCAGATGAAGTAGCAAAGGAAGTCAAAGCGTGGAGGATGATAGAGAGGGATTTGAGGGTTTGGAGGTCAAACAAGTAGTTTAGGTGGAATTAGGTGAAATGAAATATGGAAGGCTTATGATTGAAGAGGAATGGGTTATTTGAGATATAGTATTTCTTGAGGAATCTCAAGGCCACCCTGTAGTCAAAGAAATGAATGGCTGAAGGAGAAGAAGGGAGATCTTTGGAGAAGAGAAGGCTGGAGGATAGGAGATCTGGACCAAAGGTGTGGATGTTACTGTGTTTCAGTGATGTTTTTCCTGTTTGCAATATTATTTTTATTAATTTGACTGTTGCTATCTAAATAGTTTCTCTTTTAATTGTCTTGAATAATTGAGCCCTTTTCATCCTACATATACTTAAAAATTGTAACATGAATACATCTCTTATTCTATAAATTATTCCTATTTGATATTTTAATCTCTCAATAAGATACTTTGAGGCTTTTTCACTGTTAATTTTTAGTTTCTTAGCTTGAGGAGTTTTAGCTTAATCATGACTAATGCAGTCAAAATGAATATTAAGATACATGGATATGTTTTACTGCCTTTACAATTTAAACTCTAAAACAGTGATGTAAAATTAGGCAAGGTAGTTTTTTTAAGGAGGAAAAAGTAAAATGGAGCAAATGTTCACTGAACTTTTAAAATATAAAGTTTTTATTTTAGAATAGTTTTACATTCGCAGAAAAGTTGCAAGGATGATACAGAGGGTTCCCATGTACCCCACATCCAGTTTCCCCTGTTGTTAGCATCTTACATTACTATAGTTCAGTTGGTACAATTAACAAACTGATATTGATATGTCATTACTAACTAAAGTCCATACTTAGATTTCCCATGGCTTCTCAGCCTTTTGGCTCAGATCAAGTGTAGATTCCCTTAGCTGTTGCCCAGTGTCCCTTTTCTGTCCCAGGACCCCATCTAGGATACTCTGTTACATTCAGTTGTCACGTCTGCTCAGGCTTCTCTTGGTTGTGGCAGTTTCTTAGATGTTCCTTGTCTTTGACCCTGATAGTAATGAGGAATACTGGTCCAGTGTTTTGTAGAAATATCCCTCAATTTGGGTTTCTCTGCTGTTTTTCTCATGATTACCCTGGGGTCATGGAGTTGAGGGAGGAAGACCACAGAGGTAAAGCGTCAGTCTGATTGCATTACATTAGGACTGCATGCTGTAAACATGACATCACTGTTGATGTTAGCCTTGTTCACCTGGCTGTGGTAGTGTTTCACGGTTCTCCATTGTAAAGCCATTCTTTTTGCCCCACCCTCCCTTCCATACTGTACTCTTGGGAAGGAAGTCACTGTGTGTGTCAGTCTGCTAGGGCTGACATAAAAAATGCCACAGACCGAGTGGCTTAAACAACAGAAATTTATTTTCTCCCAGTTCTAGAGACTAGAAGTCCAAGATCAAGGTGCCAATAGGGTTGATTTCTGGTGAGGCCTCTCTTCTTCTCTTGCAGAAGGTGCCTTCTCTCCGTGTTCTCACATGGGCCTTTTCTTTGTGCGCACAAAAGGAGAGGGGGAGAGGGAGAACTTTGGTGTCTCTTCCTCTTCTTAATAGGACATTGATTTTATTGAATTGGAGTCCACCCTTATGACCTCATTTAACCTTAATTACCTCCTTGAAAGACCTATCTCCAAATACAGTCAGTCACATTGGGGGCTTAGGGACACAATTCAGTCCATAATGATATACACAGCCCACATTTGAGGAGGAGGGAGTTATGCTTTACTTCTTTTAAGTGTACATCTACATAAATTATTTGCTGTTATTCTGAACAGATTTATTTGTTTTCTGTTTATTCATTCATTTGTTTATATCAGTAGGGACTAATGGTATTTATTTTATACTTTGGGTTATAATCCAATACTATATTATTTATTTTGTTGCTCAGATTGTTAATTTTTGACCTTGAGAGCTCTTTTAGTTGGCTTCTGTGTTCCTTTGACATAAAAGACATTTTATTTTATTTTTTGAGTACTTGCTTACTTTCTAGCGTGGGTATGTCATACATTTGTAATACAGTTAGATTCTTTTGTCACAGTCGGGATCCCCCAACCTCTTAATTGAGCTTTCAAAATTTTGCACATACCATGTTCACTCTTTTTGTACAGCTCTATAGGTTTTGACAAGTACATAATGTCATGTACCTATCACTGCAGTATTATGCAAAATAGTTTCACTATCCTAAAATATGCCCTGTGTTTTACCTGTTCAGCCCTCTTCCCGAACCCCTAGCAACCATTAGTCTGTTATCTGTCTTGATAGTTTTGCCTTTTCCAGAGTGTCATATAGATGGAATCATACAGTATGTAGCGTTTTCAGCCTGCCTTCTTTCACATGGCACTTAAGATTCATTCATGCTGTTACATGAATTGGAATAGTATTCCATTATATCTATATTCACCAGTGTTCATCCATTCATCTATTGAAGAACATCTTGATTATTTATAGTTTTTGACAATTATGAATAACACTGGTATAAACGTGTGCAGGTTTTTGTGTGGACATAAATTTTTAAATCAGTTGGAAGAACACCTAGGAGTGTGATTGCTGATGTGTGTTACGAATATGTTTAGCTTTATGACTGCTAAACTGTCTTCTAAAGTGGTTGTACCATTTTGCATGCCTACCAGCAATCAGTGAGTGTTCTGTTGCTCCACATCCTCAAGTGTTATTGTCAGTTTTTTAGATTTTAGCCATTTTAATAGGGATGTGATAGTATTCTTGTTGTTTAAACTTATATTTTCTGATGACAATTTTGAGCATCTTTTCATATGCTTATTTTCCATCTGTATATATTTTCTGATGAGTTGTTTGTTAAACTCTTTTTCCCAATTGGGTTGTTACTGTTGAGTTTTAAGAATTCTATGTGTATTTTATCATATATGTACATTGTGCTTTATCATATATGTATATTGTAAATATTTTCTCCCAGTGTGTGGCTGTCTTTTCGTTCTCTTAACAGAGGAGCAAGTTTTTAATTTTAGTGAAGTCCAACCGAAAAGTTTTTCTGACATGAATTGTGCTTTTGGTGTTGTATCTAAAATATTATTACAAAACCCAAGATCATATAAATTTTTTTCCATGTTTTCTTCTGGAAGTTTTATAGTTTTGCATTTTACATTTAGGTCTATGATCCATTGTGAGTTAATTTTTGTGTGTGGTATAAGGTCTCTCCTAAGTTCATTTTTCTACGTATGTATATACAATTTTGCACAGTTCGTTGAAAAGACATTCTTTCTCCATTGAATAACTTTTAAAAGCCTTTGTCAAAAATCAGTTGAGTAGTATATTTGTGTGGGCTTATTTCTCAGCTCTCTGTCCTGTTCCACTGATTTGTTTATTCTTTCACCTATGCTATGCTATCTTGATTACTGTAGCTTTGTAGTAAGTCTTGGGAAATGGGTGGTATGAGTCCTCCAACTTTATTCTTTTGCAGCATTGTGTTGGCCACTGTAGGCCCTTTGACTCTCCATATAAATCTTAGGGGGACATTCACTGAATTTTAAAAACTACAAACTAAAATTAAAATGGTTACTCCTCAGAGATGCAGTATAAATGGTATGTTTCTTTAATTATTTTTTTCAGATGGTTCTTTGAAGCTCTGAAATATCCTAAGTTTTCCAAAGCCAATGTCATCAATGGAATACTCATGACGGTGGTGTTCTTCATCGTGCGGATTGTCTCAATACCTCCTTTGTATGTCTTCATGTATTCCGTGTATGGAACAGAACCCTACCTAAGGCTTGGATTATTAATCCAATATTCCTGGATCTCTTCCTGTATTGTTTTGGATGTGATGAATGTCATGTGGATGATCAAAATTTCAAAAGGGTGCATCAAAGTCATCTCTCTCATCAGACAAGAGAAAGCCAGAAATAGTCTTCAGAATGGAAAACTTGACTAGCAGTGTGCTATTGATAAGCAAAACTTCATTACTACCCATCATTTTATCTACTGATAGGATGAATTCTTGGCATGTTTTTGTGCTTCTTTATTAATTATAACTGTTATTCAGGGTTTCGGTGTCTTGGTTTTTTTTACCTTTAGAAAAGAGAAACTAAAATTTAGTTTTCATTCTAAGATTTCTTTTCTGCTTTTCTTCTGCATTATTTATAAGCATGGATAAAATCTTAAAGGTTTGAATAAAAATTATAAATATAGTAGTGAATCTTTCCAGAAATCTCTTAACCTGCATTGGTATTTTTCTCTGTAGAAAGAGGACTATGATAATTTGGTGCACTTGGTGTTAATGTCACCAATTTTGCTGTAAGAACGGGAACTGCTTTTAAATCTGTAAATAGCTCCTAACATTTGTTGTCAAGCACTCTTTTCTTATTTTGGCTGCCAACACCTGTGTAGGGTTTAATTTCTAAATTTTTGACCTGTTCTTTTTCTTAGGCTATTTCAGAGTGATGTATTTTTCATTTCTGATATGCAGTCATCATCTACTAATGATGAAATATTTTACCACTTGGGGAATATTTCATTAGTTAGGCATGGAAAATACTTCATTTTAATATTTTTCATATGTCACTTTCTTATCTCTATTTTTAGCATTTTATCAAATTACTTCATTTTATGTTATAGTAAGGCTTCAGACAGATCTTATAGACCTTCCTAAGAGATGAATTTCTTCTAAAAATGCATGTTGATAGATCTGACTATTTAGGGTCTATGGCTAATAGGAAGAATCATTAAGAAAAAAGCTTTAACACTATTGTCCCTATCTGCTTCCCTGGCATTTTTCTGTGAAAAATTTATTATTTCTATTTGCAAAATCTATGAGTTCAGAACCCAACATCATCAGTACCAAAGTCTTCTGCAATATGTATTTGTGCTCCTAAAATAGGCCTCTTCTTGATGAGATCTAAACTACTACAAAAAAAATCAGTATTCATATTTTACTCACAATTTACACCCATGCTTACTTAGTCAACATTTTGAGTGCTTTGCATTTCTATCTTTCTTAAAGGACAGGAAGAAAATAAGAGAATTTAATCCAAGTATTCTGATTATCAAACTTATTGTCTGGTTATATGAAGATATATGACTGGTGATTGTGTGGGTGTGTGTGTGTGTGTGTGCGCGCTTTTACTTTGGTTCTTGCAATCCAAATATAAACTTATATATTTATCTATTATTGCCTTTATTTATTTTTTCAAGTACTTGACTTTAATGATTCTTCTTACCTAAGGAAAAAAGAAATTTAATTCAACTGGTGGTGAATACTTGAACTTAATTGAACCCGAGTCAAAAGATCTAATCCATTCAGTTTCTCAGTTTGAAGGAGAATGTTTGACTCACTTTCAATGTTCATGCTATATTGATGAAGGAAGGCTAGCTAACTATAATCAAGACCTTTTATTTGATTTGGTTTGATTTGGTTATCCAGTGCAGATAGAGCCTGATGAGTTTTAAAACATTTAAAGAAGGGAATTGAAATCTCAATAACTAAATGATAAAATGAGATTGATTGGCTTACACTAGGCACATTTATTTTTGAAAGAATTAAAGTAATGTAAAATAGTTATTTGCTTTTAAAAGTTAATATTACATCGATAACTTGTTACTAAATTTATGCTGTTCACATCATAGGCACTTAAATATATATTGGTTGTCTAGAGGGGATAGGAAAGCAAGTGATTTTATCTTGCTCTTTTGCAAGAAAAGTAGCTTTTTAAAAAAGGAAAACATTTATATTATAAAACTATTTTGGAAATTCATTTGTTTGAAAGAATAAAAACCTTGAAAAGAAATAAACCTTGAAATAATATTTTTGACTCTGGATATTTCTATAGTTCTGAACACAGATTTTAAACCCACCATCAAAATGACCATGATATAAAGTTATGATATCAGTAAGTCTCCATGTAGCAGTTTCAGTTTTTATAGTTACTGTTTCATGCTTAAAACTTCATTTTTACTTTCATTAGCATTACCTTTCATTGGTATAGCTGCTACTAAATTAGTATATTTAAAATATTAAAGTTCTAAACTAAGATTTTCTTATTCCCTTAGCAATCTGAACCTTATGCTAGCTGCATGACAGTTAATTCAACATCCAGATTCAATATCCCAAAGTGGGTTCTATATATTTCCTCATACAACAGACATAAAATGGAAATGCTACTACAAACTGCCATGCTACTTTAAGTCTGACCTTTACAGGAGATATGCTTTGCTGTTCTGTGATTGTATCCACCTAGCTAAAATACATATAAGGACAGAGCATATCATTTATTAAACGATGAATTTTTCATTTATTAAATGACAAACTTTTGCTAGACATTTTAGATATTAAGTATTTTGACTACATGGATTAATTTAAATGATTCTATTAGGCATTCTGGTATTTAACAACTCTATTAAAATATTTATAGAAAATAAAAGCAAATTGGTATAAATTTTTAAGCAATTCTATTTTTGTAGAAAAGATTAGTGACAACCTGTAATTATGAAGATGTTCTTTGAATGTGTAGTATTCTAGAAAATAAAAGTTCTTGTGAAACTTAAAAAGGAATAAAAATCAGCTTATAGCATGCAAGATCATAGATCCTGCATTGAATTTTTATTTGTAAGAATGTAAAAGTTATGAGTTTTAGTTTATAGAATTTGCATTCTTGTGTCTAAAATCTTCGAAAAGATTATTTGCATTTATTTAAAACGCAAAATGGAGTTATATGAATACAAAGAAATTAACTCCTGCTTAAATTATGTTTTGAAATTAAAATTAAATTTTCTGTTTGATTTTGTTAGTCCATGGACTAACCCTACGCTAAGAAAAATAATAAGTTATGTTGTTACCATCCCTAACAGTGACTCTGATATATTATGGAAGACCTAGGACTGTCTTACAGGTCTAATTTAAAAAGCTGTCTAGTTTATAGGTATTTGGATCAAATTCTTTTCTAAATTTTAATAATTTGACTCAAATCAAATTTTTACTAAATGTCAGTTTTTAAATTGTATACTTTCTCTGAGGCACACTGGACATTGGAGAACAGTCCTTTTACTGATGTGAAAAGTCAGTGTTACTGCGGGTTGCACCATGTGTTATCTGTCATGCATTTGGAAACATTGTTATGGAGATACGGAGGGGAAAGTATTGTAAAGTGCATGTTTCTGTGTCATTTTTAAGTGAAATAAACATTCAAAAAATGCAATTAAATATTTGAACAAGTTTCTGTTTCTAAGCCACTGTTAACTCCAAAATGTAAATGTGCATTTGAATTGGCTTTAAGTGGTTTAGTCTGTTAGCTGAAATTGAAAAGTCCACAAATTTGTTAACATCATCGATAATACTTCATAGAAGTTTCTGTATTTGTATACGTTTTGGATTCCAAAAGAAGGAAACTTTTATAATTTTATCAGAAGACTGTCACAGTGTTTCTTAACAAGTACTGAGCCAGTGTAGCGATGATACCTGTGTCTCCGGCTGTACACACCTTCCCAGCCTTAAATACAGCTGGTTGGTGGCAAACACACAAAAGCTACTGATGCAGAACACTTGGATGTGTGTAGGAACAGCAAAGAGCTAGCAGGACCAGGAGTTAGAGGAGACATTGAGACTGCTTTTTCCCTAATAGCCATGACGGACCTCCCTTGATCTAGAAATTTTCTCACTGAATCCTTCCAGACCTTCCATCTCTTCATTCTATTACCCCAAAGAATTGGTCAGCACCTCCCTCTCTTATGCCAACACCTTTCTCTGTCGACTTTTGAGACCTTCTTATATATCTGTAAGCTTCCCAGTCTCTTGTGGCAAATTTAAAAGTTTACAAATAGGTTCTTTCATTGAAAAAAAACATTGTAGTAAATTTACATAGAGCTCAAACTATAATTTATTAAGAGGCTACATGAAGCCATTCAGCATTTAATAATACCTGTTTACAACACGAGGCAAAGCTAATAATGTTACAGTTTTATTAAGAGACATCTGTAATCTCTTTCTTAAACTGGTTTAGCAATAAGAGCTTTATAACGTGTTTCAGCTGGGGATTTATTGTAGGCGTGTAAATTACCTAAATGTTATTTTAGGACCCCATGACAGGAGCTGGGAGGAACTGAGGTAATTCTTTGTTATGAGAGGGGGTGTTGGCTTGTGGCAGAATTATTTTCAGAGTCGTGCTCTTTAATAGGACAAACTTTGCTATGGTAATGTTTCTTTAAAAACAAGCTTACCAGCAAATGGGATACTTGATGTTTTCCAAAATACAACATCCAAGAACTTAAGCCTTACCCCTTTCCAGGCTAGACTTCACACAGCCTCTGCTTGCTTTGATAATGTCAGACCTTTATTAGAAGGTATCTGGGATAGCAGTGAAGAATTGAACGCAGCTCCTAAAGACTGGTTTGTTTGCATTGAAAATGTTTACACTTCTTCTGAGCAGCAGTTTTTATATTAGGCCCTGTATAAAAAACCAAAAACAATGAGAAATATTTCTAAATCTCAAAGATTTATAAGTACAATACCTCTGGCTGAAAACTCGTTAAACATCCTGTGTATATTTTTTTCTTTCTATCTTTGTGTAATTCTTTCTGTAATTAAGTGTACATTAGAGTTGTTTGCTACTTCTCAGCTAATGAAGCCTAAAAATAGAGCAGTAAATAAAATGTGCTATTCATTTTTCTGTTTCTTGCTTGGCTTGTTTCTGGTATGATTATGTCTACTTTTGACTTAAGGAGTTTTGTGTGGATAATACTCTAAGTTGTAACTTAGGATAAGTTATGAGATTCTTTTTGGTAATTATAATTTGTAATAACATTCAGACATAGATTTTATTTGAAAAAGCTACTTGAAAAGTGCAGCAAATGTCAGAGCTATAGTGATATGTATACAGTTTTTCCTGAGAATATATAATATTTAATTGTCTTAAAGATTTTTGGAAGTCTTTCAAAATACACTTAACATTTTGAGAACATACCTTCTAATTTATTTCTGTAAGGCTGAAGAACTTTTATTTATAAAATGTAGGACTAGATAATTTATAAATCAGTGTTAGTAGGACTCATCAGTAATTAAAACAGCAATTTAGTATTCTTTATTTTGGTTCCTGGTTGAACTTCATTTGGAAGGATAATAAATGTCTAAGTGTTAAAATTTTGAAGTGTTTGTATACCTTATTTGCCATTTTAAGGTATATGCAAGTTCTAAGCAATAATCTGCATGTTATACAAGGTTGGCATAGTTTGCCATGACAATTTTACTTAATGTTAACTTTAAGAATGATAAAATCAACATTCTATAAATCACCATCTCTCCCCCTACCCCCATGATAACCTTGGGATTTTCTTGTGCTAGAACACTACTATAATGTGGTGCAAAGCTTTGTATTTTGTGGAAAAAATTAATAAAAATCACATTTTGTGCAAAAGTTTGTTTGCAAGGTGTTTAATAGTTGTTAATGAATAGATTGATGATAAAATTACTTTCCTCAAATCATCTCTTCTAGCACCTGAATTCTAAAGGTAAGATTTTATTCCCCAAGATGCTTGTAGAACTTGTTTACTTCCTTCCCTTCCCTTCCCTTCTCCCGGCTGAGGTCTGGTAGCAAACTAGAAGGAGTTGCAAACATTGTAGTCATGATTGTTAATGGAAGGAATGGTGCTATCTAATCAATAGGCCCTTTTAGATTAAAACTTTGGCAGTTATGTTTTTAATCTCCTTACCTTTGTCCCTCAGGCCTCTTGTGGCCTCTAGTGTCTTTTGCCAAATGTCTTGGCTGGAATTCCTACCTTCTAAAATTGCCTGTGGTCTGAATCTTGCATCTTGGTCTGAGAATATCCAGTAGATGAGAAAGCAGAACACTAACTGAATCGAATACTGAAAGTGGTTTGGCCTTTGGAAAGTATCATGAGTCATGCTTCAGAACATGCCTAAAAATGTTGTGTTAAGACTGGCAAAGGAACAGCTGAATTTCAAAATGAAAATAGCAGTCCCAGCTGTCAGTGGAGACGGGCCGCAGGTGAAATCGCAAGTATTCAGAACCGCTGGAAGCAAGTGTAAGTGGGGTCTCTCCCACACCTCAGACTGTCTCGAACATGTCTCACCCTTCATTCTTCTATTTGCTAGTCTTTTTCAAAGTCTGCTTACTGCTTCCTCTCCCCTGTGATGGTCCTTAAGTATGCACAAAGTAAATTTGGTAAACTTGATTTGGTAAATTTGCCACTTCTCCCCATGCTAGTAACTGATAATCTGATAGATATTCCCGGATGTCCCTGCAAACTGGTCTCTTTAAGGACTGCGCACACCACCCTCTGCTTGAGTAGCTGTGCCTGTTGCCATTTTTGGCATAGTCCTCCGAGATCCTCCCTGCCATTGCCAGATAGTCTCTTCCTCTTTCCATCTACCTTCGGCTAAATTTGATTACCACATCTAGTCTTGTTGTGTTATCAGATCATGGATTATGCCAGCCGAAATTACCTGAGCAGAAGTTTCAAAAGGGACTTGTACAGAGGAATGAAAGGTAATATGGATGATGGGCTGCATTTCTATCAAGAATGAAGACCAAAGATAGATGGAAATTTGGACAGAATGACACAAAAGGAAGAGGGAAAGGACTTCAGAGAACAGGAAAGATAAGATATATTGCATTTTAGGTGACAGGAACTGATCAAGAAAAATGAATATAGTAAAATTCCTTTACGTGGTATCAGGATATAAGAATTTTTATGGGGCCGGGCATGGTGGCTCACGCCTGTAATCCTAGCACTCTGGGAGGCCGAGGCAGGTGGATTGTTTGAGCTCAGGAGTTCAAGACCAGCCTGAGCAAGAACGAGACCCCATCTCTACCAAAAATAGAAAGAAGTTAATTGGACAGCTAAAAAAATATATATATGAAAAAAATTAGCCGGCCATGGTGGCGCATGCCTGTAGTCCTAGCTACTCAGGAGGCTGAGGCAGGAGGATCGCTTGAGCCCAGGAGTTTGAGGTTGCTGTGAGCTAGGCTGACGCCACGGCACTCTAGCCCGGACAACAGAGTGAGACTCTGTCTCAAAAAAAAAAAAAAAAGAATTTGTATGACTTTTCTCAAAGCTAGGAGTGGTGGTACATGCTGTTGGTCCTAGATACTCTGGAGACTGAGGCAGGAGGATTGCTTGAGCCTAGGAGTTCAAGGCCAGCCTGGGCAACATAGACTTTGTCTCTAAAAAACCAAAAGTTTAATGGCTTTTCTGTATTAAAATACAATATGTACACATTATATATGCTTCTCTGTGTAGCTATGTAGGTGTGTGTAAATAACGCATATATACACATCTATATACATGTGCACATACACTTGTGAGGGACATGATTTGACTTAGAATTTCAAAATTATTTATATCTGAGAAAGAGCGTAGCTTCCCAGCGTTCTCCCCACCCTGCCAACAATCAGATGCCTCCGTGCAGAGGCAGCTTTGGTGGAGCCGTGGTCCCGAGGGGGCTGTCTGAACTTGCAGGAGAGCCCTCATCCTGATCTGGTGTAGGCACCAAAAACCAAACTATGCCCAACAATCAAACTTTCTGGAATGATCACGGTTGCCAAGCAGGCTCACCATGAGAGGGTTTAGAAGATGAAATGAGCAGTTTCTAAAGTATACTGTGTTGTGGACAGAAAGGATGTGTGAATGGATGAGACACAAGGGGGTAGGATTTTGTTTGAATTGTAAATTGGAAAAGCAATTTGGCAAGAGTGAGGTGCCTAAAAGCTTACAGTAACCACAAAGAAGTATCTTAATCTCTCTGAGTCTTAGTTTTGTTATCTGTAAAATAGTGTTTGAAGTGTCTCTGACATTCCTTCCAACTCTCCCATCCCAATAACAAGCGCTTTAGTTTGAAACGAGGTGATTAGGAAGGAACAAGTGTAGCTTTGAAGGCTTAGTAATATGATTTAAATGGTATTGGAGGGAGAATCTCAGTGTCAAATTAGATGAATGAGAGCACTAAAGTAGGTAAAGTGATGAAGAACTGGCTAAGGACCTACAAAGTGGTTAAGCCCAATGGTTGGCCTGAGATAAGGAAGATTTAAAGACAGGGCTGGACCTGCTAAATATTGCACAGAGGGAGGGAAAAGGTTTAGAAAAAGGGAACCTAACTCATGACTAGGGCTATGGAACCGAGAGGAGACAGATGCCATGGGGTGGTGATGTAGGACTCAGTGGGAGGCTGGTGAGCAGGCTAGTGGCAGCTCTTACGGGGATCCCGTAGATGTGTGGGGAAACATGTCGGAAATTTGCCATGCACGAGGAAGAGAAGATACGGTAGTTAAGACAAACAGAGTGGAGCCTGTGACAGACTATTAACATGATGGCAGTGTTGTGCAGAATTGAACCTGGGAGAAAGAAAACACTCTCTCCAAGTGCCATACTGTTGTGGTTTTAATTGCTTTTCTGATTTCTGACCCAGCGTCTTGCCTTGACCCCTCATATCTGTGTAGTCCATGTTCTTGACTGGCCACTGACTCGTAGTGTCCTCACAGCACTTTCAGTTTCCTTGCCCTGTCCCTTTGACTCATGGCTCCCCGTGGGGTCAGACCAGCTCTGTGAAGGCAAGGAGTCTGGGAAAGATCTAGAGATGATCACAAGAGGTCCGAAGAATAAGGCCTTTCTCTGGAGTTTCAGGCTGCAGGTCCAGTAGCTAGAGGCTACTGTGGGTCAAAGAAACCCCAGCCTTGCTGTGGGATTGGCTCCCCAGGCAGGGTGGTCTTTGGATGGTAAGAAAAGGGGCAGAAGTTCAAAGGGTGGACCAGAAGAAGCTGTTTATCTAGGGTCAGGGATAGAGGCTGCAGGGATCATGTTAGGTTTCCAGTTTGGGTTTATGAATTGTTAAGAGGGGAAATGGAGAGGTACTTTTAAAACATTCCCTCTTGGACCGCCATACAGTCTTCTCTTTGGTCTCTCTGACTCCGCAGTCTCCCCTCTCCACACACGCTACTGATGGAATCATCATTTCAGAATGCATCTTTAATTTTTATCATCCTCAAAATTTCCAGTACTCTGCTCCCAAGTCTAAATTCCTTAAACTGAATCTAGGTTTTTTTTGAGACAGAGTCTCACTCTGTTGCCCTGGCTAGAGTGCCGTGGCATCAGCTTAGCTCACAGCAACCTCAAACTCCTGGGCTAAAGCGATCCTCCTGCCTCAGCCTCCCAAATAGCTGGGACTATAGGCATGCACCACCGTGCCCAGCTAATTTTTTCTATATGTTTTTAGTTGGCCAATTAATTTCTTTCTAT
>VBSM01000529.1:72135958-72154929 GCA_008086735.1 Cheirogaleus medius
TTTTTTTTTTTTTTTTTTTCATTGGTAAAGTGAGGAGCTGAACTAGGTGAACTGAAAGCCCCTTTTCTTTCCAATTCCATAATTCTGTGACTATGGTAATTAGAATCGAGGTGAGGGTACAGGCCAGGGCATGGCACTTGCATCAGACAGCAATTCCAGAAGACTGGTGTCATCTGTGTACGTTTCTGGAGGTGGCCTAAATCCTAACTTTGGTTGTGACTGTACGCCCTTGAGTGAGGCCACTTGTTTATGACTCCATCTGCTTCACTGTAAGAGGAGATGGTATCACTTACAATCGATACACCTAGCCAAAAAGGCTGAGTATAATATTTGCTGAGTGCTTCAACATTCTTAGGGGAAAGAGATAAAGTTTTAATGATGCACTTTCCCACTATACTTGCTGCCAAATTGAATTTTTTAATATTCGTACTAGGGTTAACCTCTGAAAGATGTAAACATCTTAATCATGGTATCCAAACATAAAACCCATTTTCTTTCCCACAATTAAATATAATTACCAGACAAGAAAAAAACCAGATGATTAGTGAAAATGTAAATAGTAAGTTATTTATTCCTCTTTCACCAAAACAAAAAAATTTGAATCTTCCAATTATCTTGAGAAGCAAGTCTATCGCTAATGGGTCAATTACCTTGGCTGACTGAGTGCTGGGACCTTCCATAAGATCAGGACTTTCTGTAAGATTTCTGTGTTCTTAGTGACCTTAAATGTAGGCTTCTTGGTGGGTTTTGTGGAGAGTCAAGGCCAGGATGAATCAGGATGGGAGAATTATTATTATAGTATTTATCATCTGTGACTTAGGTGGTATACTTTCTGCAACTTTATTGATCTTAAGCTGACTGGTGATGAAATTATCCATAGTAGATCCATTCTTGATTTTTATAATTAATAGATGGACTCCCTAAGATACTATATCATAAAGGAAAGTGACATAAGAAGCAAATCTGCATTGTTCTAGGGAAAAATTTAGATGATTCTTAGCATTATAATGAGTAACTAATTAGGATTTATGTTCCAAAGAAAGGAGTGGAGAAAATAAATATAACAGTACATTAAACTTTTTCTTTAAAAATGACTACTCTAAATGAAAACTTTTATAACACTGGACCATTAGTATTTTTTTTAAAAGGAATCTAAGCTGTTTGTTTAAAAAGTAAAGCCAGAAATCCACACTCCATTGTCCACTCCTTTCATGACTTTCCAATCATTAGCTTCAACTCTTAAATATCCTCACCCTGGATCAAACCATTCTCTATGCTTCACCCAGGCTGCAGAGACCTTCTGCAAAATCATTCAACCCTGAGTATTGGGGCCACCACAAATTCAAGATCTCAGTCATTTGCTTAAAAAACATTAATTGGGCCAGCACAGTGCCTCACACTTGTAATTCCAGCACTTTGGGAGGCCAAGGTGGGAGGACTGCTTGAGGCTAGGAGTTTGAGACCAGCCTGGGTAACATAGCAAGACCCTGTATTTATAAAAAAAATTGTTTTAATATTAGCTGGGCATGGTGGCAAAGCCTGTAGTCCGAGCTGAGGCAGAAGGATCACCTGAGGCCAGGAGTTCAAGGCTGCAGTGAGCTGTGATTGCACCACTGCACTCCAGCCTGAGCCACAGAGTGAGACTCCATCTCTAAAAAAAAAAAAAAAAAACCCAAAACAAAAACACATTAATCCTCTAGGTACCAAGCAAGACAAAGAGCATAAATGAGAAACAAAACTTTCAGGGTCCTTTCCCACAGGGAGCTTAGCATCTGGAAAGGAATAGAGGTTGCAATGAACTAAATGTTTATGTTCCCCCCAAATTCATACGTTGAAATCTAACCCCCAAGGTGATGGTATTAGGAGGTGATTAGGTCATGAGGATGGAGCCCTCATGGATGGGATTAATGCCCTTATAATAAAGACCTCAGAGAGATCCCTCAGCCCCTCGGCCAGGCGAGGTTACAGTGAGAAGACAGCTGCCTACGAAACAAGAAGTGGGCCCTCAGCAGCCACCAAATTAGCCAGAGCCTTGATCTTGAACTTCCCAGCCTCCAGAACTGTGAGAAATAAATTTCTTTGTTTATAAGCACCTACTTTATGGTATTTTGTTATAGCATCCTGAATAGATTAAGACAGAGGTAAGGAATAGGAGAGAGTATATCAAGTGACCCTGTAGAGTGTGGGGAGTCTTGGATCCCCAGATCAGGCACAGTGTTTCACATGTAGTAAGTTACTAGATAGTAAGTCAATTAAAAAATATTTATTCAGTATATACTAAGTGCCAGGCTCTATTTTAGGCCCTGGAGATACATCAGTGAAGCAGGCAGATGAGGAAAACTCTGCACTCTTAGAACTTACTTTCTAACAAAGAGAGATGGGCAGTAAACAAGCCTGAAAAAAGAAATAAACATACAAGGTAGTTACAGATGGTAATAGGTGCCAGAAAGGAAATAGAGGAGAGTGGAGACTGAGGGGCATTTTAGAAAGGCCAGTCTGTGGAGGTGGCACTTGTGTTAAGACCAGGAGGGATCTGCAAGTGTTGCAAAGAACATTCTATGCAGGGGAAACAGCAAGTACAAAGTCCCTGCGGTAGAGATACGGGGGTGAGTTCAATGAAAGGGGGGCCAGTGTGATCAGAGTGTGGTCAGTGCGGGGGAGGAGAGATGGAAGCTGTGGGGGAGGTAAGGAGCCCGCGGATCTGCTGAGCTGATAGGACGTAGTAAGCTGCTTGGCTTCTTATGCGAAGAATAAGCATTCCAGGTTTTAAGCAGTCTAGGGAAGAAATGGTGTGGGCTTAAATCTAGAATTTTGAACATATTTTACCACAATCCAGAGGAAGAAACATATTTTATATGGTGACTCAGTACACAAACACATACACATAAACAAAAATTTCATGAGACGATGTCCTTACCATGAGTGATGCACTTTGAGATTCTCTATTCTCTTTCACTATAAAAGAAGAAATGCTGGTTGTCACCCACTAAACTGATTTCATAACTCAGCAATGGGTTGCAATTCACTGTTTGTAAAATATTGTTTCAGACTAAAGTTATGACAGTAGAGATGAAGAGAAATGGATGGATTCAGGATATATTTTAGATAGTAGTTGTTGATAAACTGCTTGTGGGAAGGTGAGGGGGAAAGCCACATAACTGATGATTTTTTATGATTTCAGCTGAACAAATGGGAGAATGGTGGTCCCAAGATGGGGAACACCAAGGAAGAAGCAGGTTTGACAAGAGGGATGGAGGAAGAAATCAAGAAATCTCGAAATACTTTTAAAAATTCTGATTGTATATGTTCTTGTGCATTGAGATTTGTAATATTGCTCAAGTTACAAGCCAACTATAAAATTTTATTTATGTAGACTCCAAAACATTAAAATATTTTTAAATGTTAATTTTATTTTCATCCTAGAAATAAAAGCTGCTTACTAAAGTAAAAGAGAAAGAAATATGATCCATGGTCTAGCTACATAAAAATAAACATTCTTAGTTGTTTAATGTTTTCTTTTTTTTTTTTTTTGAGATAAAGTCTTATTCTGTTACCCAGACTAGAGTGCCATGGTGTCAGTCTAGCTCAAAGCAACTTCAAATTCCTGGGCTCAAGCTATTCTCTTGTCTCAGCCCCCTGAGTAGCTGGGACTATAGGTGTGTACCACTGCGCCGGCTAATTATTCTGTTTTTAGTAGAGACGGTCTCACTCTTGCTCAGGCTGGTCTCGAACTCCTGACCTAAAGCGATCCTCCTGCCTTAGCCTCCCAAAGTGTTAGGATTACAGGCATGAGCCACCATGCCCAGCAATGTTTTATTAATGTAACTTTTTCTATGCATAATTTTGTTGTCATTATGTAAGCTTTTATAAAGAGAATTATTTGGAATTGGAATTGTTATCGCTGTCTTGGTCCATTCAGACTGCTATAACAGCATACCTTAGACTGGTAGTTTATAAACAACAGAAATTTATTTCCTGCAGTTCTGGAGGCTGCGAAGTCCAAGATTAAGGAGCTGTCAGATGCAGTGTCTGGTGAAGACCCGCTTCCAAGTTTCACTTCCTGGTTCATATGAGATGTTTTCTCACTGCATCCTCACATGGCAGAAGGGGCTAACAAGCTACATTGGGCCAATTTTGTAAGAGCAATAATCCCATTCGTGAAGGTTTCAATCCCATTCATGAGGGCTTCCCCCTCATTACCTCCCAAAGGCCCATCTCCTAATCCCATCACCTTGAGGGGTAGAATTTCAACATGTGAATTTTGGGGAGGACACAGACATTCAACCATAGCAAGCATTTTAGAGATGATCAGTGGATCTGGGGACAATGAAAGTCATGATCATGGATGTGTAATGGGTAGCTTAATTTTCTTAGTAATAAAGTGGTTTTAATGGAGAATCCAATAATTTAGTCCAATGTTTTTCATACTTTAAAAATCCATACAAATGATCACATCATTTCCAACCAGTTTTGGATATGTGCCCAGATTTGGACATTTACACACCATACACACTCCTTCAACATTCACCATTATCCCCACTGAGAATCATGGAGACAGATTTTTTTTTTCATTTTTCAGATATAAAATAGTAATTAAATATGTACATGTGCACTTTCTGGCCCCCTTCACTCCCCTTCTGATGCCTCATTTTGAAGCTACATATTTCCCAACCTACTCCATGATCCCATTCCTTGATGACCAGTGATTTCATCATACCCGGTTGGCCTTTATATACAGAAAAGACTGTTAGATACTGTGTCTGTAGTAATCTGAAATCCACAGAAACATATTCTCTTTTTATATTTCAATGCTTATTGGTCACTCAGTGTGGAGTAGCACTGTAGGCTCTATCTAAACAAATATGAGGGAGAACATGGTGTCTGCCCTCAAGGAGCTTATAATCTAGTCTTCTTGCCAAGGAATTTTTAAAAAATAACTTTTTTATTTTAGAGCAGTTTTAAATTTATAGAAAAATTGTGAAGATAATACAGAGTGTCCATATACCCCTAATTCACTTTCTCCTTTTGTTAATATCTTACATTAGCATGGTGCATAATTTTATGGTGTAATCGTGCTACTTATAGAATTTTGAATTCTGACCTTTTCACTTTACAATGTATCATAAGCATTGTTTCCACTTAAAATGAATATGAATGCTGTCCAGATACTCTAGATATTACCCAGGTCAGCAATCTCATTTTTCAGATGAGGAAACTGAGGCACAGAGAGACCTTCAGTGTTTTGGCTAAAACCAGAATATGGAGTAAAACCATACTTGCAGGCAGTTTTCCAGGGCCCTTGAGTGTCACATGGCTGCTCCCCATTTACCAGAGAGAAGACAGGAGGATGTAGGGAAGGGTACTCTTCATTCAACCAGCCAATGTTTACTGAGTACCAGTGGTGGTCTGGTGGTGGGGAAACAGCAAGCACCCTGGTCCGTCCCTACCCTCAAGGATCTTACATTGTAAATCTCTGTGAGTTGACATCACAGAAAGAAAGGACATTGAGTTTCTGCTTTACTTCGCTGAGGTGGCAAGGGCAAAGTGTACTGGGGCACGGGAGCCAAATATAATTTCAGTAGGTTGGTGAGGTAGCCTGAATACATTACTTTACATGGCAAAAAAGATTTTGCAGATGTGATTAAGGACCTTGATTGTATTGGATTACCCAGGTTGGCCCAACATAATCAGGAGAGTCCTTCCTTAAAAGGGGCAGAGGGAGGCAGGCAGGTCAGACGAGTTGTTGGCGAGATGCAGCTGGCAGTGTGATGTGATCGCGGACTGGGGGCCAGGAGCAGGCGTGTGGGTAGCCTCCATGGGCAGGAAAAGGCAAGAGACAGACTCTCTCCTAGAGCTTCCGGGAGGAAGGCAGCTGGGCCAACACTTTGATTTTGGCTTGGTGAGACCCATTCTGGACTTCTGACCTCCAGAACTATGAGAGGACAAATTTGTGTTGTTTTAAGCCACTGAACTTGTAGTAATTTTTTTTTTTTTTTTTTTTTTTTTTTTAAGAGACGGGGTCTCGCTCTTGGTCAGGCTGGTTTCGAACTCCTGACCTTGAGCTATCCACCCGCCTCGGCCTCCCAGAGTGCTAGGATTACAGGCGTGAGCCACCGCGCCCGGCCTGTAGTAATTTTTTATAGCAGCAATAGGAAACTGAAGATCTGGCTATGTAGAGACTACTTTTTATGAAAAGAAAGAAGTGATATTTAGATATTGTGGGATTATAGAATGTTAGATTCAAAGGTTCATCTCTGCTTTGTCTAATCCGATACCTTCATTTTTTTTTAGTTGAAAATGATGAGAAACAAAGTATCTGTAGAACATTTCCTTATTCAAACTGATTATATTACTTTTAATTTGAAATTATATATGTAGCAGCATAATTCATAATAGCCCCAAACTGGAAACAGCCCAAATGCCATCAATAATAGAGTGGGAAAACAAATGGCGATATATTCCTGCAATACTGCACAACAATGAGAATGTATGGACTACAATTACAAGCAAGTGATTCATATGGATGAGTCACTTGAGCACATGTTATTGTTGCTAGAAAGAAACCGGATACAAAAGAGTTAATACCATATGATTTCATGTACATAAAGTTCAGAAATAGGCAAAACTAATCTATAATGTTAAAAGTTACCTTGGAGAGGGCTCAGGGGCTGGGTGAGGTCAGGGAGGAGATGGAACAGAGGCTTCTGGGATGCTGGCAATGCGCTGTTTCTCCATCTCTGCACTGGTTATATGATTGAGTTCACTTTGTGAAAATTCATATTGTTAGGTAGATAGCGAGGGGTTCCGGGTCTCCTAGGGATGAAAGTGGGTGCTGTTGTGGTTCAACCCCTCCGGGGCTTTCAGAGAAGTTCATGGAAGATCCACAAGCATAATAAGACTCAGGTCATATAATTCCCAACTGTCCAATCAAAGTGGTTCGATGATGACATCTGAACGACAGGGAGGTCTCTGTCTGGACACTATAAAACAAGACCCAGACCATAACCAAGCTCTCTTTTCGTTGCCACGGTGAATCTGGTCATCATCTGCAGCATATGAATCCTATATCTTGCTCTTGCTTTATAATTCTATCTTCCTCTCCTCAATAAACCCCATTTTCGTGCTTGCCTTACTTTGGTGTTTCTGGTCATTCTTCAGCCATGAGCGCACCACGAACCAACATTTCAGACTGTGGCCCGACAATGTGATTTTACAAACTTCTGCATGTTATATGTCAATAAAAAGATTACTTGAAATGAAACTATATGGATGTGTGTGGTCCCAATGGTTATTGTAACAGTAGCTTGATCTAAAGAATATGAACTTTCAGAGAAAGCAATGAGCAAAATCCCCTGCTGGGCCCTTCCCGGTTCCATTGCCCTAAAGGACAGCCAACAACCCTCCCTGACTTTAGCATATTATTTAGCATATTAGTTTGAGGCTATTATGAATCATGCTGCTACATATATAATTTTAAATCGAAAGCAATATGATCAGTTTGAATAGGGAATTTTGCCCTAAAACACAGGTGAAGCACTTGCTTTATGTTCTACTTATTAACCTCTCTCTTCCCAGGACACATTATTTTCAAGCTGGTGTTTTAAAATATTATTATTTTTTTAATTTTTATTTATTTATTTTTATTTTTTATTTCAGCATATTATGGGGGTATAAATATTACGGTTATGTATATTGCCCATGTCCCCCTTCCCCCTCGAGGCAGAGCCTCAAGCATGACCATCTCCCATACGTTGCACATCTCACTCATTATGTTTGTATATACCCATCCCCTCCTCCCCCCTCCCACCTGCCCAACACCCGACAAATGTTATTCCTATATGTCCACTTAGGTGTTGATCCGTTAATAACAATTTGCTGGTTATCGTGGGTGAGTAATTTAGGCTGGAGAGAAAGTCTTTAATAAGCTAAGGATAAATAACAATTGCCTAATTATGATTCTGTGGAAGAACAAGGCTTTCTGGTGTGTTTGGAATTGTATCTACTAGAGGCACCCTTTATTTTAAGCAGGCTGCTTGTGGAAAGCTAAGCCCAAAGTCTGAGTAATGAGACCCTTCACGCTAAATATTGTGGTGGGATAATTTGTACAAAGCTGATGAGTTCATTTACAGAGTGCTGAACAATTTATATATTAGTCTCTGGGTTAAATGGTTTATAAAATAAACACTTAAGTAAAAAACATTGTACAGTTTCAATGAAAAAATAGGATTTCCTATAACAAATATTTTTATAAGCTGTGTAGCCCTCACATAATTTTTGATTTTCTGGAAATAAACAAAAAATGTGTAGTTAATAGTTGAGTATCATGGGGAACTTCTTGCTCTTCAGAAAACATTAAAGAGAACTTTAATTAAATTTAAATAAGTTCTTTACCCTTTCAGGCTAGTGCTCTTTGTTTATTGTATTTTTGGAGGTCACTGGGGTGTGAGCACTTCTAACATCTATTATCTTTGCTAAGAAGGATAAGAGCCAACACAGTACTTAGAATTCCCGAAGTACTTATACCAACAAGATTATTTCTACACAAGGTTCATTATTAAATATCACTGTGACCTTTAGTCTTTCTGTAAGTTTGCCTAAGGCTGAAAAACATTTTGGAAGATTGCTTATAATTTTACTTACAACTTTAAGGGAACCCAAATTATAAAGTTAAATACAGTTTTATTTTTGACAACTTATTTCCTACTGAAATAAAATGAATGAAAGTTAGTGCTCAACTCTGATGGAGAATATTAACACAAACAACAATAAAAAACAACAGAATCACCTTAAAAACATAAACAAAGGAAAGTAATGTATAAAAACTGCAGTGTTATCTGGGTAGCTAGTAAAATGAAAATAATTCCTTTATCTTTAGGTTGAAGCTGATAGTATTTTTAGGTCAAATTAATTAAGTAATAGGATAATTTCACATACTACTTTAATCCATACTAGTACTTAGGTTAAGAAATTGGTTGGGAGAAATTTTGTGACAATAATATGAGATATGACAGAACAAATGAAATAAAAAAGGAAGATACCATGGATTACATAAAATTTTTAAATTTTAATTTAAAAATATTTTTATCATCTTTTTTATAAAGTCTTAAAATATTTATTTATGAATAATCTAATGTAAGAGGTTTCAAAATAAGGTTGTCTCCTGCCTCCCTGCCTTGCATCTTTCCTCTCCTTCGGCAGAGAGTAAGGTATAGTACCAGACTCACAGGGCTTCTCAGTGTGCATCAAAGATTTTATTGAAATGCAGATTCTCAGTCAGTCAGTCTGTGATTGATACTGGAAATCTGTGTTTCTAATACACTTCCAGGTGGTGCTGATGCTGTTGTACCTTGGATCACTCTCTGTTTGAATAGCAAGGATTGAGAACAGTGCCTCCTCAAAGAGTTCATAGGCTAGTTACAGCCACTTCCATTCTCCACTGTAGTTCAAAATATTTTAGCTTATTTTTCAGATAATGTGTACAACCCAGATGCCAACAGGGAGCTTCTCCCACCTCTTCAGATCTATGTAGAATTGGATTAAAACACATTCCCAATTCCATAGCCTATAAAAATCCAAAGACTTTCCCACAGATTATTGAATGAACCCAGAGGTGAAACTTGATTCTTCTCCATTTTCCACAGAAAACCCACCTGCACAAAGATGCTGTCTATTTGTAGACTTCACTGAGACAAGGAGGAGTTGATGTAATCAGTGCCAACACCTCTGAAAGGCACCATGGGCTCCTGCTTCCACAGATTAGCTCAGTCTCTGGATCGTCCCCCTGTCGGAAGTGCTGTATCCATTCTGCATTACACGCTGTAAATGCCATCCATAAGCTTGTGCTTCCAAATGTGAGGGAGGGAGCTGGCATTTGAGCTACATCTAATCAGGCACCTATTTAGAACTCTCCTAAAAAAAAAAAAGGCAAAATCTTCCTCTGCCTGGATACATCCAAGAGAATCCCTTGGTTAGTATAAATGTTTAATATGTAATAAAATTTAATAATATCAAAAATATGGTGAAATGATTAGACAGAATAATTGAGAACATGAAACAATGCTTAATTAGTTACTAAATGCTGGCTGTGTGCCCTGTACAGATCAAACATCAGGTGTGCATATGACTTCCTCACATTCTTTTTTTTTTGAGACAGAGTCTCACTCTGTTGCCCAGGCTAGAGTGCTGTGGTGTCAGCCTAGCTCACAGCAATCTCAAACTCCTGGGCTCAAGCAATCCTTCTGCCTCAGCCTTGCGAGTAGCTGGGACTACAGGCATGCGCCACCATGCTTAATTTTTTTTTCTATATATTTTTAGTTGGCCAATTAATTTCTTTCTATTTTTAGTGGAGACGGGGTCTTGTTCTTGCTCAGGCTGTTTTTGAACTCCTGACCTTGAGCGATCTGCCCGCCTCAGCCTCCCAGAGTGCTAGGATTACAGGTGTGAGCCACCGTGCCTGGCTCCCTCACATTCTTCTTAAAGTCTCTTAATCACATAAGCAATAGTATAAATGTGTTTAGTATTTTATTTACATATAGGACAAAATACTGCCAATGGTCTCCAGCCAAAGACCACCAGGAACATACTTGTGTTTGAACACGTTGGCTTTCTTACTCTTGCAGCAAGGAAGAATGCACCCCATGGGGAAGAGTTGGGGGCGTCTCAGTGACATAGTGTTAGGAAGGGTTTACGAAAGGATCTGGGCTTGTGTTCAGTGATTTGAGGGAAGGTTTAAGGAAGCAGGGCTTTGCTCAGGATTGGATGTTGTCAGGAAATGGGGTTCATTGTATGACTGGGTATTTTAATAAATCTTATCTAGAAGATAAGACTATATAAAGGTTAAATTGTAATTGGTAAAGAAGCCACATTCAGTCATATTAGCCAGCATAGGAGGATGCTAGGTCATTTGTGTGGCTTGGACAATGTTCATGTTGCATCTATGTTCAGACAGGATTATGAAGTGGCCTTGTTTTTGTCTTTAACACCTTCACAGAGTGGCCTTGTCTGATGTTGGCGTTCCATGAAATGGTCTATGTTCCACAGGAGAGCCCCAGTGCCTAGCAGGTAGTACCAGGCCAGCTCCTGGATGTCAATGGCTGCTTTTCTCTTTCTCAATACATTTTAGAAGAAAAATGTCATTAGCCTTACTTTCTTTTTTTCAGAGAGCAGTGTAACATGAAACCCCATTTGATAAATGCTATTATGAAAAATAGAAAAACAAAGGAGTTTTAAACCATTGAGTAACATGATATATTTTGTAATCATGTGTGGAGAATGGACTATTGGAGGACAGACTAGAGGGGGAGAGACTTAAGGGAAGGGGTAAATCACGATTGCTAAACACTACGTGCCAGGCCCTGTGCGGGGCTGTGGAGTGGCCATGGAGAATGAGGCAGGCTGTCTCTCACAGAGCCACAGTTTAGCAAGGAAGAGAAACAAGCATCCAGGCACAGTATGACCAGCACTGGGATAGGGCCCCACCAGGAGAGGCCTCTGACTCACTCCGGGAGGGAAGGAAGCCTCTGGTGGAAACCAATTATGAGTTGGAAAAGCCAAATGTGACGAGTGGGGAAATGGGAAGCATGTTTCAACAAGAGGAAACAGCATGTTGGGGAACCGTAAGAGGTTAGGAGGCAATTTGCAAAATCCAAGCAAGAAGTAATGAGGATCTGGACCAGTTCAAAGATGGTGGTGAATGAGAGGTAGATTAGATGTGACAGTTGATGAGAGAGGGGCGACTAAGAGGGCGCACGCATTTCTATCTTGGTTAATGCCACTATTAAGGTTAAGGGAATAGGTTTCTTGTGGGTGTGCGGTGCACTTTGGGGAAATACAATCATTTTCAGACAAGCTGTATTTGAGGTCCCGTGGAAGATCCAAATGAAGTTAGGAGGGCAGCGGGGAGAAAATGGACTGGAGTTCAGAATTCTTTGCCATAGATGTAGCATGGGAAGACACTAGATTACAGGAGATGATAAAGTAGCAGATTGAATGGAATTATCTAGGGGGAGAACAAAATCTTCAAAAACAGCAACATTTAAGGGTTAGGCAGAGGGAGCAGAACTTGTGTGACTGGTGTGATCATCACGAATTTAGGGTACAAATATGATCACATCTTTTGTTTGATCGATTGATCAAGTCCATGCTTGCCATATTAGAAAGGAGTTTTCATACATTTCTTCATCAAAAATTTCCAATAATGGAGCCTGGGCAGCATAATGAGACTCTGTCCCTGAAAAAAACAAACAAACAAACAAAAAACAACAACAAAAAACTAGCCAGGTATGGTGACACTCATCTGTAGTCCCTGCTCCTCTGGAGGCCGAGGCAGGAAGATCGCTTGAGCCTAGGAGTTCAAGGCTGCAGCGAGCTATGATTGTGCCACTGTACTCCACCCTAGGGGACAAGGCAAGACCCCATGTCAAAAAAAGAAAAATTTCTAAGAATGGCAAGTGTTGATTCAACCCAAGGGTAGAGATCTATGTGTGTCAGTTCTCTTCCAAGCATCAACCTTTGTTTCTTGAGTCTATGGAGTCATCACCATCGAAGGCTGTCCTGCAGTTTGGTGGATGGTGTTAGAATGCCTTTGCTGGTCCAGATAGATGACTGTGCAGATCACAGTGGTACCATAGACTGGGTATCAGGGTTATAGCTGCTTTTAATTCACACTGATGCCCAGTGATTTTTCCCCAGTGTGCAGTAGCCGTGGCAATGTGGTTGAATCAGGAGGAAATTTTGCCAGCCTGTGCTGAAACCAATGTACTCACCTTTCCACCTCCATGAATTCTGAGGTTCTTGTGCTGACATCTTTCCTGGTGCATTCCATTCTTGGAATTCTTGGCCCATTCTCCTTCTAGAAGACTTTAATCAAGACTACTTGATGAACCCATCCTAACTTTGAATCATGGCGATTGAAGTTTGGGGCTTTGATGTCTCCTTTCCAAGAAGGCCCTGAGTTCGTTATAGACACAGAGTTACCTCCTCTTCAGTGGTGACCATCTCTGCACACCAAAGGGAGAGACAGTTATTGCTAAAACAAGAAATTAAGTCCTTTGTTTCTGAACGACAGGTGCCTGCTCACCCTACATCTGCATAACTAAGAAGATTATTCAAATAATCTTTCTCCTGAGTTAGAATCTCAAGTTCTATCAATTTTAAAAAGGCAAAAATTTAAAAAGGAAAAATTACACATGGGTATCTTGCTATATTAGCAAAGGAGAAGGAAAGTTAGGAGGGGAACAAGGGAGACTGGGGTAAGGAAACTGGGAGTTTTAAAGAAGTGAGTGAACAATACTTGCAATTTACATCAGGTTGAGTAAGATGAAGACTGAGAAAATCCACTGAATTTGGACTTCATGTCATTGTCGGGTAGACATATGACTGCAGTGGTTTGAAGAGTGAATGAGAGGTGGAGACTGGAAGTCTATACAGTCAGCCCTTCACATCTGTGGGCTACACATTTGTGGATTCAACCAACCTCAGATGGAAAATATTTGGGAAAAAAATTTCATCTGTACTAAATATGTACAGACTTTTTTCTTGTCATTGTTCCCTAAACAATACAGTACAACAGCTATTTACATTGTGTTAGGTATTGTAAAAAAATCTAGAGATGATTTAAAACATACTGGAAGATGTGCACAGGTTAAATGCAAATACATTTATATCAGGGACTGGAGCACCCTTGGATGGGTGGCTGTGGAAGGCCCTGGAACAATCCCCCGTGGATACAGGACAACTGAACGTTTCACACAAGAGCCTTGGCTGCGAAAGGAAAGTGAGAGGAGACGCTGCGGGAGAGGGGGTGATGTTGGAGGTAGGCTTCCTCAGAACAAGAAAGTGTGGCTCTGAGTTATTCCGGCCTCACTTTTATTATCTGCTTCTTTAGGAAGTTTGAGTTAGCCAAGAGCCTGGCATAGCAGGATCAACTACTGAAATGCTGAAATGATAAATTTATTTTTAAAATAAACTTTATATTTTAGAAGAATTTTAGATTTGTAGAAGAGCTGCAAAGATAGTACAGAGATTTCCAATGTGCCTTGTACCCAGTTTCCCCTACTGTTAACATCTTACATTAACATGATACATTTATTACAATTAATGAATCAATATTCACACATGATTATTAACTAAAGTCCATACTGTGTTCGGATTTCCTTACTTTTTACTTATTAGCCTCCTCTTATTACAGGATCCCATCCAGGATACACAGCATTTAGTCATATTAAAAACAAAACAAAACAAAAACAAAACCAAGGAAGCCATTAGGCTGAGAGGGTTCCCGCATGCTGGGAGGTTTTTAGTAGGCAAACCTTGAAACTCAGAGTAACTTTGCCAATCCAAAACTGCCCTCTAATCTCCAACTACAGACTTTAAAGCTACTGTTCCACTTTAACCAATCAAGTATTCTCTTTGTCTTGCTTCTGCAAACACCCTTCTGTCCCCTGTATGGAGCCCGAACTGCTTGTGGTTTGGCACTGCTCGATTCGTGAATCACTATCTGCCCAAATAAGCCCTTTAAAATTTTAATGTGCCTAAGTTTATCTTTCAATAGTTTCCTCTTGGCTCTATCAGTTTCTCTGCCTTTCCTTGTTTTAGATGACCTTGACAATGTTGAGTAGTACTGGTCAGGCCTTTTGTAGAATGTAACTCAACTGGAATTGGTCTGATGCTTTTCTCATGGTTAGACTGGGGTTGTGGGTTTTTGGGAGGAAGACCACAGAAGTGTCATTTTAGTCACCTCATATCAAGGGTCCATACTATCAACACGACTTAACTCTGTTGATGTTGACCTTGTTTCTCCACTGAAGTTACTCTCCCTATCCCTGTTCCCCCCCTCTTCCCATACTGTATTCTTTGGATGGAAGTCACTATGTTAAGCCTGTACTTAAAAAGTGGGGAGCTATACTGCACCTCCTTGAGGGTGGAGTGTCTACATAAATTATTTGGAATTCTTCTGCACCAGAGTTTGGTCTCTTCTCCCCAGGATAAGTGAATTTTTTATCCTAAAAAAAAGACTCAATGACTTCATGCCTTGCTTACTAAGATTAAACTCGTAGGATAAATTTTATCCAGGAAGTTAGTTATTTGGTTCATGTTTTTCAATACAGATTAACATGCTGACAGTAGCAGAATTGAGAGCTGTGAGGAAGAGTCTCACAAAAATAATATTGAAAGCGGCTTATTCACATATTTCTTTCCCTAGTCATTAACATTTCTATAGGCCAAGTAAAAAGTCATCTAACGGAAGCTACTTATAACTGAGTGATTTGAATAACAAGAAGCTAAAGTACTGGATCATCATTTTTGTTTGTCACTTTTCATTTTCTGATTTTGGAATAGGTAGCACAGCATAAATAATTAAAGTCAGAGGGTTTCTTGTCCTTATAATTAGCACTGGGGATGGAAGAGAAACCACTGAATAAAATGCACTGGTTGTGTTGGGCAGCCATATTCCGTCTGGGTTCTACCACTTGCTAGCTGTGTCATCTCTGTAGGCCTCGATTTTCTCAACCATAGATGGAGAAAAGTAATAATGCCTACATAACACGATTTTTGAGGACTAAATGAGATAATACACTTTTAACTGCATTTGTGAACTGTAAAGTTGCCCTGGTTGCTCAAGCCACTAATTCCTGGGGCTGACACTCAGCCAGGGTGTTCTGGCAAGTGTTAACAGCTCTTGACCAGCTCTACGTCAGCAAGTGTTAACAGCTCTCACAACAGCTCTTGACCAGGGAAATAACCAAGCAGCACATGGAGAGTGGAGAACAGCCTTTATTCTGTCAGCATGCACCGCCAACTTCTGAGCTTCTGACCCCCGTCCCCGTTCTCCTCCAGCTTTTATACCCTTGGTAGGACTCAAAAACCATCCAATCAGCAACAAGCTCCAACATCCAATCGGCAACAAGCTACAACATCCAATCAGGAACAGGCTTTAACAACCAATCAGGAACAGTGGGATTCAAAAATTACCCAATCAGGATCACGCCAGAAGGACAGGAGGAGGCGGCTGACCACCGAGTGCGGGTCCCGACCAGACGAGGCCCGGTCCCAGCAGCGCACACCCGCCCGCCGCTGCCTCCAGCCTGCTCCGCACAGCACTGGCCCACGGGGATGCGGAGTGGCGGGGAGGCAGCGAGTGGCCGCGTCCCAGCGCCCGACGGTTTTCCCCCATCAAGGGTGTGCTGTAGCAGTCAGTAAAGATGTTTTATTCCTAACGTTCGTCAGTTTGGCCAGGCCCCAAGTTGCGTTAGCTGTTAAATATTGTGTATATCAGCGCTGTTAGCTACTGAGGAGCCACACCGAGTCGGCTTCCTCCTGGCTCCCACAGCCATGTATGCACTGTTGGAACTAGCACCGTCTCTGTCCCTGGGCCTCACCACACTCGGATGGTTAAGATTCCCTGATGTCTGGGGCTCTGGGGGTGGGTAGGCAGCCAGGGACTTACCTTGATGGAATTTGGAAGGCAAACATTACTCTTGCAGAAGGCCCTTGTGGTGCAGCCCTTCCCAGTGTAAGCACAGACAGGCAGACAGACACGCCTGTGTTCACGCTGTGGTTCTGCCGACGCCCGTCTGCTGGTGCGAACTTTAAGGCAGTGGATATAACTAGTATTCGGTGAAGACAGTTTTGTTCCTTTCCTTGCTTTCTCTTCATTAATATGTTATCCAAAGTAATGAACACATGAGGGAAATCATGCCCCTGAATAATTTCTTAAGTATAAGCAAGTTAGGCATGAGTACAAAGCTATCAAAAATTCCAAGTCCTATTTATGATTGAGATTGGACATGGCTGTTCCAGGGAATTAATCACACCTTTACATATCAAAAATATTGAGTAATATCTCTTCAAATACATTATAACTTGAAGGCAGTTTATTGAATGAATTCTACTTTTTTTGGAAAAAATGCTTAGTGCTTTTGAAAAAAATAATAATGTCATAATTTCCCAGTTATATTTCATATTTCATTTTTCCAAGTCAACATTTTGGCTAAGGAGTTTAGTTTTTTGATTTGTAAAATTGTATTAACTGGCTGAGATTGAGTACACATAATTTTTTTTATAATTGGAAATTACTTATTAATGTGGGTTTTTAAAAGGTCATTATTTTGGGAAAAAAGCAATCATGTATTCAATTTTAGTATTAAAAATGGAAATCACTAGTTCATAAGGAAAAACAAGAACATTTCAGCCTCTTTCTCACTGTTTAATTTTGAAGATTCCACTTCAACTGCAAGGATGTCTGCCGTTATTTTGGCTTAAGAATGGAAAAAACTCTGCAACATTCCAGAACTTGGTGATTTTCCTTTCCCCAGTAACAAGTCTTGTAGTATGAAAACTATCATGAGATAGTTCCTGCAGATAAGGTTTATAACATCACATCACTTTATTCTTTTAT
The DNA here is from genome assembly GCA_008086735.1 of Cheirogaleus medius. Classification (NCBI taxonomy): domain Eukaryota; kingdom Metazoa; phylum Chordata; class Mammalia; order Primates; family Cheirogaleidae; genus Cheirogaleus; species Cheirogaleus medius. Next base: position 72,153,357 of record VBSM01000529.1, read on the forward strand.
TTCATCCAAAGGTATTTCATAGTTTGTTTTTTTGTTTATTCTTAGCACAGAGCAAAACTCTTATCTTCATTTCATTTTGTTAAGCACATCACTTGATAACATTGAATTGAATTCTACTAAGAATAAATACATATTATCAAAGAAGCTGGAGGCGGAATGGGCAGTGAAACCCACTGCATTTACTCTCATGTAAGACATGTAGTGTCTGGATGACTTTAATCTGTACAAGAGGCAAGAATTTTAAAACCAGAAATGTTCTTAGAAATTATCTTTTAATTTGCGTCTTTTTAAAGTGAGGAAACTGAGTTCCATGAAAGTTAAGCAACTTGCCTTAAAACACAGAGGTGCTTAGAGGAAAACCGAGCTGGCTTATGGTCCCGTGTTCTTTGTGTTTATTTCACTGCTTCTTGCCCAGTGCTGATTAGGGCATGGTTCAATCCCAAAGAGAATCAGGAGCTTCCCAAGCTGCCAACTGTAACTGAAAGAGCCAACTTCATTCATTGCACAGTTTAAAGAAGCAAGCCAGCAGGGCTCAAATCTGGTTGCTAGAAGTATGTTAAAAGTAATTATTACTAGTAAAATGTATACACATATTAAAGCTATGAATGAATACAGTAGTATGCTTTTGGTTGCAAGTGATAAGATCCCAAATAGAACTAAAGCAAAAAAGAGGATGATTTGATGTTAGGATTCTCAGGGATCTCACATAATTGAAGCAAGAGCTGCACCACTAAATTGAGGATAAAACTGGCTTCAAGAACAGCCTGGATGGTGACTGGATGTTGCTGGGCTTTTCATTTTCTCTTTTTCTCAGCACCTTCTTTAAGCTTTCACTTTGAATTACTAGGGATGTTGGGGGTGGGGTGGAGGAAGTTGCTGTGCAAACATTAAGAGCTTTGGGGGTCAGTCAAAACTAGATTCTAATTTAGTTTTGCAATTTTACCTTGGACATGTCATTTCGTGGCTCTTTAGGGATAAAAGTTAGTTCAAAAATAACTCTCTCAGGGTTTTTTTGGGGAGAATTACATGCCATAATATACATAAGGTGCTTAGCATAACAGTTGGTTTATAGTAGCTACTCAATAAATAGAATTGTTATTGTTACACATTGAAGATATTATTTGATTACAGATCTTTCCTCCCTATTTTTCCGCTATCCCCTGGCTGAAAAGCCAACGTACAAAAGGCAACTGACAAAGATCAGCTTTTGTAAAATCTAGATGCCATTAACTGTGAGATGGACCATTATTCTATGTATCACTACAAAAGATAATATGCTGCCAATTATACCATGGGTCATGTATCACTTGAAATTTTTATTTTATATTTTTTGAAAAAGCTCTTTTAGACTTATTTAGATGTACGCAATCAAATATCACTATTGTGCACACATAGAAAGAAAGACATAAGCAAAATACCTGGTTAAAGTATTGCTAAAACTCATTTAACAGTTCATGTCTGTGAACCACATTTCAACTCAGAGGCATTGGTGTCTGTATTTTTCCATATGCATTATCCTTTGTTTCATCAACAGCATTGGTGAGACGGCACTTCTTTTTTTTTTTTTTTTTTT
>VBSM01000529.1:72155029-72173326 GCA_008086735.1 Cheirogaleus medius
AAAAAAAAAAAAAAAAAGCTCTACTAATACCTCCAGGACTTTTTTCCAAGTTGCTAATACCCATTCTACCATTATGCAAGTTTTGATGCTGGTACTTTCGTGATCTCACCAGAAATCAAGTCATCAAGATAAACAGAGCAAAACTCTTATCTTCATTTCATTTTGTTAAGCAGATCACTTGATAACACTGAATTGAATTCTACTAAGAATAAATACATATTATCCAAGAAGCTGGAGGTGGAATGGGTACTGAAACCCACTGGATTTAGTCCTATGCATGTGGAAGCCACATCAATTATATCTTGTCTGCTGCCTGGCTCATGCCAATGCAAAATGCCATGGATGGTATGGAGCTTCTTGATTCAGGGATGTTAGAAGAAAAATATGTGCATCTCAGAAGTCATATACAAAACATACTAGACTGCCCAGATCACTATGGGTCCCTCACTTTGCCAAAAATAAATAAATATGGTCATAAAATTATTTGAAATAGTGCATTTGTTTTGCACACTAAAAATTATTTGAGTAATCATATTTTAGTCTGTATAAAATGTGGTGCACTTGAATCAATCGGTTTTTTTTTCTTTGTAACAGCAACAATGATAGGCTGAGCTTTCAGTCTCAAAACACCTTGCCCTAAGTGAAGGAATGGTTTTCTTCAGTTCTATTAGCATCCCACTCACAGAGACAAGTTGGTGCCATTTGAAGAAACATGAAACCTGTAACTTTTTCTTGCCAAGATTTGTTGCTGTAACATAAAAATCAAGCAGTAGGAAGGCTTAAAGATTTCCTTAAATAATAAATTTCCTTCAATTTTTAAGCAGAGGGAATACTCAGCTCAAATCAGAAAAAAAAGGAATCTTATAAAAGTACTATGAAATTACTAATCTTTCCCCCCAATACTTAAAAAAATTGAGATATAATATATGTAAAACAAAATGCACAGATCTTACAGGTACAGTTAAACGGCTTAAACTCATGTAACTCCCACCCAAGTCAAGAAATAGAACATTTCTATCATGACAAAAACTTCCCTTGGGTCCCTCTCCAGTGAATCCCCTGTCCCTTCAACATAATCTGGTCTTTTAATTTAAGCCATAATCAACAACACATTGAAGCATCGGTAAAGAAAAAGAAAAGAATAAAAGAAAAGAGAAAGAAACTTCTTTAATGATTATAAGTTACATGGTGAAAAATCTATGAGCATCTTCTTAATTTTAGTTACTATGGTTACACTGTCATACATCGTTAGAGGAGTCATGTGATCAAGTGACTAAGTTATTTTAAAAATGATTAATATTAACCTGTATAGTAACAAAATAAAATACCCTAGTCCCACATTCAGGTGGTAATTAATATGAGATAGATTTCTAGCCAGCCTGGATCCGGTACCATGTGGTGTCCCATTTCAGTTTGGGACATAAGCCCTATATAGATTTACCTACCACATGACTTCCAGACTCAGCTCACTAATGTCAAAACTTTATATTGTTATTAGCTAAAATAATTCCTTTAAAAAAACTCATTTTTCTTCGTACATCAAGTGGCAACACAATCAAGTGAAGTGTCAACTGTGAGCAAATATTACTCAAATGTGAAAAGTTACTGTAAAAGTGGCAGGCGTATTCTCCCCTTTTCAACTTCCTGTATGAGACTGGGGCTTTGTTAGGAGTAATCCACTGTTTCCTTTGCCTATTTGTATTTTCTTCATCACTCTGAATGTGAATAAAGACAAGACATGGGTAGGAATCTGTTTGCTTAACATTATGTGTCAACATGTTCAAGGGATAATAAAATCTGGCAGAAATCAGAGTAGAAGTAATAAGAAAAGTGAACCATAACCTGTCTGCTTATACACTATAACCATGCATTCATTCATTCTTGATTCATTCTACAGATATTGAATGTCTTTTATATGCCAGGCACTATGCTAAGAGTTGGAGGTACAACCAAAGATGGCATAGAAAATGCCATGACTTTCCTCATCTCAGGAAAGTCATACTCTGCTGAGACTATAGACATAAGCAATTACAGTACAGTCCAACAAGTGAGTAAATATGATAAATGACAGAGAAAAATAAGAGGGGTCCTCAACTCAGACTCAGAAGAAGGCATGGGATTCAGACCTGAAGAATGAATAAGAGTTCACCAGGCAAAGAGGTGGGAAAGTATCTTAGGAAAAAGAAGAAAGAGGTAAGGACAAAGCATATGATCCCAATAATAGGAACCCTGGCTGTGCTTCATCTAGAAGTATAATGTTCATTTTGAAAATAATGAAGCTATCAGTGAAGAAATTCCTGGCTAATCAATGTTTTGAGGAGCAATGAGAATTACATAAATATAGCAGGATTTTATCTGAAACAATAATAGACAAAATATTCTAGCCCAGTCTTTTATTCTTAGGTAGCTTTTTTATCAGCAAGGTGGGGAGGCGGGGAGAGAGAGAGAGTCAGATAGAGACAAAGACCAAAGACCAAGGTGGTATTAACAGGTGGTAATAGTGCCACAAGGGAGATTTTTTTCTATTTTGTTGACTTGACTTTTCTCACCACCAAAAACAAAAGGAAATACTGTACAAAAGCAAAAAACAACAGGGAAATACAGAAACGCTTCCACAAAGGGACTATTGTTTTTGACCCAGATTGTGTTAGAAAGACCAGCAATATAGTGATTCTTTGTTCCATTTCCGGGAAATTCATCACCATCATTGTGAAATTCTTGCAATGCAGGCATGCAATTTCATCTACTCCCATGATTTCAACAAACTGAAGATTATCAAATGTGTGATTTTTTAGGGTCTGTCTTTACCACTGCACTACAACTTCTAAGAGGTTCTTACTGAAAACCACAGTTTCCCTAGGACCTGGTACAATAGTTGGCACATAATAAGGTGCTCGATAAATGCTTGTTGAAGAATAAAGGCAGAGATATCTTTACAGTCACCTTTCTTTAAGCTTTCCTCCTCTTCTCCTTACACTATCATAGGGAATCTCTATCGCAGTGGCCAAACCAGGCTTCCTAGGCCTTCTCCAGTGGCCCTCCTGTCACCTGGCAGGACTCTCATTACCTCATCCAGGAAAGGCTGTTACCCATCCAGGATTAGAGGGCCTTGACTGTCTCATTGGCTCATGGAATGCCTGAAACCTCATAAAGTGGCCAGTATAGCGCAGGTGCTTGATAACTCTGTTGAACAAGTGATTTTATCAAGAACTTACAAACTTTACAATGAGTTTATTTGTACCAGCAAATATTTGTTGAATTCCTAATTTGCCAGGCACTGTTTTAGATGTGGAAGAAACACTGGTGAACAGGAATGATAAGACTTCTGGTCTCATGGAAATCTAAATTCTAGTAGAGATAAACCAGATCCCTTTCTTTCACATATACAAAAATCAACTCAAAATGGATTAAAGACTTAAATTTAAGATTTGAAACTACAAAACTACTAGAAGAAAATGTAAGGGAAATGTTTCAGGACGTTATCTGGACAGTTTTTTTTTTGACAGGGTGGGGGGAGGTAAGACCTCAAAAGCACAGGCAACAAAAGCAAAAATAGACAAATAGAATTATATCAAACTGAAAAGCTTCTATACAGCAAAGGAAACAATCAACAAAGTGAAAAAAACAACCTACAAAAATGGGAGAAAATGGGAGAAAATATTTGCAAACTATCTATCTGACAAGGGGTTAATATCCAGATTATATAAAGAACTCAAACAACAAAGCTCAAACAATAAAGAACTCAAAAGCAAAAACACAAATAATCTGATTTAAAAAATGGGCACATGATCTGAATAGACATTGCTCAAAAGAAGACATACATAGAACAACAGGTTCCAGAAAAAATAAAAAATAAAAAAAATAAAAAGAAGACATACAAATAGCTAAAAAGTATATGAAAAAATGCTCAACATCACTAGCCATTAGGGAAATGCAAATCAAAACCACAATGAGATTTCATCTCACTCCAGTTAAAATGGCAATTATCAAAAAGACAAAAAAATAACAAATGCTGGTGAGGACCCAGAGAAAGGGGAACTCTTATACACTGTTGGTGGGAATGTAAATTCATGTAGTCATTATGGAAAACAGTATGGAAATTCCTCAAAAAGCTAAAAATAGAATTACTATATGATCCAGCAATCCCCCTTCTGGGAAAGGAAATCAGGGTGTTGAAGAGATATTTGGACTCCCATGTTTGTTGCAACACTATTCACAATAGCCATGAAATGGAATCAGTGTAAGTGTCTATCAACAGATGAATGGATAAAGAAAATCTGGTATATATACACAATGGAATATTAGTCATAAAAAGTACAAAAATCCTGTCATTTGTGGCAACATGGATGAGCTTGGAGGACATGATGTTAAGTGAAATAAGCCAGCCACAGAAAGACAAATACCACATGTTCTCATTCATATATGGGAGCTTAAAAAGTTGATCTCACAGAAGTAGAGAATAGAAGAGAGGGTACCAAAGGCTAGGAAGGGTAGGAGGAGGGGGGATGGGGAGAGGTTGATTAATGGGTACAAAATTACAGTCAGATAGGAGGAATAAGTTCTAGTGTTATAAGGTGACTATAGTTAACAATAATTTATTGTTTATTTCAAAACAGCTAGAAGAGAGGCTTTTGAATGTTCCTGACACAAATAAATGTTAAATGTTTGAGGTGATGAATATGTCAATTACCCTGATTTGACCATTGCACATTGTATACGTGTATTATATGTGTACATGAACTATCACATGTACTCCATAAATATGTATAATTATTATGGATAATTTTAGAAAAAGAATGAAAAAAATTATTTGCACTGAGTAAAATGAAAAATAAATAAAGTTTCAGATCTCTTTATTATTTAAGAGGCAAGTGAATCAATCATCTTTACTTTTTCTAGATATAAAGCCAAATTCCCAACTCATAATTTCCTTTGCCTCCTAAAAATTGTCCTTTTCTTGACAGCTTCCAAAGAATTTATCTTCCTATGTTCCCTTCCTTTCCCCTTCTCCCTTCTCCTCCTTCCTCTTTTTTCCCCCTTACTCTTTCTCTTCCTACCTTCTTTCCTTCCTCCACTTTAAAAAAAATTTTTTTTAAAGGATATCCAGGTTTAATTTTCCCAATTATAGTTGTGATTCCCTGATATGCATCTCTTTCTCCATTTTCAACCACTGATAATCTATTTTGCTAAAATGTCAGAGTTTACTCATGTATTGGCCCTTTATGCATTTGGAGAAAAGGATTTTTAAAAAGTCACACAATCCTCAACCCCCACTCAAATAATAAAAGCTGCCTACACTGGTAATACAGAGTGGGAAAATATAACGAATAATAAGAATCTGTTTATATTAACAGTGGTAACCAAAATTAAACACTGGATATTATTTTAACTAGACAAACCCTAAAACCCTAATGATACTGAAGACTTGTTTTCATAACATTGATAAGGTTTTGAACTTTTATGCCAGTGGATCTGGGCCATCTGGATGGTTTCCCATAGAGCAAGCTGGAACTGTCTTGATATCCCTCATGCACAGGCATCAAGCACAGGCAGAATGCAATGAACATCTTGAAGGGAGTACAGATGACATGCACATGAAGCAGATCTTTCTACACAACAGTGTGATCACAGAGTCAATGTCAAATTCTCATAGATTTTTATTTGCTTTTATTTTGTTATCATGATGAAAAATAAATTGGCTATTTTTACACTGTTGTGTACACTACTGTTTACAGAACAAGAAGAACTATGACCAATTCACATCACAGACTTTGTGTACTTTGGGAATCCTTCTATGTTCCTGAGCATTACAGAATTATTGCTCCTCTGGGAAACTGTGGTAGGTACATGCTACCCTCCACCCCACTGCTTTCACCCACATCACGATATTGAACTTCACGCCACTAAGGAAATGTGGTAATTCTTGTACCCTTAGCTTGGTGAAAGAACTTGTCATTGTTGCATATTGTGTTTATTTGTTTAGACTAAAGGCTGAAGTCATCGACGTAGGGACTTGTTTTCATCTCTAAATCTCAACACTTAGCTTGCAGAGCCAGGCCAACAGTCAGTCAGTGAGAACCCAAGAACATTTTGTGAAATGAGCATGTCAATATAGAAACCCTTTAGACAGAACCAGTAGCACAGCTTCTTGGAGTTCAGGTTTATTTAGGAAGTTGGCATTTAAGGCCTCTTTTGTTCTTTACTCTTAGTGGTTCTTGAAAGCATTTTTACTGTTCTCATAGTTTTGATGTGATAATTTTCCTTATCACACCCACTCCAGTATTAGGATCTTTAGCTTTTTTGACATGATACTAACACTTAACCTCTCTTAATACTCTTAAAATTGTGTGTTCTCATTTCTATGCCCAAGTAAGTTTTGACTTACAACTTAGAATTGAGTATTTAAGTCTACATACTATTCATGAGAAAGTGAATAGAACTGTTTCCCCCAAAAAGTTAAAAGAACTATCTCTTGGGTTAGTGGTTTTGACTGAAGGTGAGAGGTTTTAAACTTTTCTCCCTTATGGTCTTGGCAAAGCAACTATTTGGAAAAATTGCACATAAAAATAATATTATTCTGGGGCAGGGGCAGAAAAAATAATATTGTTTTAGCAAATCATACACCATTGTGTGTGGGTGTGGGGGGGAGATAGAGATGGAGATTGAGAATGCTCTAACTGTAGACATTCATTCCACATTTAAATATTTAGAATTTTCAGTGGCCTGTGAATATAAGAAAATTTATTACATTAGGGTAGACTTTAAAGAGTTGACATGTAGCTGATATTTTCACAGTGTGAGAAATATCAAGCTGACATTATGCTGTCTCTGTGATGATTATTTCCAAATGTCAGAGTGCAGAAACATATTCATAGGACTTCAGTGCCTTAGTTAGGATGGTGTCAATTTAAAAGACATTCATATCAACTTTTTTTATTTCAACATGAAGTATGAAAAGCAGGTTAAGAAATCAACGGAGAGAGGAAGAGCAAAGAAGAAACCTATTGACAAGACAATTTTAAATGATAGATTGATGTACTCTCAAATAAATTTTCATGGACCCCTTGCTGACAGCAGGCTTCAGCAACTGCCTTCTAATACTTCTGACAGCTGTAATCTTGTTGTTCATATTATTTCACTCAAATCACTTATATTAAATTTGAAAAATTAAAAATAGGATAAAAACTATCATTTTGTAGACTACCTTTAATAAATAAATCAAATAACTAAATTATTTGACTTTAAGTTGTAACATCGGACTTCAAACTAAAATCAAATAACTTAGTGATATTTTAAATTAAAAATTTATTCTTTTGTTCACCAATCTCTTTAGCAGTTAATTATGAACCTACTGAACTGCTTGAACTTCTGCTATTTTGGAAATAACTCAAAGGAGGTTTTTTTTTTTTTTTTAAACCATTTGGCCACATCAGGGATAATTATGAGTTTAAATAAACCTTTGTCGTTCCAATTATGTGCACAGCAGTGCTCCTAATTACTTGGGGTCACTGAAATCCCATGGCATCCTCTGAAAAGCATTTCCCCTGCAGTCCATCTTGTTAGGTTTCTTTTCTGTTCCAGGAAGCCAGTATCTTTTCCTCTTTCAAATCTCTCCCCACTTTTTTTTGGGGGGGGGCAACAGTGGAAATGATGATGGTAACATGGATTCAGAGTCTTAAAATGAGGCGACTTTGTTCTGACTTCTGTAGGTCACTGTGTAGCTACCTAAATTCCCTGATTTATCTTATATAATGTTATTTCTGATACAAACAAAAGTTCTGGGACTTCCCTGAGCAACAACAGCTGCTTTTGGGGGCTGCCAAATTTTAAATTGTTACTTGAAAATCCAAAGGACAAGCCAAACATGCTGAGAGACAGAACTACTACAGAGGAGCATTGTAATCTTGTTCACTAAAATGAAAGCCCCAAAAGAACGGATCGCTAATTCTGTCATCCAATTGGTATTGCTCACATTTTTAAATTCAGGTGCTGGATTCAAGGATCATAATTTCATTATTACGCATCGAGAGTCACAGGGGTGACTCAAGTCACACATTGTATTGCATGCATCGAATACCACAAAATGCAAACATTGAAAAGCTAGCGTTTGCTAGTGTTTCGCTCTTGGACCATACCCCCTACGGCCCAGGAGCTCCACTGGCCGCTTTCAGGAGGGCTGTCCCCTGGGAAGGCAGGAGACAAAGGGGAGCGTTAGGAGTTTTCTCCCAGGACCCTGGCGCATAGTTCCCCCCAAGGGCCAGGGCCACCCCAGTCGAGTCCTCGAGAAGGCTAGGGCTGGCAGGCCGATCCTGCCCTATGCACCGCTGTGGGGAGAGGTCCCGGAAGGAGGACCTGTCTGGAGTCCCAGCGCCAGCAGCGGCTCAGCGTCCTGGAGGCCGTTACTAACCGGGCCTTCTCTGGGTTTCCCAGACCGCCTGGCTCCCTAACGGCTCCACGAGGGTGCAGAATGTCTCTGTTTTGTTAACTGTGCTGTATCTCCAACACCTAGTTCAATCCCGAGCCAGACACGGCTCGCCTCGTCTTCGGATCACCTCCCCGTTTGTTTCTTTCCTCGCTAACCGCCAAGTTCCTCCCGCCCCGTTTATTATCTTCACCCCCACGGCCCAGGGCCGGGGCTGGGCGGGGATGAGTGCTCTAAATCTGGGCTAAAGTTAGAGCATGTCGGGCTTTGCTGGGAGGCCTCCTTCCGCTCACGAAAGCCGCAGGGGAGCTGGGCTGTAGTCTCAGGTAAGAGACCCAGGCGCCAGACCTCCGGCCGCGGAGACAAACCCCAAGCCAGCCAGCGTGCGGACCCTCCAGGCTGGAGTCAAAGGGCCGGAGCTTCTGGGCGGGACTCCTGAGGCCCCGCCCCCTCTCCGCCCCGCCCCGCCCCGCCGCGTTGGCGCGCGGCGCCCCCTGGTGGCCGCCTGGCCGCGTTGCTCCCGGCCGGTGGAGGCGGCGGCGGCGGCGGAAGGGGAAGCGGGGAGGCGGCGGGACCGAGCAGCCATGGCGGAGCGTGTGCGGGAGGAGCTCTCGGCCCTGGCCGCGATTTTCTGCGTGCCTCACGAGTGGGAGGTGCTGAGCCGTTCAGGTGACTACCCCCACGCGGGAGGGACACGGCGCCCGTGTTCTCTGCGCGGCGCCCTCTCCTCCCCACCACGAAGCCGGGGCCCACGTTTGGGGGCCTGGTTAGTGGAGTGACGGAGTGACCCGCACCGGGGCCTGGAGTTGCGTCGGAGCGGGCGCGAGTGCGAGGCGGCCCACGCGTGGGCTCCTGCCGGCGCGTCAGCCACCGCGCCGCGACTCGCCGAGCTTGGTGACCTGCGCCCCCACCCTGAGCGCGCGCCCCCACGCCTTTGCTAGCCGTGCTTGAAACGAAGCCTATGCTGACACCTAATCCCCCTTTGAAATGCAGCTTCCCCAAGTTGTTTTATGTCCTTCATAAGCACTATGCATTAGGCCTTTGAGGGCACTCACCCCAGTTTTAACTCTGGGTATTTGGTCGTCTCAAGTTGCACGAGGGCAGGGACCCTGTCTGTGTTGTAATCACAAAACTCCAGGCACCTAGAACAGTGCCAGCCAGGCGCATGGTAGATTAACAGTAACTGTTCAATGAGCTTTTGAATTGTCCAGTGCTCAACCTCAACCTTCTTTGCGTTCTACTTCCAAGTTGATTGCTTTTTCTCATATTTTTTTAAACAAGGTTTTAGGGGCACATTAATCATTCAGCCCACATTTGTTGAATATCTGCTCTGTGCAAACATCGACAGGGTTTCAAAGGCACTGCCCGTGTCCTCTAATAGATAAAACTTACCCTGTCCCGGTCTATTGCCTTTATTAAGTAAGAAAGGAATCCACCACTTATAAGAAAGTGCAATGATGCAGATAATTCTGAGTTTCACTTAATTTTTAAATACTTTATGCACATTTTCAGGGGCATGAGATTTATCCTTCTTATGTTAGGTTGTGGCTATTATTAAAATTGTCTTTCTGACCATAAATTGGTTGACCTTTAAGAAGGTAGTCTAAAATGGGCTGGGTGTGGTGAGAAAACCATCTAGGGTGAAGTTGGTGTCATGGTATCCGTGTGGTGTGGGAGTTGGCCCGTTTTCATTTATTCTTTCTTGCATTCACCCATCTACAGGCATTCAGTGAGCACTATTATGTTCCAGGCATTGTGAACCTATAAATGTAATGGAGCTGCTTTGTTTTTAGTGCCTAGCCTGTCTTGTATCTTTTTGAAACAATTGCTTAAAATCCATATGAAGGGATTTACTCACTTTTAGTGTTTTCTTGTCACCCTTCTTGTGATTGGATAGCCTTCCTAATTCCCATCTCCCTCTCTGTCTCCTCTGCTGTCTTTATTGATAATTACTTCTGCCTGAGGCAGCTATTTGAAGAGATCATCAGTTTTCTTAAATTCATTTATTATGGCTCAGTTGGGAATATCCTGAAAAAATGAACCTGTGAGTTCCTATCACACCTTAAAGAGATAGTAATAGTTTGGGTCATGAGTACACAGCTGAGCATAAAACACTGCTGACAGGTCAGAGAAAGCCCAAAAAAGGAAGTGTAGAAAGAAAGAGAACAGTTTCTTAATATTGAGAACACTGTGGACCTTTTATCTGCTGTTAAATTGAGCATGACTTTCAAGCCATGCCTCCTAATTAATTTAATTCAGTGTTCTGGCATCAATAAGTAATTGAATTATAAAAGAATTCAGTGTAACAACTTAGGACGTTTTGTTGCTGAAAGGTTCATTGCAGAATAGAACAATTCAGTGATTGAAATAGGGATGTTTGATGTTCACAGCTGGGAATTAAGGATAAAGTAAGGACTTCTTTAACAGACCACAAAAAACATGCCGAAGGCTGCTGGCTACCCTTCAGTATTGCTGTCCGTTTGGGTTAGAGGATATGAGCTTGGTACCAGAACACTCTGAACACCATAGTTCCTGGCCTCCCCCAAGTAAGGTTCTCCCTTTTGCCACTGGAATCAGGAGAACGTTGTGGAGAGATTGCACTGCTGGTCACAAGATAGCCCAGAAAGGCTCAGGCTCTAATCCAAGGGTCAAATATTAGGGCCACAAGATTGAAGAGGCTCAATAATTGGATTCAATTTAGCTGGGTTAATTTAATCAGAATTTCAGGGGATTTATCTACATTTTGGTCTCTTTACAAAGGTTATAGTAAGTAAGAGTCATCAGATGTAACCATCTCTTAGGGAGACAAATTATGTAAGCCCCTATACTCCTGTCTATGAGGGAGGGCTGCGGGTACAGCAAGTCAAGAACAGTCTGTCCCTCTCCATCCAGGTGCCAGGTTTAATGGGGTCACATACCATGTACCTGAGACTTTAAATGCTTCTTACTCCATGAGGGTTATTACTCTTGGCCTTATTTTACAGAGACAATATCTGAGCTCAGACCGGTTAAATAACCACCAGGTTCCAGAGTGTATGAACCTTTGCACTGTGTCATGTTCCTAAATAGAAATGTGGCTGCTGCATTAATAAAACAGTTCTGGAGAGCAAGGAAACACTTGCCCAGAAAGACAGAGCAATAATGAGCAGTAATGAGCACCCAGAGAAAAGACATGGTGTAATCCAGTTCATGTTCAGAACAATTCTGAAGAGGATGGTGTGTGTGTACATCTATGAGATGTGTGAGGCTGGTATTATATATCTTCATTTTCCTGATGGGGAAATTGAGGGTCGTAGAGATTGTATTGCTAATAATCAGTGCTCATTATATGCGAGAGTTGCATTTCTGGAAATCATCTCACAGATCAAAAATTTCTAAAATGGGAGATGTGTAAAACCCAAAATCAGGTAATAGTTTCAGGGTGAATTTTTCTATGTTATTAACACAAATGTTCTGATTAGATAGGGCTCTCTTGCAAAACGAATCTTGACTGTCACACCTTAACCCCTTTAAATCTGCTCAGCTCTGTTTCCTCATTGTCGGTACTGAGCTCACCTCTGCAAAACCAATTTAGTCTTGAACTTCACTTCTGAAGGACAGGATTGCCACTTTTAGCTTCATTTATTTTTAGTTTTTTTTTTCTTTTGTAATTGCACTTAAACATATGTAAAAATCCAGCTGAAGGCTAAAACAAGCTCTTGTGTATGTGCACTTGTGAACTGCTTGGGAGCAAGAGGAAAGAAAGTCCTGGAACATGAAATACAAGAGGGTGTTTGTTGGAGGCTTCTTAGTGGTTTATTGCAGTCTTACATTGATGATATATAAAAACTGCAAAAAAAAAAAAAAGGCAAGTATAGGGAAAGTCAGCTGTATATGGTATATAAATGATTTCTTACTGTTCTCAGTGGGCTCTAAATGAATCTTGAAGAACCTATTCTCTTAAATTTTGTTTACCTTTGTCAGTGTCTTCTGTTATTGGACTGTGTTATTGAGTGTTGTAGACTATGAAGAAGAATGAAACCTTAAAAATAGCATTAGTGTGGAATTTGGGGTTCAGTTCAGTTTCTATAGTTTGAATTTCTGTTGTCTGGAGTATGGTTAGAAGCATAATTTCTTTCATGTGTTTGTGAGGAAGGATAAGATCTGAAACCTATTTCAGTTTGTGTTTTGCTTTAGTTATGAAATGGATACACTTGTTATAAGGTAGAGTGATTTATAAAAAATAACAGCTAGTCAATTTGTATGAACTTCAACCAGTGGTAAGACCTACATCTTTTGGTAGGGTCTTTAGAATAGATGGAAATAGCCTTGAAACTTATGAACACTGGGGTTTTCTAGGGCAGTCATAAGTTTTTTAGGGCTTAGATATTTGTTGAGAAAGATGAGTTTGTGAGTTAAGCTTATTAACTAGAGTATTAGTGGGCCAGAGAGGGGCAAAGATTACCATTAGATTTAGAACACAATCTTTTTTTTTTGTGTTAATCACTCTGTTTCTAAGCTGTTAATAACCTTAAAGCAGATAGGGGTAACTTTGTTTTCTTTTTATTATGGAAAAAAAAGAAAACAAACAAAAAAAATTCAGACTTATAGTGTATGTGTTACACGAAAAATTCTGAGGCAAAAGGAGTAAGTTTAATTGCTTGTACAAACGAAGGCAGATGAGAAATGGAAGAATAAGATACTTCTAGAGTTTTAGGGAGAAAATGAGTTTTTAAAAGCATGTGTAATTTTATTTCCACATTAAATATCAGCAGAATGGGGTACATTATTAGGCTTTTCATTTTATCATAGAGACAGTATCATTTTGTGTAATTTTAGTTTTCAGCTACAGTGTGTGTGGATGGGTGGGCAGGAGGATTCACCAGGAAGACCAATTAGGAAGAATGTTTATTCTTCCAATTCTTAAAAGAATTAAAGTAATTTTTCTTTTGAATATATGTTACAACTAATAGTTTCACAATCTTTTAAGGTAAAAGTCAGGATTTCCCCCCATTGCTATTCTGTTTGCTGGCTAGGACCAGAAAATAACAGAGAGAAAAATGAAAACTGGTAAGGAGTTACACGGCTGGCTTGCTAGACTTTCAAAACTTTCCCTGGACTGTGTCTGTCATTTGGTTCCCTGTGTTGGGGAGGAGCAGGTGGGTGTTTATATGGCAGAAGTTGGAGAACTCTGTGAGGCTCAGGGTTTTGATCGGAAAGGGATTCTTTAAAGCCTGCAGCAGAGCATCTGTCTTGGCTTCAATGGATACATTGCCTTCCTTTGTGGTAAAAGCTCCCTCTGCCTCCCCCTTATAAGGACACCTGTGGTTACATTTAAGGCTCACCTGAGTAATCCAGGATAATCTCCCCATTTCAAGATCTGTAACTTAATTATGTCTGTGAAGGCCCTTTTGATGTAAGGGAACATACCCATAGGTTCTGGGGAACAGAATGTATATATCTTTGGGTCTGTTATTTAGCCTACGACAGGTACCAAGGACTTGTGTACCTGTGTGGTCCGTGGTTAAAAGCTACTAGCATAATTATAGCTGTAAAATTTAAGTTTTTTTTTTTTGTAAACTCTTTTTTGGTTGTTGTTTAAAAAGAAAATTGAAATATTTCAGTGGTGGAGAAAATATTAATGTGGTGTAACCACAATAATTCTAGGCATGAAAATACCATAAAGTAAGTTCAGAGTACTGTGGCGGTAATAAGGGCAGGCTTTAGGGAGGCGCCATGGAGATTGACAAAATTCTGGAAAACACAAAGTTAAGGGCCTTCTTGAAAGGCAGGATAGCAGGAGCAAGATCCAGAGATAGGAAACTGGGGACTTAGGTCAGGACATAGCATAAAGTGGGTTAGTTGAAGCAAGGAGAGAGGAAGTGGAGTAGTAAGCCAGCCCTAGGTGTTAGATGGAGGAATTTGTAATTGAATTTGTCAGCCTGAGAAAGCAGTGTAGGATGATTTGGTATGGGAAGGAAACTACTATTGCAGAAGCCAGAGAAAGGCCTGAGTTAAGAGGATGGTAGTGTGAATGGAAGAGGGAGAAATTCTGGAGGATTGTAGTGGGATTTTGGCTATTGAATATTAAGTATGAAGCAGGGAGGGAAAAAAATGGAGTGGAAGGTGACTTTAAAATTTTAACCCTGGATAACAGGAGCAATAAAGTTGTTTGTGGTATTATGCTTTACAGAATGCCTATGTGTTTAGGGGTTTAGGAAAAGAAGGAATATTCCTTTAGTGAAGGAATAAGCAGAAATATGGGAAAAGCACCAGGACTATGAGGTGTCTGAGAGGTAAGGGGAAGAGAGAATTTCCAGAAGGAGATTGGTTCAGCAGGTTCAGATGCTATCGAAGCATAGGACAGGATAAAGGCCATTGAGTGGGGCTGTGCCAGTGGTCCCCAAACCATCCTCAGACTCATTGATCTGCTAGAAGTACTTATAGGACTCAGAAAAGCTGGTTGCAATTTATTACAGCAAGTTTGATACAGATTAGAATCTGCAGAGAGATAATGTGTGTGGAATAAAGTCCAGAAAAAACCAGGAGCAAGGTTCCAGGTATCGTCTTCCAGTGAAGTCACCCAGACATGCTTAATTCTCTTAGCAGTAATGTGTGACAACACATGAGAAATGTGGATAATGAGGAAAGCTCACTCGAGTCTCGGTGTCCAGAGTGTTTATTTGGGGTCAGTCATGTAGGCATGTAGCACCTACATGACTGATTTTAGCTACTGAGACTCCAGCCCCCAGAGCAAGAAGATTCACCATAGATTACAGTTACCATAAACCACTTACTCAACAGGTACTGTGTGGCCCAAGGCTTCAGACGTACCCAAAACATTCTTTTTTTTTTTTTTTTTTGAGACAGAGCCTCGCTCTGTTGCCTGGGCTAGAGTGCTGTGGCGTCAGCCTAGCTCACAGCAACTTCAAACCCCTGGGCTCAAGGGATCCTCCTGCCTCATCCTCCCGAGTGGCTAGGACTACAGGTGTGCACCACCATGCCTGGCTAAGTTTTCTATTTTTAATAGAGACAGGGTCTCACTCTCTCGGGCTGATCTCGAACTTCTGACCTCAAGTGATCCTCCCACCTTGGCCTTCCAGAATGTTAGGATCACAAGCGTGAGCCACTGAAATAGAATATTACAAGGGCTCAGAGGTGAGCTCTCAGGAGCCAGCCATGCACTAGTCCTGAAGGCAGGCTGATCTTGGGAATGTGCAGGGTGTGAGCAGCTCAAGCCTGCTGAGTTATCTCTTTCCTGCACAATGGCTGCAGATGAAGGGACAGAAAGATAGGTCTATAGCTTAAGGGAATTGGTAGTATTGGATTTTTTTTTTTTTTGAAGCAAGGAGAAGATAAATATTTTGTTAGTAGAAGAGAGGAAACTTTAGAGGGAGGGATAGAAAATGCAAGCACGAGAGAAGTGATAATGATTGGAACAATGTCTTAGAGATGGTAAGGTTTCCTGTGGAAGGGAAGAAAATGCTTTTTTCTCAGAGAAAGGAGTGAAAAGGAAAGAACAAGATGGTGATAAAAAAGTGTATATTGTCAAATGATCAAGCAGTTCCCAAGCAGCAGTGACTACGGCTACAGCTGCTAGACAGTTTATTGCCTGCTGCACAGCAGGCACGAGCTTCATGTTCACATTGTTTCTCTTAGTCCTCAAGTCCTGTGGGGCAATGTGGAGGTGGATACTATGCACACAGTAGGTCTTTGTCACAGCTGAGGAACACTGAGCTTAGGAACCCTCCAATCTTATAAGGGACTGCTAGAGATCCTGCTAAACCTTTGTCCTGAAATAATATGTTATCTTACACTGGTTAGGAAGTAAATCTTCCCTCTGACCTGGAGGGAGAAACTCTCTAGCTTCCAAGGCTGTCTGTTATGCAAACGTCCTTGAACAAAGCTGTCAATGCCCTTTGCTCAGAAGATATTCAGAAATGCCAGGCCCCCAAAGAATTGTCTCCCAACAAATACACATTTATATTTATATAAATTATATGTATATATATTTATAAATAAAGAAATTTTTAGGCCGGGCGCGGTGGCTCACGCCTGTAATCCTAGCTCTCTGGGAGGCTGAGGCGGGCGGATCGCTGGAGCTCAGGAGTTCGAAACCAGCCTGAGCAAGAGCGAGACCCCGTCTCTACTATAAATAGAAAGCAATTAATTGGCCAACTAAAAATATATAGAAAAAATGAGCCGGGCATGGTGGCACATGCCTGTAGTCCCAGCTACTGGGGAGGCTGAGGCAGGAGGATTGCTCAAGCCCAGGAGTTTGAGGTTGCTGTGAGCAAGGCTGATGCCACGGCACTCACTCTAGCCCGGGCAACAGAGTGAGACTCTGTCTCAAAAAAAAAAAAGAAATTTTTAGGTGTAGAAGAGAAGCTGAGGAAGATTACTTGGGATATGTCTACCCTTTCAAGTTCTGAAACACTGGATTGAGTCAACATGTCAGGATCTGTGTATTACCCATCCTTTTCCCTCAGAGACTAGTACAGTGTCTTGAGCTTAGTAGGTGCTCAGTGAATGTTTGTTGAATCATGAGTGAATGAAGAGAATGTCTGTTGAATGGTGAATGAATGAAGATCTTTAAAAGTTATATCTTCTCCTTGAGAGAGAATATGGACTTCCTAGATGGTTATTGGAGAGTTTATTCGGCCTAATGATCATATGTTCTCTGCAGGTCTATTTATTAATGCCCATTTTACATAGCAAAATGTACTGATCTAACTGACATACAGTTAGGGTGTCTACTTGAACAATAAAATATTTTTTAAAAAGGATAAGTAACAGAATACAACAAAGAGGTTTTGAGAATGTGATGGATTTTAGAGGAATGTATCAAGTTAGGTTTGGAAAACTTCTTCATACAATACACATTTTACTTATGTAATACAAATTTATTCATAAATTATATCATTTTAGTATGGTCTTTATAATGGTTACTGCCTGTGTTTCCAGGTGGCGCCCTAAAATAGCAGTTCCTTGCTGCTAGTACTGAAGAGTCTATTAAAGAAAAACTCTGTGTAACGGATGTGCTTGGTCCTGTGTGAATTGATGTCTGTTAATAGTGGCTTTTATATACCAGGAATCAGATGGCTAGGAAGCAATTTTAATGTTCTGTTAGGTTCTTTAAAATGGGAATACATTCAGGTTTCTGTTGTTGAGGCTGTTGAGCAGCCATCCAGGTATGAAAATGAGAAAGATTTGACTGCATCTCTCGTGAAGAAGAATAAAACAAGGGCCTATGCAGAAAGTAGGGGGAGAGAGAGACAAGTTAGCTTCAGAGAGATTCATTTGCACCCGGTTCTGTTCTACTCTACTCTTCTCATCTGTGCACTCTGCCCCCTGCAGAATGAATCAGCCTGACGTTTTATCAACTTTTTGAAAAGTGGGGTGAACTGATGTGGAACACATCAGAGGGGTGAAGCCGAGCAAATCTGAAAGAGAGCAGAGCATTTCATCTGATATCCTCTGCGTGCTCTCCCCTTCCTTCTTAGGGAACCAGAAGAGGCTGAATTGATGTCCATTCAATTTCAGTTCATCTTGCTACCTTTATGTTACCCTGATACTAATATATTCGAAATAAGAAAAGAGCAGTTCAGGCAGTTACTGTGTCACACGCAGTCATCAGTTTTTCTGCAACCCTACAAACACATGGGATTCTAGTGTTTACTTTGATTTGGACTTACCTCAAAATGAGCTTCTGTGGATTGAGTGTATAACTTTTTAATTAATTACTGATTTTATATATACATGGTACTGTTGCTTTGGAAGTTCATAAGAGTTTATTAGAGGTTTCTAGAATTATTAACTAAGTCTGGATAGAAACACATTGTCCTCTATCAAAAAGTCCCCAAACAATAAATGTTGGCGTGGATGCGGAGAGATAG
>VBSM01000529.1:72197426-72247687 GCA_008086735.1 Cheirogaleus medius
GATGGCCCCACTCAGTCAGAAAGTCTGCGTGTGGGGGTGGGGCTGTCTGAGACCAGCAGTCTTGAGCAGGTCTCACTCCTTTCCACCCTCCCCAACTCCGCCGCTTCTTCTGGGCCTCTGCCAGCAGGCCAGACGTCAGGCCACCGGGTCTCCCCCGGCTGTGATGCCGGCTGGGGGGTTCCCTGTGCTGGGTCGCCGCCTGGGCTGGGCACACAGCCCCGTTTGGGAGCAGGGTTGCCCTCAAGCACGCTGATCTGCCTCTGAAGGCACACACGCCTTAGTAGTCTCCTTCCCAATATCCCTTCTGTGCCCTGGGCAATGCGATTTGGTCAGCAGGTCTGACCTCTGGGCCCCGGAGTTCAATCTCTGACCCCACCAGGGAGAGGAGTGCCAGTCCTAATTCCCCCACGGGGAGCCCAAGCTGGGTTGATGTCTCTTAGCCTCAGGGTCTGCCCCGTTCTCCTCCAATGACCAGGCCAGCAGCACCTGGGAGGGCTGGCGGGTAGGGAGCTCCCCGTCTGAGTACCCCTCAGTCAGCTGAAGGGCCCCAAAAGGGAAGGTCCCGTTCCCTGGAGATGCCTCCGGCTGGTGGCTCTCTGGCAGCCGCGGTAGGGACAGGGGAGGGGAGAGTGCATATGCTTTAATATTGTTATCTAACTCTTCATTCATTTTCAGTAGCTTATTGAGTATTGAATACATGTTAAGGACTTGAAAAAGGCAGTAATAAATTGTTTATCCTTCTTTTTTCATTAACTCTAAAGAAGTTTTTGAAAAGAATAACCTCTTTCTAATGTGCTTGGCATGAATTTATACCCTAAACATTCTGATTAAGGATACTAACATTTTTATGGTGGTTTATAATTGGCAAATACAACTGAATATAAATGTGTGTAAATATAATTGTTAAATATAAATATGAGGCCCAGATGGGATAATGGCAATGATGAGAGCCCAACACACTCCCTGGCACATGGTAGATTCTTAATCAATATTTGCCATATGTATTCTACATATTAGGGGAATACTATTCCTAATCTTGGCAGTGAACATGGTGTTACATCTGGAGATTGAGTCTTACAGATTTATGTGCCATTGTTCAACTCAGTGAGACACTTTGGGACTGCACTGTGTTTTAAGACCTCATATCTTTTTTGTAGGAACATTATTTCTTGGTCAAAAGAAATTACTGTATTTTCTAAAACATGACAATATTGTAGTGGTTGTAGTTTGATTTGTAACACATGTCAAATACTCCAAAGGGCATAAATTATTTAAAAATACATAAGTATTCAGAATAAAAATCAGTTGTTTAGGACTGCCTATACTGGAAAGAAATTTGTTAAGGAAAATCCGGTAAATCACTTCCAAGGATTATAGTATTCTGAAATTTATTTAGAAAAATAAGAAAAAATTAGAATTCTGGAGAATCATCAATTTATCGGCACACCTTTTTAAAACAAATTGTGCTATTTAAACTTTTTTTTCTTATTACAAATCTTGGCACCTGGGACCATGTAAATTGGAGGGTGCTTGCTTTGTAAAATTAGGTTTGGAGTCACATAATTTAAATTTATGTGACTCCAGGATTTCCCTTTCTATTGGATTTACTTCCTTTTTAATAGTTTTTTTAAAATTATTATTCAAATAGGTAAGCATTTTCAGAGAAAGACTGTGCTTTATTTTTATATTTTATAAACTTAAATCTTCCTAAGCTAAGTATTATTTTGTTAATCATACAACTTATAGTCATACATAGACTGAAGAATTATGAATATTCTAATATTATCTAGTGGGTATTGTTTTTGGCAATATGATGTGTGGTGTTTTTATATCAATATTAGTTAGTGTTTTCTAAACTTCATAGTATTTTCCTCCAGCAAAGAACTGTCTCTTTTATGAGAAGAAAAAAAAAAAAAACCCTGCTTATAAAATGAGGCCATTTTGCATATTAATTAGGAGGCCTTTGAACTCTAAGAATAAAATCCGTTAATGCTTTGGGTATGGAACAATTATGCATTCAAGGACTTTAATTTTATGCTAATAATGCGACAAGCTTTACATTTTTCTTTGTTTTGTTTGCATTTTATAAAGATAATTTAATGCAAATAATACATCCATATACTGCATAGAGCGTGTCGGATGGTTTCCCTATAGTTAAGATTGTATCAGCACTCGCATTATAAATCTCTATTACCCATGGTTTATAATTTAATTGAAAAAACTCACTGCAGGCAGAAATGCAACACTTAGGGTTTCAGGCTAAAAGCAATATTTCTCTTTTAAAAATTGCCTTCTCTATTTAATTTCATAGTTAATGGAAATATAAGAAGGATGGTCCTGGAGCTGATTTTGAACAAAGCCAAACATATCATTGTCTATAACTAAAATAATTTCTAAATAAAAGTAGTTGCTATCTTATCATTGGCCTAATACTACAATGTTTAACCAAATAAAAAAAAGACAATAATGGAATCTATTTATCCCTTCTCTATACAAAAAGTTACACATTTACAAGGAGAACGAGAAAATTCTGTAAGACCATACATCTATAAAATGTATATTCGACGATATTGTTTGAGGCATTATGTTTTTGTTTGATTTCAAAGTGCACACTTTACTCCTTTTAGTGGATCTAGGCTAAAGCTGTGGAACCTGCTTTTTGTCAAACTGAGATAGGAAGAGGGCATAGGGCAGGCCCTCACCAGGAACCAAATCTGCTGGTACCTTGATCCTGGACTGCCAAAAACTATAAAAAATAAATTTCTATTATTTCTATTTATAAATGTCCTAGTCTAAGGTATTTTGTTATAGCAGAAGAAATAGACTAAGACAGTATCACTAGACTCTACTTCTCAAAGTTGAAAGTATGAGCTTCCTTAAAAGAACTAAGGAGACCCTGGGCTATGGGAGAAGGAACACTAGACTGAAGACAGAATGTGAGCACTGACCACCACTTGTTAGCTGCCTGATCTTGGGCAAGTTACTTAATCTCTAAGCCTCTGCTTTCTGTACTAAGCAGTTGTATGTATTATGTGTATTAAAGACCTTTAAATGGCAAAGTGCTGTAAGAGATGTAAGTTTGTATTATTGTTCTCCATAATTTTCGTTAGGGTCTCAAAGGCAACTGATTTAGAAACACAATACATTTCACAGATAAAGCCAGACCATTTTTAAGCAAATTTCCAATGACTATTTAGGGTTAAGAAATCATGACATATATTTCACATGTGGTTTTACAAGTAAGAATTAAATAGGAAAAGGTTGATGGCTTGAGAGAAATAGAGTACATCTTGTTCTAAGTAACTCACATTTTCTTTGTCTCATTGGGCTTGATAAAAGTACAGTGAAGTCTTGATTGGAGATTGCATATTACCAGCAGGTTAACCTTTCTCTACTACAGGATTTGAGTTCAAAAGCTGATGACAAAACCACCATGTGTCTAAAAGCTGATCTTCTCAATTCTACTGTGTAAGCCAGCTGAAACTGCTATGCCTGTTAATTAACCCCTGAATCCTGTCAAGGTAACTGAAGCATAAATTTAAGATGAAGATTTATATGGCAGATAAAGCACAGAATTCCAGAGCAAGAGGATTGTTTGAGCTCAGGAGTTTGAGGTTACAGTAAGCTATGATGAAGCCACCTCACTCTAGCCCGGGTGACAAAGCGAGACTCTGTCTCAAAATAATAATGTTATTTATCAACACTGAAATTTGAATTTCATATAACTTTAATGTGTCACAAAGTATTATTTCGAGTTGTTTCAACAATTAAAAATGTAAAAACCATTCTCAGCTCACAGGCTGTAGAAAAATGGGGGTGGGTGGGATTTGGCCTGTGAGTTGCAGTTTACATTCCCTGCTTTAGGTAGACTTAGGTTTATATGGCAACTCCATTAATTACTGGCATTGTGTCGTTGGGTGAGTTAGTTTTCTGAGTTTCAGTATTGTCAATAAGACAGGAGTCACACCTACTTCATGAGTACTTGTGAGGATCAAATCTGATAACATACGTAAAATACATAGTGCAGTAATTGTTAATAGTAGATAATTTGTAAGTGGTAAATATTAATACAAAGGCAATACAAACTTTAAATTGTTAATGATTAATGTGCCTGATGGCTCTTCCTCAATTAATGTTGACTTTTTTTTCTCAAAATGGAAACATCTTTCTTATTCATGATTAAAAGTAATACATGTTCTTTTAAAAAATAAAATAATATGAAATACAAACATAATAAGCATAAGATTAACCCACAGGGTTAATCCCATAACAACCGTATGATATTAGTACCTTCATCTCCCTCATTTTATATACAAGGGAACTGAGGCTCAGATACGTTAAGTAATCTGCCTAAGGTTACCATTTATATAGTGTTTATCTTTTTCAATCCCAATTTTAAGTTAAGAAAATTTCTCTTTTGAAGAATTTGTGCTTTTTCTCTCCCATACATGGTTATGGTGGGAGATCAATCAAAATTCTCCCATCTCTTGGCCAGAGGGTGGACATGTATCAGAAAGGACAAGTCACCATGTCCTGCCGCCCTGGCCTGAGATAGGATTTGTTCATGGTTTGTTCATATGATCCAGGCTCACCCAGTCAGCAGCATTTACTGGGATAATTTTAATTGAAGCACCAGGGAAACTCTTTTCTCTTTGGCTACGAGGCTTGGAAAATATAAATTTCATATTACCCGTGGCCATGGATTGAATTTGTGGGAACAGCTGGTCTGAGAGAAGGAAGCCAATATGAGGAAGCAGCGCTGGTAGACCCTGGGCAGGGAGGGCCAGTGGGTGGAGGTAAGAGAGGAGAAAAACCTGATGAGGCTTGATTCTGGATCCAGATGTTTCTGAAGACAAGCCTACTGCTGGCTTTCCCACAGTTTGGTGTGACCCTTGACAGAAGCCCTGTTTCGTTAGGTTGGTTTTATCTTTTTTCTCTTTTATTGCAGTCAAAAGAATATTGACTGAGTAGCTAGAATCTGGATGAAACCCCAGATCTGGCTGACTTAGAGCCTTGAGCTTCCCTCCCAACTCTCCCCGGAGACAACCGCTGAGAATGGTTTTATATTTTTCTCGACTTTTATTTTTTAAAATGACTACACAAAAATGATATATGTGAGCATTTAACTTTGTGTCTTATTGCCAAATTGGCATCCAATTTGGCTTCACTAATTTATGGTTGCCCCAACACTTGCATGCTGGATATCTTCTGCTGCCCCTCATGGTCCACCCTGTACTCTTCTCCACCTATGCCATCTCTACCCTGTTTTGTGCTCTGGGAAGCTGGCCTGAAAGTACCAGTCTCTTGCATCCTGGCTTGTGCTAGGGCTGGATTAATGGGGGCCCTGGCAAGAGATGGGAGGGTGGGAAGAGGAGTTACATTGAGGCATTACCTCTCCTGGCTCTCCCCTTGGGGTTGCTGGGGTTCCACTGCCTCCCTTGACCCAAGCTCACAGTTCCTGGTAGTTGAGCCTCTCTGCTCAGCTTGGTTTCTCTGCTTGCAGCCCTGGGGACTGCACTGTCCCTTGTGAGTTCCCTTCACACTGCCCACACCCTTATGAATAATCCTTTTATTAAATGCTCTTCAAATTACCCAATTTGAATGTGCTCTTTGTTTCCTGTCTAGACTCTGAGTAATCCTACTTGTATAATAGTATCTTTTTCCTCCACATTTCATGTCAAGATACGGTATTAGCCACGTTTTTAATCATTTCAATTCTCATAAGGGGAAAATGGCATCTTGTTTTAATTTATATTTTTTTGATCATTATTGAGTTTGAACATCTGTTCATATGTTAATTGGATATTTGCATATTCCTGTTAATTGCTTGTTAATATTCTTTGCCCATTTTTCTTTTGGGTGTTCTCTCTGTTTCTCTTTTAAATTCCTATTATGAGTGGAATATTTTTTCCTATCAAATTTTCCGACTGATTGTTGTTAGTATAAATGAAAATTATTAACTTTGTGTTTGCTGTATTCTTCTGAATTCTTTCATTAGTTTTAATAGGTTTTAGTTGATTTTCTTGGATTGTTCTAATATTATTTACAAAGAATAATAATACTGTCTCTTCCTTTCTGATTGATGCCACATTTCGTTATCTTGTTTTACTGCATTGGCTAGATCCTCCAAAACACTAGTGGATAATAGTGGCGTTAATGGGAATCACTGGACAAGAGGGGTGTTAGTGGGAATCTTTTTCTCATTCCTGCTCTAATTCAGCTGTTCCCAGAGTGTGTTTCACAGAACACGACCATAGAGCACTACCCCTTGAGAAAAGTTCAGACTTGTGCAGGAGGCCCTGCACACTCTTAAAGAGTCCCAATGCACATGAACATATTAAAGGCTCCAGGATTTTTTTCATCCTTGCCTAATATAGTAATGAATTTTATGCAGCATATTATCAGCTCAATAATTTGCACAGGTCCTGGAGGGCTAAAATACAAACAAAATGTTTTGCAATAATATAGCTAAACCACTGTGGTTTTATGCAAAAACTCTGACAGAATTATTCTAAGTTTTATTTATTATGCCTTTTCTCAGTGCTTATTACTACAGAAACTTAAGCCGCTGTATTTTGTATTTAAGGGATCGTATGGATTATCCACCATTTTGGCATGTTTTGCCTTCAAAAGAAACAATTGTGATGAAAAAAGTAACTTAAATGAAAACATGGTATTAGGAAACCAAACTATTCTTGCTCCCTCCCTTCTCAGTTTTACACGTGCACACACACACACACACGCACACACACACTCCGAACAGAAAAACCAAACAATGGACCTCAAGCTACCATTTTTATACATGTACACACTTTCTTCTTAACCCCCTTCTCCCTTCTCTCCTTCCTTTCCATTATACCTTTCTTCTGCCTCTTCTCTCTTCCAGTGCATACTTAGCTATCGCCAGAAAAATCTTTCTCCATTATTTCAATTCTCATAAAGGGAAAATGGCATCTTGCATTATTGCTCTTTTTCCATCCCAATTATAAGCTAAAAATTATTCTCATCATATCTTTTTATTGTTTATAAAAATAAAGTTAGTATTAGGAATATGTGCAACAAGAGAAGGGAAAGACACTAGTTTTTAAACTTACCATAACTGTACAATTAATACATGTTGTTATACATTCATGCGAAATTAAACCCTAATACAGAAGTGGTGGTAACAACTTCTAAAGACCTTGAAAAAGCTCGGAAGTCCTCTTTAGAATTCTCAGAAACATCTTGTGATATTTGCTTTCTCTGCCAATTAAATCTATTATTCCTAGAGCTTTTAAGAATAATAAACTATCTTTTATTCAATTTGACTTTCCATTTTCTTTAATTACTAGTATGAAAGAGTTTTGCTTTCTACTATATTTCATTGCAAATCTTTCAGGTATGTTATAAGGCTAAATTAAGTTTTTATAGATTCTTTTTTAGGATAAACGTAATCCTCATTTATTGCTTCTAGGGTAATATTCATCTTAAGTTTCAAAAGACTGACATGTAAATAAACTCTTGGAAAACAACTCACTTATAAATTGGCAATTTCCTGTGTGGTAAATATAAAATACCAACAGGTGAACTCTCCTATATTTACAAAATTCCTTCAGTTAGTTCAATTAGGTTGAATTTTGGGGTGTGAATTTAAAAATCACATTTCTATGTAATGTAGAATCACAGAAATTCAGTAGTACCTCAACTTAATCATCTCATTATTTTAGTCATATGTTCCTATTTTTCATTTTAAATCAAAATTCTTTAATTTCTAAAGTTGGAATTCCAATATTTAAAAGAGTAGATCCATGACTGTATGCTAAATGGAATAGCATATTGGATTTTTTTTTTTTTTTTTTTTTTTTTTTTTTTTTACGGAATTGGGAGTGGTGTTTGGCAAAATGCCTTTTCCATTAAATAGATCTATAAGAAAAAAATTCATTATTGGTAATGAATTTAGGGATTTTACTAACTGGAAGTAGTCAAGTGGTCTGATACAAAAATATGTATTGCATTATGAACCATGCCATTGCTAGGTTTGTAATATAAGAGCTGCCAAATATATTTTGAATATCACAAAGAATGTACTTCTTGCCTGTAGCATGCTCTTTGTTATAGCCTTCATCTCATATTCTTATCGTTTTCATGAGGAGTAGTGAATCTCAATAAAATCTATGGATTGTGTTATGTTTAAAGGCTCCTTACTGAACCAATATATTCACAGATAAGATCAATAATATATGTGTAAACCTTAGAAATTTAGATTGGAGAGAAAGCTGCCTAATAAAACTCTGGTACTGAATTTTATACAATATATACCAGCATTTTAATTTTATATTCAGTTCCCGGAGGACTAGAAGACAAACTGAACACATCTGCAATTTTCTGTATTAAACCATTATGGTTTTATGCAAAAACTGTGAATGCACTTAAGGTTTATGTTTTGTAAAGGCATTGTATAATGGTTATTCATTTCATTTCTTTGTTAAGAGCCTTTGTCTAATGTTAAAATTTTGAATTAAAAGTTTTATGTTTACACCTATTTAGTTGGACCATTAGTTCAAGATGCAGACTAAGGAAGCGCTATAGTTCTAAAGTATGTTTCATTCAACATTTTTTTTATAGAATTGGTATCTAATGTTGTATTTGTAAGGCCATCAGTTATCAAACCGTGTAAGTGCTAAATTCCTTTTCAAGCTTTCGAGAGGTGTTTTAATTAAGTTTTCAAAATTGCTTTTGGATCATATTCACAATTCTTTTGTGCTTTATTTCCATTAACAAAATAGTAATTAAAATTAAAATTTAAAAGAAATAACCACAGTAGGTCATATTTTTATTAACTTGAGGTAGATAATGAACCTGTCCTATATAAAGACTGAGCTAAATCTGCTGAGAGTCTGAGGATAGTGTATTTTAATTAAGGTAATCCTTATTTGCATCTAACAAACAGCATTGCTACTTAGAAATTTAAGGCCTTAGCGATGCATATTAGTACATTACCTCAACAAATCTAATGGAGATTTAATACTTGTGTTTTAAGGAGCAATTTGTCATAAATTAAGAGCATTTGCATAGTAAATTTCAAGGATATTATTCTTTGCAGAGTTTTCTATAATTAAGGAACACATTAAACATTAAAATTTTATAATTTTTGTAGCGCTAGGAATGCTTGCTTTGTTATTAAACTAAGTCTCATTTTCAGCTGTGCATAACCCTATGGAAAAGTCCAGCTTTAATAAAGACATAATGAATGTACTGTCACTAAGGTTTTTTCCCTCTTAAATCTGAGAGATGGCTTATATGGTTAAAGGATGTTTTAGCATGCAAAATGTAACTCCGAAGACATCTATTCAGTTGGATGGAGAGTATTTAATCATTTAAAAAGTAGGCCAAAGAGACTTACCCCAACCACACTGCTAAATAGTTATGAGCTGCATCATATATAAATTAAGTGTTCTCTAATTGTGGGTATGGATAGAATCTTTCTTTAGTCAGTTAAGTGTTTACAGTATTAACATCTACTTTAGTTAGTTAGAGTAAAGGGATTAAAGAACCCATTTAAATTAAGAATGATAACTTTATTCTCAAAGTTCCTTTTACTTTGATGGTTAACTAGATACTTTTAGCATTTGCATTTTATTGATCCAGAGAGAAAGATTTTATGAAATACAGCTTAGGATAAAGGCTCAATAGCTGAGCTCACCTGTGGTCATGTGGATTTTTGACTTGTGAAGGCCTCTACCACGCAGAGTGACTTAGGTGGGATATGGAGGGACAAGTTCCTCAGAGAAGAAGGAATGTCTACCTTATTTGGTTTACCTTAGACTGCTGTGTGTTCTTTCTTCTCGTTATCTTCTCCCGTAAACTAACAAGATCCCTTTGCTTTTCTAACCAAGAGGAAAGGCCTCTTGGGTAGAGGAGTGTTTGCCACCAGCATCTAGAGCGTTGACTCCTCCAGCTTGTGGTAGTTTAAAAAAGTTTCCCCTTAGCCAGGAATGTAAGTATTATTCAATATTCATTCATTGAATGTGATGTTTCAAAAGACTAATTCAGGTTACATGGGTGTGGGCATTGCACATCTGGTAATTTTTAATTAAGTGTTGCATCAATTATAAGAATAATTCTAAAATATTTAGGTACTTAGTTTTATCATATATTGGAGCCAGTATAGAAGATGTTATTTCAAGCTGTTCTTATACATGAAAGCTTTGCATACTATCACTATATTTATTATTTTTATTATATAATTTGCTAAAAGAGTCTAATAGTTATAATGTATAAAAACCAGTTGTATCTAAGAGATGATAGTAATAAAAATGATATTTCCTTTTCATTAAAAGGGTAAGCTGAAGTTGTGGAAATGACAAGTACCTGAAAGCAGTCAAATGTGGGCTCCAATCTCAATATTGTGATTCCTGGCTAGGTGATCTTGGGCCTTAATTTTTACATTTGTACATTGGAAATAATGTTGCAAGGGTAAGTATTGGTTCCCTTTTCCCTCAAGTTTAAAAGAATATATTAATTTGGAAACTCCAGTGATTTCATGGGCTAAATGTATGGCAACTGTCCCTTCCCTGTCCTATTTTAAGTCACCACTTGCTCACCTCTTGCCCTCACTTTTTTTTAAGAATTGAAAAACTAAAGCCCGGAAAGATAAAGTGATTGATTTTGGGTAAAACTCTAAATAATTACAAAATAAAAAATGAGTAGCTGACAAAGATCAACTCATCTGTGTCACTTAGCCCTTGAAATGAATTGAGTATTCCTGTGGAGCACTGAGTTATATGACTAGGGCTTAGTGAGGAATTGCCAAATTGTCTGTTATGGCAAAGAATTTACAGCCCAGTGTCTTAGATTAGGACTAAGCTCAGGCTATTTTATTATTTAGGTTGCAATGTTTTAAATGTTCAATGAAACCTGGTGATTGCAAGCACATCAACTAAAATGCTGAGTTGTGGGTGACCAGATCTGTCTTCTAAAATAGCCATAAGTGCTAAAAATAGTTTCCAACATTTAAACATTTATTCAGCACTTTCTGTGTCAAGCACTGAGCACTTTATCTTTATTAACTCATTTAATTATCACTACAACCCATAATGTTGGTATTATTACCACATCTATTATACTTATGAGAAAATTGAGGCACAAAAAAAGATAAGAAAATTTGTCCACACGAGGAAGTCACAGAACTGCTAATCTAGGCAAGCTGAGACACCATAGCCCAAGCTGTTGACTGATCACTTTGCTAATTCTGCCACTTATATTTTGAGGGCCGAATAGGGAGAATTGGTACAAAGATATGCATGGGGCCCAGCTCTTTTCCATCGGTGCTTATTTTTTCCATTTGGGGTAGCTCTAGTAGAGAGCACACGTGGGAAAGGATCTGAGATGAGCAGCAGAAGAGGGTCGTAGTGCCATAAATAGGGGCTTTGGAGTCACCCAGATGTGACTTTGCATGTTAGCTCTGCAACTCCTTTGTGTGACCTTAGGTGAGTTGCTGAAGCTGTCTGAATTTCCTGCTTTGTAAGGTGCTGATGCTAATACCTACATCACCTACACCACGGGTTGTTTTTTCATGTCACCTAAGTAGCAGATGCCTGTTCCAGAGTAAGGGCTTTATACACTGTAGCTATTACTGTAATTTGCCACTTATTTCACGTTAGAGAAATAAGGAATCTCAATAGCACTCTTTTGCCCAGAGTGCTATCATTCAAAAGTTAATGTTTGCTTCATTTTTGATAATCTTGTTGGCCTGCAATCTCCCTAGTTTCTATGATATAGGTTTTATAGTTGTGTTTTCAAATAAGTATAACTTTCTCTTTTGGTATATACATTTTTACCTTGTGATAGAGTAGTAAACATCTGCATAAATCTGAAATATTTTTATAAGACACTTATTTACTGTTAATCTCTATGATAACACTTTGTGGGAATTAGTAGTGATTACGTTGGTTTTAGAAGAACAGTCCTAACACAGTATGTTTTCATTTGGAAAGAGGGGAGGGAGTTTCATTTTTTGATTTCGATAAATTTTCATGAAGGACCTACTATGTGCCAGATACTGTGCCTGGGTAGAGTGAATACATTTCATTTTAAGTGATCACTGAGCAATCAGTGGAGACTGTTTGCAATGCTGTGTTAAGATGGATTGTGCTCTTGGGCCAGCAGAAAAGAGTGCCAGGAGTTGGGAGAGAAGGTGATAAAATTAGACTATATATTTGCTGTTTATGAGGTAACCACAACAATATAGCCAAAATTCCTACCTGAGTCATGTTGTATTAGAATCTCTTTGTATTTATAAAGTGCTTTAAGATGTTGACTCTTTTGTATGTTTTTCTATTATACTATATATTTTTGTATATATACACACACTAATATATAATATAATATTATTCATATGTTATGTGATTTTTGATATATTTTGCCTCATCTATAACATTACTTTATACCAGTGTACATAAGCTTATCTTCAAAGAGAAGTTATTAATTGTCTTCAGATATATAACAAAGGCATAGTCCTTGCTCTTTAGGAGTTTGGAGTTTAAAATAGACAGTACCAAGATATAGTCACCCTGTAAATATCAAACAGGTACATAATTTGCATAAAGCATTTTGTATTTCCAGGAATATCACTTATCTACTTTAATCAGCATATGTACTAGTAATTTTTGGGTCTGTTTCTGCAAAGCCAGAAAGAACTAATGATTCAATCCTAATGGGGAAAGAACAAAGATGTCACAAAATCATACAGTTGTTTAAATTTGATTTTTCCATACCTCTTATTATTGTTATGTTCTTTATCACGATTGCTGCTCTAAAATATTAACCTTTTAAAAAAATTCATTGCACAGTTCTTTGCACAGCACTGTGATCTGCCAAATTATAGCATTCTGTATGTTTATAAGTCATTGGGAATCCAATTCCCTGAAGGGAAAGAAAAATTAAAATCATTGTTTCCCTCTTCTGTTTTTATTCACAGAGAGAACAGACTTGTTTGTCAAGTACAAACACACAGAGGTGAGAGATCAGAAAATCATGGGACAAGGTAGCTGAGTTTTGCTTTGTTGAACACTATCAGAAGGAATGAGTCCAGCAGTCAGTCACCACGAGGTGTCTCGGTGTTTGAGGAGAACGTGTGTGAACTGTCAGTTGAAAGTATTGGCAAGGTCCCATTAGTAATGAATTATGGGAGTAATTGTATTAATTTCTTCACCTCAGTCAGTACATGTTAGTGTAAGTTGCTCAGCCAAACATCAAAAGAACCACTGCATTTTTAACCTTTTAGTCTTTTACTGTGTAACCAGGAATGGTGAAGAAATAAATTAGTGTAGGCTTCCTTTAAAAAAAAAATGAATGCCTGGAGATAAGGAGTGGACATAATTTTTTCAGTTTTTAATTTAATAGCAGGTTTATGGTTTTATGCAAAATCATTCACATTACATTTGACCCTCTGGGAGCGGCTTTTTTTTTCTATGGATATAATTTTGAGTCTTTAATAATCTGTTGTTAAATCCAGTCTGAGTTTGATTAATGAATTGTGATGAACCAGTGCATTAATTTGCAGGTTTGGTCCAATGCCCTAAAAGGCTGCTTTGTTGCAGATGTTATTAACACTAAACTCTTCAGAAAGAGCCATGGGATGGCAGTGTGTCCCAAGTAATGGACAAGCTACATATTAGGGAAGTCCCAGTGATGGAGCTGTAGCTTTAGAAGTGACTATGGAGCTATATTATTGAAAGAGAAAATCCTGATTTAGCTTAATACCCTAGAACGGGGCCATAGGCACCCAAAGGGTCTCTGGATGGAATTCAGAGGACTTCGTGAATTTAGAGAGGAAAAAAAATCTTTACTTTGATTAACCTCTAATGGAAATTTAACATTTGTTCAATTATAAATGTAGGCAACAAACCACAGCATTATTAGCTGTATCTGTGACTTTGTTCTCACTAGAAATCATAGATATTTTCATAAAAAATGTAGGGTCGCAAGTACCTCAACATATAATCTATGCTCATCACTACTTTACAATTATAGTAGCTATTAGGACAGCTGCTTGACTTGTTATTTAATATAATAAAGAAGTAAACATATTACATATATTACTATTTCACTAATTTTAGAAAATGACTATATTCCAATATAATTGGTTTCATATATAATTTTATTTTAGACATTTAAACACATGATTCTGAGAAGGGGTCTATGGCTCCAAAATGGTTAAGAACCCCCTTTGTAGAGCGGCTGTTGTTTATGCTGCCGTCTTTCCCTTTGGAATGTTGATACTTAATCTGTTCCTGAGGGCACTATTTTCAGGAACATGTTCAAGGTTCAAACATGTTACCACTGTGACCAGACGATAGCAGTGACTGAGTTGTGCCACCATAATCAACTTTTCAGTGATTCCCTTCCCCACCCTCTTCCCCCTAAACTCCTGGAAGCTATGAACTGTTTGTCTTATTCGCTGATATTTCCCAAGCACATCTTATATTGTTTGACACATAACAGGCACTTAGCAAATATTTAATGAATGAATGATAGCTTTAAGAGAAAATATGTTTTCTTTGACTATTTGAATGAATCTGGGTTTTAAAGTCATATTTTTTGCAAAAAAAGTAAATGAGATATTTATATTCTAAAGAATTTATTCCATTTGTAAAAGGTATTTACAAGACATTAGAAATGTTTATGAACTGATACTAACCAGGTGATCGTCCAGCAGCTCAGTTTATCAGGGCACTGTAGACTCTCATACCTGATTTTTTTCAAAGCATTGTTATAATTAAACAAAGAGAACTGGAATTCTCCAAAGGCAAATATAGCTGCAGAGCGTTAGGATAATTAGATGAAGGAAAAAAAATTGGCGTGCGTGTTGGGAGTGTGTATAAATGTGTGGATGTGTTTGTATGTCTCTGTGTGTAAAGAGACCCAACCTGGTGAAAGAGTCTTTAAAGCTGTAAGTTGCCTTAGAGATTATTTTTCAATTTAATTTAACAAGTATTGAAACTGAAGCACAGAGAGGTTAAATGACCAGTGACCTCCTAATTGCTAAATCCAATAAACCCTTCTCAGACCTTATCTTATTTGACCACACTATTGCATTCGTGTTGTTTACCTTTTCCTTTTTCCCGAAGCCTGTTTCTGCCACTGAGGACACCCTCCCTCTGTGCTCCTACTCTTCGAGGAGATCACAGAAACCCTCCTGGTCTCCAGCCCTCATGGACAGCTTTGTCTTAGTGTAGTGTTTCTTATTATTGCCACCCCACCAATAGCCTTTTTTAAAGATATTTTTTTCCCCTTAATTCCCCCCACTCCTCCCTGCTCCCCATCCTCCGGTGGAATTTTAATACCACAGATATACTGTATAGCTGTTTATGTACTGTGACCGTTTAGAAGGCAACAAACCATTGTAATGTCTAAGATTTTTTTCATCCCCTAGAACCAATTTCTCCTTCTTGGGGTCAAGATCACCCTTGTTGAGAATGTATGCTCTGGTAGAGCCCAAATGTCACCAGACTTTTTCATCTTGTGGATTCGAACAAGGTTACCAAGGGCTCCAATCTCCACTCATTTCGCTAAGATAAATTCTAGTCTTTTCCATGAGATTGCCTCCCTCCTAAAACTGCTTGGGGTGTTTACCTGTTTTTATGAAATTATTCTGTTCTGTCTGCCTGTTTCTACCTGTTGGGGAGCTGGGAACACAGACACTGCCCTTCAAGATGAACTATAAAAAGCCGCCCTTGGTAATGACGGCCAAGCCCGGCAAAGTGCTGCTGGGGTGGGGTGGGGTGGGGGGAGTGAACCTCAGAGCCCTTGTGGTTGCTGCCACCACAACTGCCTGGTGGGGTGGGCAGACAGTTGCTGTCGCTGCTCTTGTTCTTGGCTGTAGGTGCCAGTGTTGGTGGCCTTGGTCTAGATATCTGGTCGAGTAATTGCTTGGTCAAGTATGTGCTGCAGCAATATATTGTGGTGACATAACTCCTTCAATTCCCACTTCACACAGTTACCTTCTCTAGGTGCATTCAAGATACCAGGTCAACTTGCAACATCCTAAGTGCCCTTGGTCTCTCTGGCTTCTAAGCTTGACTCACAATATTCCAACTTCCTGGAATAATCTTTCTTTTCCTCTTCAACTATTATAGTGACAATATCACTGTCAGTGACAATATCACTTTTTTCAGGAAGCTTCTTGGATGCCCCTTCTATTTGTGATATCCCTCCTGTGTGCTCCTAAGGAGTCCTAGATTCCTAGAGTTATTATATATAGATTGTTTATTTGTCTATATATCTATCCCATTATACTCTAAGCTCCTTGAAGGCAGAGAGCATGTAGGGTTGTCCAACTTAGCAACTAAAAATACAGGATGCCCAGTTAAATTTGATTTTAATATAAATAGCAAATAATTTTTAATATATGTTTCATAATTTAATGTTGCATATGGAATATACATACTTGAATATTTGAGTATGGGACATACTAGAAATTATTTGTTATTTATATGCCATTCAAATTTAACTGGTTATTCTGTATTTTATCTGGCAATCCTAAGGACATGGAATGTGCTTATTGTATTCCTAGTACAGTTCCAATCATCTAGGAGGCACTCCATAAATGTTTATGAAATGAATGCGTTTATTCTATTAATATATGCTGATGATATAGCAGTTAACAAAAACGAAAGTCTTTGACTTCTTAGAGATTACCTTTAGTGGGTGAATATAGATAATAAATAAGTAAAATATGTAGTATGTCAATATTGATAAGAGCTATGGAAGAAAATAAAGCCAAAAAGAGGATATAACATGTCTAACATGGAATTATTATTATTTTTTTCTCTCCAAACTTGCTCTATGTTCAGTCTTTCTCAACTCAGCTGTTGGCAAATTCACTTTTCCATTTGCTTGGATCAAACCGATGGTGCCCTTTCTTCTCCCTTTGTCCTTCTACATTCTATTTCCAACATAGCAACCAGACTGAGTCTTTGAGAATGAAAGCCAGATTGTGTCATTCCTCTCTTCATAAAATTCTAATGGCTCCCCATTTTTCTCATTCTGAAAGCCAACATCCTTAAAATGGTTCCCATGGTTCTTCATGATCTGATGCCACCCCCATGCCTTCTCTCCTGTCTTCCCCTCATTATATCTCTGAGCACTCCTCCAATAACTTTTTCTAGGGTGATCAACTTTAGCCATCTTGGTTTGCCCTGGATGCTCCTGGTTTTAGCACTCAAAGTCACATGTCCCAGGACACCCCTGAGTGCCTGGCAAACTTGGGCAGTGGCTCACCTTACATGCCACTGTAGCCATATATGCCTTTTTACTAATCCTCAGACATGTCGGCCACACTCACTCCTACGTTTGGCCTTGGCACGTGTTTGGAAAGTTCTTCTCCCTACATTTGCATGGCTAATTCTCTCACTACCTTCAAAGTTTTGCTCAGATGTCATTCTAACTAACGCTTGCCCTAAGCACCTTATTTATAATTACAAATCCCTTCTCATCCCCTCTGAACAGTGTCACTAACATCACCGACCTTGCTCCAGTTTTATTTCCATAGCAATTATCTACTTCCAACACACAGTATAAGTAATGCATTTATGCTTATTGTTTGTTTCCCTCTGTTAGAATGTAAGCCCCATGAATGTAGCAATCTTTATCTGTTTTGTTTACTGATTTGTCCTGAGTGCCTATAACAGTAACTGCCTAGTATTGCTGCTGGATTGATATTTGGTGAGTTGAACTGAAGAGGGATTGGAGGTGGTTTTGGATAGAGGGAATTGCAATGATAGATAATGGTCAGGGAAGAGGGTGGAGCTGTGTCAATTTAGGGGAAGAAACCTACAGGCAGAGGGAAAGGTACATCAAATGTCGTGGGCAGGAATGTGCCTGGCAGCTCCGGGAAAAGCAAGGAGGCAGTATGGCTGGAGCAGGGTGACCAAGAGGTAGTGGCAGGAGATGAAGTAGGAGAGGGTATGGTAGTTCAGATCATGTAGAGACAAAGGCCATGGCAATTGTTTGGCTTTTATTGTGAGTGAAATGAAAAGCCAGTTGGACAGTTTGGTGGAGATTGGTGACATGATCTGGTTCGGCTTTACCAGTTCACCTTGGTGGCTGTGTTGACAGCAGGATTTAGGAGCAAGGGCAGAAGCGGGGCGATGAGTCGTGAAACTCTGAGATAAATGGGGATGTGCTGTTGGTTCAAACAGTATTAATTGCTGGGGAGGTAGCAAGAAACAGCCAGAATCTGGGTGTATTTTGAATTAAAGCCAATAGAAAATGTTGATGATCTGGATGTGGGATGTGAGCAAAAGAGAAGTCAGGAGTAATTTCTAGTTTTACTTTTTGTTAAAGGAAACTTTTTCTCCAAGTATAACATGCACAC
This sequence comes from Cheirogaleus medius, assembly GCA_008086735.1. Taxonomy (NCBI): domain Eukaryota; kingdom Metazoa; phylum Chordata; class Mammalia; order Primates; family Cheirogaleidae; genus Cheirogaleus; species Cheirogaleus medius. The sequence continues at coordinate 72,215,785 of VBSM01000529.1, forward strand.
AGAAAAATGCCCAAATCTTAAATATACAGCTTGGGGAATTTTTCACAAAGGAGAAACACCCTTGTAATCACGATCCCCCAGCAAGACAGAGAACGGTGCCAGCTCCCAAGACGCCCCACATATGCTGCCTTTCAGTCTCCATCCCTCTTTCCCAAAGTAGCACTGTCACTGGCTTTCCCCACTAAGCACACCTGTATTCACAGGTTTTGATATGCCATGTTTTTATGATAATAGAAACAAAATAGTTTAAAATAGTTTCAAATTTCTATTGTGATTTATTTTTGACCAATTTCAAAATACTTAGAGGATGTCCTAGTTATCATTTTGTTACTGATTTCTAGCTTGTTTCTACTGGGGTCAGAGAATACATTAATGGTCTCGATATTTTGAAATTTTGGGGGATCTGGGGACTTGTTTTATGGCCCAGCATATAGTCAGTTTTGGTAAATGTTCCATGTTTCCTTATTAGATGCAGAATTTTCTATGTATCAATTAAGTCAAGTGTATTAATTATATCATTTAGTCTGATTGTTTAATAAGTAATTGAGAAAGGTATGTTAAGTATCCCATGATCATTGTGGATTTATCTCTTTATACTTTAGTTTTGTCAATTTTTGCTTTACATTTTGAGAGAATACAAATTTGAAATTTTCCTATTTTTTTGGTAGATTAATTTTTAAACATCATTATGAAATCTCCCTTTTTATGTTTGATAATAATGTTTACTTATCTCTCCTTCCATTCTTTCACTGTCAACTTTTCTGTGTCCTTATATTTAAGATGTGCTTACTGAGGTGACATGGTTGAATTTGTATAGGCACAGAACACCATGCCTGGCTCTACATGTATTTTAAACTCCAAAATATTATACTTACTTTGCAGTCAATAGACTCTTATATTTATACTCATACGTACCTTTCTATCGCTTTTCATTCCTTCTTGCATTTCTGGCTTTCCATCTGGGATCATTTTCCTTCTGTCTAAAAAACTCTCTTCAATATTTCTTTTAGTACGAGTATACTGACAACAAAATCTTTTTTTCCCTTAAAATTTGAAGAGTATTTTCACTGGATATAGACGACTAAGTTGTCAATAATTTCTTTCAGTACTTTGAGATGTCATTCTATTTTCTTCTGACTTCCATGGTTTTTGATGAAATCTTAGCTGCCATTGCTGTACTTCCTTTGAAGGTAACATGGTTGTTTTTTTTTTTTATCTGGCTGTTATTGTTGCTTACTTTTTGTCTTTGTCATTGGTAGTTTTACTGTGAAGTGACTAGTACTATATTTATCCTTCTTGGGGTTTGACATCTTTCATCTGTTTTTGAACATTCTCAGATATTATCACTTTAAATATTGCTGTTGCTCCCATTTCTTCTCTAATCCACTTCTGGAGCCTCAGGTACACTTGTTAGGATTTTACCATCTCTCATAGGTCTCTTGCACTCTTTTTTGTATTTTCGTTCTTTTTTTTCTTTTTGTGCTTTGTTCTGGGTCTTTTCTACTGAGCTATCTTACAGAACTAATCCTCTTTCATTTGTGTTAATTGCCATTAAACTAATCTGTTGAGTTCTTAGCTTTAGTATATTTTTTTAGTTCTAGAATTTTTCCTTGATTTTTTTTTAGATTCCATTTCTCTGGTGAAACTATCTTGTCATCTATTTTTTGAACATATGAATCCATGTTTGATAACCTCATTATCTGGATCATCTGTGGCCCTATTTCTGTCGCCTTTTTTCTTTTTGTCCTATTTCTTCTTCTTTTTTTTGTTGAATGCCATATATTTTGTATGAAAAATTGTAGAGACTCTAGATGATTATTCTAGAGGTTTCACTTTATACAATGGTAGGCAGATAAAATAGGTGCAGAAAAACTCAATCTAATCTGTATCACTGAAAAAAGATTGGGTTTCAGAATTTGTAAGGCTCTAGGGTCGTCTGCCTGGGTTCAACCTGTAGGCTGGGTAATATTGGGCAAGTTAATATTTCTATTAATCAATTTTCTCAGTGATAACACAGGGAAATAATAGTACTTTCTTCACAGGGTGTTTAAGAAGATTAAATGAGTTAATATATGAAAGGTACTTAGACTAGTACTTGACACATATTAAGTGGTCCATAAGTGTTTGCTAGTGTAGCTATTAATTCATGCCCTGATCAGACATATTTTAAGGCCAAAATCTTTTCCCTCCATGACTGTTATTAAAAATATTAATTGGAATGGCTGCTAATGGAATTCAATATGTGGAAAAAGATTAGACCTTGTTAGAGGATAGGATCAAGAAATAAGGCGGAATTATAAAACTTAAAAGCTCTTGCTATATTGATAATAGAGTCAAAGAGGTAAGGAAGACATCTCAGCGTTGATCCATGGTTATACCAGATAATTACATGTAATTCAGTCAATTCCCATACTGCTAGGAGGAGTTTCAAAGTGCAAGTCTCCCACTGTAGGGGGAATTTTGAGAACTGGTCAGTTTTTTACCTGTTTGTCTCTGGGGTGGAAGTGAGGGGTGGTCAGAGAAAGCAAGGCTCAGGGAAAGAGAGTGAATAGCTTCCGTTCTCTCTCCATTCTCTATCTCAGGCTTTGTCTTTACTTCCTTCTCGAGTGGGCTCTAGGAAAGATGTTCTATCAAACTGAGAATTAGACACAATTTCATTAGAGAAGTTCCCAACTAATGGTTCTTTCTCACTCTTATAAGTATCATCCTAGTAGGATCATTCCAGTTTGATCGGATTCAAGGTACATGATTATGCCACAGACACTGTACATGAAGCAATCTGTGTTTTGACTGGTGATAAATTGATAATCACCTACCTGGTTAAGCCATTCCGCAGGGAGGTAGTTAATATTGTGAAACTTCAATAAAGTTGGCTGTCAATGCAATAGATATTGCAGGTGAACTCCTTGATCTCTCATTGTAATCCTTTGAATCTCTGTTATCCATCACTCTATAATACATTTGTTTAGCAGGGAAATAGGCTTCTAAAATCTCACCATCAAAGTAAGCCTCAACAATAATGTTTCTAAATCTGACACACAAGTCTCAACAACAGTCAGAATACTATTTAGCTATTAAATTTAGTGAGGTGATGTAAATTTACAGGATGGCAAGAGATTAAAAAGTGTTCCCTTTTGTTTTCTTGGACAATAAAAAGTTTTGGAAGTATCCTTCCTGCACTCCCCTTACCAATCAGGCATCTGAGTAGGAGGTTTTGGTGTCAAGCTTCCCTCTTCCCTACAGGTCAAATGAAGACTTTCAAAAGTTCATGAGCTTTTCCTATGTGAAGTCGTAAGCGGTGGAAAGTGGAGTAAGAATTGGATTATAGAAGATACAGCTTTATTCTCATGAATGGAAGCAAAACTGTTAAAAAAACCAAATAATATTGACTGAGGGTTTTTATTTAGTAAAAAAGATTTAATTTAATTTAATTTAATTTTTTCAAGCTATCTTAGTTTTATTGTCAAAATGAGTTATCACCTCAGTAATTCTTCCAGGAGAATTTGTATTCCACAAAGGCCAAAACTCAAGAGTAAAACCAGTCGTGGCTCCACTTAGCATTTCTAGGGTGTTATGAAGAAGACATTTGCTCTTCCCCTGGTATATTTTGAATTTATATGAACATTCTAATGAATGATCTTATTGTGTGTAGTTCAATCTCCTGAGGAAAGAATTTTCTTCTATTTAATCTCAGGAAATAGGATCGGCTCTGCCAAAGTATTATAGAACCTAAGGAAACACTTCCTGTATTTAAATTAAGCAGCTTTAAAATTGCTTAGAGGTGTCTTACTAATTAGAATTCCAGTGGAGAAAGCTTGGGAAGATTTCAGACTGTATCTGAATCCACTTCTTTTCTACTCCTGGTGGGAATTTTGAAGGGATTTTCGTTGTTTCCCTAGGCGGTCAATTATAGACCTTCTTTTCCCAGTAATTTTTGAATTCATTATTCTCAAATATCAAAATGCATAAAGGAAAATATATTCTTTAAGCTATGGCATAAGACATAGTGATTCAATCAAAGGTTTCTTACAGTTCAGAAAAAATTCCAGTTTTCCTCATCTTTATTCAGAATTGTCTTGGGAGAAGTATGGAATCAAAGCCTTCTGAGGAAATTGACTTCTCTGCATGACAGTAAGCTCCCTGAGGACAGGGACATGTATGTTTCATCCTAACTTCTCTCAGAGCACCATGCACAATATTTTGTAGAAAGTACATGTTCAATAAATGTGTAATTAAATTTAGTTATGCATATTGTCTTGAAAAATACTTCTCAGGTATTGCAGTGCATTCTGATAATTCAGAAAAAGATGGGTTGTTACAAGATGTGTTTCAATGAATCTCTAGGTCATTTTATTCGTAATCAATCTCTCATACCAGTAGGACTCTTTTGGTGTTAGCAGAATGCTGCTAGCTAACAGGATGTTTGCTTTGACTTTTGACCCTATGCTAATTAAATTTAATAAAAGTTCTGGGAAGCAGGGGAGGCAAGAATAATACTTCAAAAATATATTTTTTAACATATGGTGCATTATTATTTCCAAAAAGAAAATTCTAATGTGGTAATTAAAACAAATTTTCACAGATTTATTGGAGACATTGTGCAATATTTTTAATCCTACTAAGAAGCAATAAGTCCAAATGTACAGAAGAGATATAGTAATAATAGCTAATATTTATTGAACACTTAGATGAGCCATATTCCTTTTTTTTTCTTCACATCTAAGAATTTATTCAATACTTTCAAACAACTGTAAGTTTGGCACTCTGATTAACATTTTATATATAAAGAAGCCAAAGCTCAAAGTTTTCACATGAGTAAATTCTGGTTTAGGTAACAAGACAGACTGAACTAATGTGGACAACCCATTATGTGCTCTTCTCTCCTGCCCACTTCCACTGTTTATATTGTGATAAAATATACATAACATAAAATTTACCATTTTGATCATTTTTAAATGTAGTTCAATGGCATTAAGGTACACCCTCATTATTGTGTGACCATCATCACCACCCATCTCCAGAACATTTTTCCTCTTTCCAAACTGAAACTCTGTACCTATAAAACTGTACATCCCCACCCCCCTTTCCTCTCAGCCCTGGCAACCGCCATTCTACTTTCTGTGTCTATGAATCTGACTCCTCGAGGTAGCAGATGCTCCACATTCTTAACCTCTAGGAATATTGCCTCTCAGGGCTGGGTCGCATTTTCCATTTTTTATTCAACAATTTGCTTTTTCACAGGTGACCACCCATGTTTTCCATCCAGTGTGATTTGAGTCCTAGGTATGTGGGCCTATGCTGATTTTAGTGTCATATTAAAGGCTTTGGATCTTTGAATAGCATTTTATCAGATGCTTCCAAGGACTTGCCAGAAAATTCTGACTCATCTACCTTGTATTTCTAATCCATGGTCAGTTCTGTTCCAGGACATCTTTGATCACTGGACTCTGAAGAATTTGAAGAGTTTACCAAGGTGCTTCATTTTGTTAACTGCTCCCAGTGAGTCTTCATGTACTATGTGAAATTCCATTAATGTGTAACTCAATGTCGTTGCATTCAGACAAAGCCAGTCCACGACATTATCTGAAAGAGGAAAGAACACTTGAAGGGACACAGAGGTAATAAACCACTATTGTTATTTACTGCACAGAGGATGAGCTTAAAGAGATTTTAAACCATATTAAACCTCTGTATGAAAAAGTGGATAGATAGATTTATTTGATTTGGGAAAGAAATATGGCCCCTGCAATCATGACCACACAGTAACAAGGCTGAGATCATATAAGCAAGAGAGTAAAAGATCTGGGATCTTGCTCACTATTGTGTGGGGCTGGTGCACAGTAAATTTCCAATTAACATTTGTTGAATGAATCAACAAAATTGCTATTAAAGGAGATTTTCCAGGACACCAGACCAAAATACCAAAACCATGATCATCTCAAAGGGACCTCACTCTAAATTTACTCAGGCAGTTTGAGTGGTCGTGGGGAGAAGCAGTAACCAAATGCTTGCTCCTTGTAAGATTCACTGTGTCCGTTCACTCATATACTTTATGGCATAAAGGAAGCTGCTGTAAATGGGGACCTGTGGAGCCAATTAGGCTTTTGCTTGATCTTCAGCATTTTTTGTTTGTTTATTTGTTTCCCCTACTTAATAATACTAATATGTGAGAACAGTGGGGTGGGATAATCTCAGATGAGTCACTTTGATTTCTCATCTATAAAGAAATGGGATTATGACAAGTGAGCCTTGAAATCCATTTCAGCTATCATCTTGTTCTTGCAACCCACCCTTGCTAGCTGGGTTTTGTACATTTTGGTATGCACAGAATTTCTGATCTTAAAAATTATTTGTAAATGGGAGGAGTACAGAAAGAAAATGGGGTGGGGTGGTGAAATATAAAGAAGCAGTGGAAGAATGATTGATCCATTGGTCCCATATTTTAAAGAGTTTCATCAGATGAAGAATGAATTTCCCAACAGGAGAGACTGAGTGATGGTTTTCCTCCCTGCAGTGTGATGTTATATAACCTTTCTGAAAAGGCCTGTGCAGATCTCATCTCTGGCATTCCACGAGCAGGACTTTCTCCAGCTGGCTCCTTTTTCCCACCCTGACTCACACACTTTACAATGTGGCAACCTACTGCTTCTGGGAATCCTGGGACAAGATTCTCAAGACTGGATAATATTTTAGAAAGAGGTCAACAGGCTGCTGTAACCCCTCAGCTAAAATAGTTTCTATTTCTCTAGGTTGAGCAAGGATTTGCTTTTCCTTGCTTTAGGAATTACCCTGTTTGTGCAAGCAGCTGTCAGGTTAGTATGATGGGGAGGAGGGGTTATCAAGTCTATTTGCTTGTCTTCTCGTTTCTTGGGAAACCATCTATCCTGTAATTATTTCAGATACCAGTTCTAAATTTCATAAAGTTAAGCTTATTGAATTTTAGGACATTATTTCCAGTAAGCTCCAAACTGTGTATGAAAAAAATTAATGTAACATCTGTAATTCTTTTAAAAATTATAAATAGCACTTTATTATACCTTAGGAACTTTATAGACTTAAAAAACAAGTCTTTTCAAAAATTACTTTAAAATATAAATTAGCCATGATCCTCTAGTGAATTAGGAAACTCACACTTTTGATAATAATCCTGTTTACTTGGGACTAAAATGACCCCTTCTTGGATCATACCACATCCAGTTATAGTTGAATACCAATTGGAGTCACCATCGGAACTCTACCATAGAATCAAATTACAACTGGAGACCCAAACAGTGATTTTGGTAAAAGGGAGTTTGGCATGCAGAAGATGCTCAATAGCTATTTATTAATGAATAAAGCTGAAGAAACTTCTAACTGAGCACTTTTAATGAGGAGTTTTTTGATGCTAAGTGTCGTAGATCTAGCTCAGCCTCTGTTACAAACTAATGTCTGTGGACAAGTTATTTCACTTCCGTGAGGCTCAGTTTCCTCTCTGTAGAAGGAAGAGGTTGTCAGTGTTTTTCAGACAGTGATTTCCTGTTTTCGAATTAAGTCTTATAAAAATTCTAATAGACACAATAGGTAAAAGTAGACTCTCTTGGGTTGAATCTGGGGAGGCAGCCTGGAACCCTACCTCCTCCTGCACCCCAGAGCCCTGCCTGCTGCAGCACCCCCTCTACCCCCACAGTGCACAGTGAAAACGACCAGATTTAATGGTCTATTAGGTCCCTTTCCAGCTGTGACTTTCGAGGGCAGTGTTAATAATCAGTGTTACAAGGAGCTGTCTGGAGGCCAGTGGAGGGTACTTGAGGACATATTCTAAGAAGTGCTTCTTTAGAGTGTCATCTTCTCCTCTCAGACCTATTCCGGCCCCTGCAGTCTCTAACCCAGTTGATGGCACCATAGTCCATTTTGTCTCCTACGCTTGAAACTTGGGAGTCATCCAAGAGTCTTCCCTCATGGTCCATGTCCAATAAACCACCAAGTGCTCTCAGTTTTGATCTCTGAATATTTCTTAAACTTACCATTTCCTCTCCAGCCCCATTTGCCACATCAGAGGTCCTTGTCCTCTTTCTCTGGGATGATCACAACAAGCTCCTGGTCAGTCTTCTGACCTTCAGTCTGAGTCTTCCCCTTTATGGTTTTCATTGTTCTCTGTTGCCCAGGGGACAGATCCAGTCTTGATGGGAGGGCAGAGAAGGCTTTCCATGACTGGCCTTTCTTCCCACCTCTCCAGTCTCTCCTCCTGTCACTCCCATCTTGTGTTTTATGCTCTGGCAATATCCTGCTGCCTGTAGTTCTTTGGGTATACCATGCAGATTTATACCTTCACCACTTGTGTCATGGTGACTCTCCTCCTATAATGCCCTCTCCCCCTCTTTCTGTAGCTAATTTGTGATCTTTCTTTAGGACTCAGTGCACATGTCATCCCTCTAGAAAGCCTTTGATGACCCTTGGCTGAGTTAAGGGTCCCCTTGTGTCTCTTAGTACTCTGCACATTGCCACCACATTGTATTAAAGTTATCTACATATATGTCTCCTCTACTAGATTGTGACTCATTGAGGACTAAGTCTTATTTCCTTTTACATCTCTTACTCTCCAGTGCTTGGCAAGTGAGTACCCACCGGGCACACAGTAAGTGGCCTACCATGGGGTGCTCTCTGGTCTCCACACATCAACTCACTGATTCAGTTTCACTTGAGATTCGTCAAGAGATCCAAGTGGCTTTAGGGCAAGTGAAGGGCTAATGAGAAGTACAATACTTTCAAAATTTAAAAACCACTTTGTCACATAAAACAGTATTTATTCTATTCTAGTGTTTATCATAAGTCTATTTTAGACTTTAAAAGTACTATTTACTTTTCCTCTTAAAAAACTGCATCATTTAAGAAGAGAAACGTCAAAATATACAAGTAAACGATACTGAATAAATTTATCCAAGTAAACCGTTGGGTCTTTTGAGTAAATTTCCAGTTGTTCCTTTGTCCTAACATGAGCCTCATGGAGGGGGATTGCTTGCTATTTCCCCCAACCTCGGCACTTGAGAATGTAGTCAGGAGAGTGATCTTCTTCTCTATGTAATCTCTCTCTTCTTGCCCAGTGCCAGGGCCATCACTAGCCTATATGGCTTCTTTGTGTGAATTAGGAAACAACTTCTTTGGGGTGATGCGGCCCCAAAGGCACAGGGCTTAGCAAAAGCTGCCTCTATGGGCACATTTGTGAAGTGCACAGACTTTTTCTGCCTGATGCAAACAAAGAGCCACACATCTGGCCTCCAAATGGTAATCTGGGGCTGCCAACGGAGCAGGAAAAGGAGTAGATTCAGTCTCTCCAAAGAGTATCTTGGTGGGCTTTCTTGTTAAGCCCAGCTTGCCACTCTGATGGGGCCAGACAGTGGCATTCTGCAGTGCTTTCTGAGCTCTGACCCAGAGAAATCCCTTCTTTGTCACTTTGTATAGCTCATTTTGCTAAGTGACAAAGCTGAATCTGTCACATCAAGAGCCAAACAAAATAGTGATCACCCACTCGTATGTGTGGAGCCTCTTCATTTTGATGCACTTTGTGGGAAGCGTTATTCACGAGCAGTTAATTATTGGTCTTCATGCATAAAATGAATGTGACATTTGAGGCAGATGTTTATTGTTTGTTACACATATATATAGTATCAAAACTCCAGCTACTGAAATTGGCCAAAATTACCATCACAAAGCACTGCGTTTGTACATTCGGGGTCATATTCTGATCCCTGACTTGCAGAAGCAGCACACTGATGTGGAAATGTACACATGGACAGACTTCTCTTTTTATTGACAAGATGAATGGAGTTGCTCGAACAACTGTGCTCAGACTGAAACAACTGCTGAGTTCCACCAGGGGCTGCTGTTGAACTTCTAAAAAAAGATCATATTTTGGAGGAGAAGGGTGGGTAGTGGGGGATGGAAAGGGAGGGATGGGAATGGGGGAAGAGGAATAGAAAAAACAAATCTTGGAAGAAAACCTGACATTTCTGTCTGAGGTGAAGCATGCTTTGCTGATGCCACACATGGAATGTTTCTGAAGTGTCAGTAATAAATACTTCTATCAGAAATCTTCATATTCTATATCTCTGCTTATCATACCCCAAGGAGAGTCATACAAAGACATAGCTGTCAGGGTCTAATTTTGGATCTGAAAACTATGGCGGTTGTCAGGCATCTTTTCCCATGTGTGATATTTATCTTCTCTCACAAACAAACTGAGTGCAGGGTTTTTAATTAATTTCCAAGTGTCTCCCATGGTAATTTTCCCCCTTAATATATTAATACAATGATTTAAACCTTCATTCAGAGGCAGCCTTTTGGTTGAAAATCACTAAAGGCTTAGATGGTGTTTAGTGTTATCAATAAGCTACACGTTCGTTGGTTTGCGGAGAATCAATAAAGTTGCCCTTCCCTCGTTTTTATTTTTAGAGGCATCAGTGGGATTTTATCTCTTTTAAGTATATTAAGGAAATCACGGGTGAGCTGATTTTGTTATTTTTCTTCTTTTGATTGGAGGCAGTTCTTAGGCTGTTTCTCCTATTGCTTGTGGAAAACTTACTTTAAGAAAAGTTCTTGATTTGATGATAAAGGAATTCTTTCTTCTTAAAGTATTCGCCTTCAGAAAAACTTGAATTTTTTTTTATAAAAATGCCAGAAATAGACCACTGAAAGGAGCATACCCCTGAAATACACAAATCAACTGGGGGCCAGCAAGTGAATTCATCTTTTCTTTGTCTGTCCAATATCCCTCTTAATAGAAAACATGGAATAAAAAGCATAACATAATAAAAATTCTAAAAACAGGAGTAAAATTAGAATTATAACGTATGCCTCTTAAACAGTATATTTTAAAAACAAATGAACATATACCAGTTAGCTAGCTTTAACCATTCCGCAATGTATATATACTTCAAAACATCATGTTGTACATGATAAATCCATACAATTTTATTTGTCAATTAAAAAATAAATAAATTTGAGGGGAAAAAACTCCCCAAACAAACAAACCAAATGAAAATGAAAGTGATGTCTTTCACCATAAGAAGTCACATTTGGATGAGATTTATTTATTTATTCTTGGCAATGCTTATATTTCTATGTAATATTATTATGCTCTCAGCTAAAAAGGTTGACTCAGATTTCATAAAGATTTTTTTCTCCATTCACCTTTAGGATATTTGATTACTAGGGTGATAGGGCAGTCCTTGAAGAAATATTTATCTTTCTTTGAAAAAGATACTCAAATATCATTCGAAAATCATAGCAATAAAAGGTAGATTCCTAGAATCTTATATGAAGCTTTTAATTACTGACAATTAAGGATTAAATTCTTGGAAATGCATGAAACTCCTTCTTCTTATAGGACTGGAGATTATATGTGTGACTTTTTTTTCTTGTATGAGGATTTCTTTCTTTCTCTCCTCAACTCCAGCACCTGCCATACAAACATTTTTCCTAGATCCATTAGGAAAATGTAATAACCAAATATCTATCTAGTGAGAAAGAGATTTCTAAAGTTCGGCTCTGCGTTAATTTGTATTTTTTTCCTGTCTTGCATGTTGTATGTAAGCACCACAGAAATCAACCTTTTGAACACAGATTGATTCTGACAGCTTTTATTTTATGTGATTTCCAAGAATTGGTATAGAAATGCTTCTTAATTGAAATAGTTCTTCCTTTTTGGTTTTTATTTTATTGTCCTTTACTTCTTGACATCTTGTACATTAAATCAGAGGCTGTTTTAGAGACATGAAATGACAGCTTTTTCAGAGCCCGACTCTGGGTCCTGATAGATCTGCATTTCTCAAAGCAGACAAGTTGCTCTCGCCAGCCTCGGAGAAGCTTCCTTCATGATGGGCACGTCACCTAGAAACACAACCATAAACTGCAGGTTAATCACCAAGGAACGGCTCGTGTCAATTCCCCACGGCCCTGCTTCCTATCTGAGAGGAATAAAGCCAAGAACTATTTTTTCTCTGCTATTTAATTTAACAGAATCTGGGCTCAACTTTGGTTTGAAATTATATTTCCTCTCGGCCAGGATGGAAAGGCTACTCATGTAATTTAGTAGTGCGTTGTAAAGAAAAATCAAAGCGTCCTCATGGAATGTTTTTCCCCGTTGTATCTTCCCGTCATGAGAGAACACATAAAGTGAATGAAATGTGACACAGGCATGCACAGAGAACCCATTTGTTACACTGAAATTCTGAGGAAAACGCTATTTGTGTTGCTGTGATGTTTTGAAGTTAGAAAAGGGTTATTTGGGGAAAAAATGTATTTATATCAGTCAGTAGAAATAAAAATGAGACAGGAAGCAAAAATATGATAGCACAGTAAAGAGCAGCACAGCAGACCAGCCCAGCCCTCGTTAGAGATAGAAAGCAAACATTTCATAATGGGAACGGTAACAACATGAGTATTCGAGATTTGTTTTTCAGTTCCACCTAACTCTTTGTAACTTTACAATGTAAGATTCAGAAATTGGAGCCAATTACCATAATATGTGGTGGTTTGGTGGGAGCATGTTCTACATCAGACAGTTAAAAGGTTTTATTGCTATTAGGAGCATGTTAATGCCCTTGATAATGTCTCTACTTGCTTTGTAATGTCTCTTGTTGAAGTATAGAATTCTTTTATCTTCTTATTACATTATGCAAAAACTTGAATTGAAAAGATATTTGCAGGAACATTTAAAGTAGTGCATCAATCAGCTTCAAAGAAGAGAAAATGTTCTCAGAATAGCTTATAAAAGGATAACTGTCAGTTTTATTTTGGATGAACAAAGGCGGCAACGTAAAAAGCACTTTATTGTAAAAGCATACTGTGCAATTCAATAAATATGCCATATAAATATAAAAGAGAAGAAAGTTCATAATTATCTGATGACTTAAATGTAATTTAAGTAACACTTTTAAAATGCACCTAGCAGTGAAGTACTCTTTTTCTAGTGAGTACTGGGTTCTAGCCTCTCAGTGCCCATTAGGTGATAACTTAACACTCTCTCTCTCTTTCTCTCTCTCTGATCACATAAGGATTTGAATGGATTAGTCATGGTCCTGTTTTTAATATAGCTTTAAAAGATACAGAAGGAGTGTGTGTGAAAAGCATTAGCAAAAGTTTTAACAACCACTTAATGGTGCAAGGTTTTCAAAATGATTTGTTCTTATCTGCACGGTATTCAATCGTTTCTCATTGTCATTGCTGCTATAAGACAATTTCAGATTTGAATGTAACTGTATTGTGACTTGAAATAGCATTTCCAGGCGTTTTATGTTTATTAGGAAAATCCATTAAAAGTGTCATTTCTGGACTTTCTAAATCAGCGGTGCTTTTTTACTTTTTATATAAGTATATATTTACACTTTCCTTAGAAATATTTTTCTTATTTTAGAAAGATAGTTTTTGATTGTAAATGCTAACTATACCCCCTTATTTTTCAAATACGTTCCCCAGGTCATGAATTTTAACCAGATAAACATTGCAGAGATGATTCTTTTTGATAAGGTTTAAAAATCTACAATGTGAACTACCTATTTAAAGAAAATATTCAGTTTCAGCACATGAAAAGCATAATATAAATTTTCAGAACAGGAAAAAAATCTACAGAACTGAACTTTTCTATAACTTATATTTCTACACATATCAATATGTATCTAGGCATGGACAGTCAGTTCCTTGCATGCAGAAGGCACTTTTAAATTATTTGTTGGTTAAGGTTAGAATATAAAAAGAAATATCCCAATCAGTAAAAGTCTGTCTTTTTGTTTTGTAACCTGACAAAGGGTCATTAATCCCTTATTAAATATAGTAATATAAATTTTCTCCCAGACTCAGGTCTTTTCAGGAGTCAAATAATTTCATTTGACGTCAAATAACCAGGCTAATTCACACTCCCACACCGTTGTACCTTGTAAAATTATATTAATGCTTGTAACATTTCTAAGAAAAAAAAATCTTCATTTATTTTAAAACTGCAAATATGGCACCTTGTAATAAGAAATCAATTCATAACTTTATTTGTGACATCATTTTGCTGGCAACTTATTTCTCATGGCTATTGTACATGATGCCTAATTCGTTAAAATAATTTTCTCCTGCTTTCCGTGGGTGTCACACAGACTCTTTACAGAAACAGTACTCAGTCCACTGCCAGTCTCTGATATACCCCATTTTCTCGTTGTTCCTTTTTCTTGGCCTGTTTGGGAACGCACTTATTTTGAAAGTACGAGGAAAATTATCTCATAAAAGAAATTTAATAACAACAGACTGAGATTTCAAAAACGTAGAATTCTTAAGTTATTGAACTATGGGAAAAGCTGTAATTTATAACCAGCAAGTTAGTATGTTGTACACATCTGTGTACTGTTTCAGAAAATAAAGGTTGTTACCATAGCAACTGCCACATAATATGGAACATACGTTATTTGTGAGATGCCAGGCTTCGTGTTAAAAAAAAACAAAACTCCCTCCCCATGGCTGCTCCATGATGTTTCCAGGATTTCTACCTTTTCTTTATTGTTGTAAGGGATTCTCATCTTTTCTGTCCTGTCATTTTAAATAATCTTTTTATTTTCATTTTCTCATTCTTTTAGAGCTTGTTAGCTACATTAATGAATTTGCATAGTACTGTTATGAACTGGTGACCACTTCTAAGACATTTTCTCACCTATTCTTATTTTGTTAATTTTTAAGGAAGTCTAATTAATTTGTTTAGATATATTTATTATATTAGTAGTAAGAACACATTTAATTATTGTGAATACAACAGGTGTACATGGTAATATTTTATCTGTTGGCCCTTTGAGGATTTTATAATTTTGTGTTGTATGACCACTATGGTATTTAACCACTTTTTAAGAAATAAAATTGTCACTTAGAAGTACATATTTGTTTTATAAGGGCCATTTTTCATTTGAAAATTTGTATGTCACATTTAATTTCACTTGAAATCATCATTTAGATGGGATTGATCATTTTATGATGTCAAAATGTAACTTCTTAAAAAGAGTAGATTTCTAGTCTTTTAGTAAGTGGTAATGCCAAAGAATAAGATAGCTGACAAACAATTCTGAAGTCTCAATTTTAATCGAAGTCCTTTTAGTTTTATAGGCAGAATAATGAATCAATAAAAGGAAAGAGGTAATAATGCAAAATAGAGGACCCTCCGATATGGCTGGACAAGAGCTCAGAATGTCCAACTGGTTTGAAATAAAAGTCTGAAAACAGCTTGACATATTAGAAGAATGGTTTTTGACTCTGGTTGGATCTATTTTGTGGCAGAGATTTTTGATAATGTAGATGTATCTGATAAGATTGAATTTCTTGTGTTTGGAGAGGGTTTAGTCCAGATTCAATATATTATTGCAATCATTGACATATTTTATCAGGCTAGAGGTTTTCTGAAGAGTAGCATTTGGGTTTTTCTTTCTGCTGGGACAGGACGCTGGGTACTAGCTCTCTGTAGGGACAACTGTCTCTGTATCTTCAGACTGGTTCTGTGTCATAAAAATGTACTGTATCAATCCTAAAAACAAAACACTTCTGGTGAAAAATGGCAGAATGAGTAATACTCCTCCTTTCTTAAAAAAGTAATGGTTTAATCAATAAACATTTATTAAGTATCTATGTACCAGGCACAGTTTTGGGGATATAAAGATGAATAACAGAGTTTCCTTGTCTCCAGGGAACTCACGAATCTAACCAGGGAGGAGAAGCGCACCACTACCTGCCACAAGGAGCTGTGTGCTATATGCGGTTTTTCCATAGGCCTCACCAGTCAACAACAACAATGACAACAGTAATGGTAGCCAACATTTATTGAACATTTACTTTTTGGCAGGCACCTCAGATGTATTTAATCCATGCAATGGTTTTACTGAGAAGAAATTAAGGCTTAAAGAGTTTGAATAATTGTCTAAGATTACACAGTGGAGTAGGGATTCTTATGCCTGTTACACCTAAAACAATATCTAAAATACCACTTGTCCCTCTTCACTCTTACCATCCTCGCCCCTGGCACCTTCGTCTCTCACTGGGCTCTGCAGTAGCTGCCTGACTGGCTTCCCTGCTCCCTTTGCCTCTAGGGTCCATCTCCACGCAGCTCCCGGGGCTGCTGGTATGAACATAAATCAGATCACGTGTCTCCTGGGCGTGGCCCCTTCTGGTGGCTTCCCATTACACTGAGAATATGATCTGAGCCGTTATCCACGGCTATGCAGGCCCTGCAAAGTTTGCCACCCCCACCCCCACCCACCTTAAGCTTCACTTCTTACTGCTGTCTCCCTTGCTTGTTCACTATGGTTTAGACCAGGGATCAGCAATACTGCTTCTGTAAACGGCCAGGTCGCAAATATTTTAGGCCCTGCAGGCCATACAGTCTCTGTCACAACTGTTCAACCTTGCTATCATAGCATGAAAGCAGCCACAGATAATAAGTGAACAAATGAGTGTGGTTGTGTTCCAATAAAACTTTATTTATATAAACAAGCAGCAGGCTGGGTTTGGCCTGCAGACCGCAGTTTGCTGATGGTTGTTTTAGACTTACTGTCTTTCTTTGTGTCTCTCCAATTTACCAAGCTTTTCCTACCTTAGGGCCCGGATTCTGTTTCCCAGTCTTTCCTGGCCTGCCTCTTCGTGGCCATGGAGCCCCCACAGTGCGTGAGAGACTGACTTGGCTTCCAGGTTTAAGTAGTTCCCCTCTACCCTATCTGAACCCATCATCGCCTATTTTATCTTCTTTACAGTTCTTACGACAGGAAAAACCTTGTGAATTTATTTACTTTCTTGTTTCTTGTCTGTGTCCCCCTCGGTAAGGGCCGGTCCAGGTGAGGAGAAATCCTTTTGCCTTGCTCGCTGGGCTGGTTCCACCAACTGGAGCAAAGCCTGGGGCCCAGAGCAGGTGCCCAGAAAGTATCTTCAGTTGCATGGAGCACAAGCCTGGCTGAATCCAACGCTTGTGCTTTTAAAGATTTCTCAACATCCCCCTTCTGGAATAATGAGGTCACCCCAATAATTTGAGGGATTTATCACACTGGCCTCAGGGGACCTGGCAAAGCTCCACCCCCACGTGTTTCTGATTGGCCCAGGGAATTTCCCCCATGGGTGTGTGAGCAAAGCTGACGCCTTGCCCCCTGGTGTCATGGAGTGTTGGCCTTCTTATGCTGTTCCTGCTGCTGGGTGTCACTGCTTCCCTCAGGCTCCTCCACTGCACCTACTGCATGGTTCTGCATCAATGGACACCTTGCTTGGACTCCTTGTGACACCACCTCTGGGTGTCACAGAGTCCACTTGGCCACATTGCAGCCACCTCTGTAGAGCAGCAGAGCCTTTTGCTGGGACTACCCTTCCTTCCAGTCCCACTAGATGCCACCACTTCAATGAGCCAAGCTGCCTCTGATCAATGGCGGAGTTAGGAAGAACATCCTCTTTTCTGTTTTCTCTCAACATAGTGGTTTTGAGTTAGTGCGGCTTATGCCCCCAAATGGAAGAACTTTCCAATTTTACTTACCACCATCTCTCTTCCTAAATGTGATAGCTGATACTTACATGGTGCTCATTGTGTGCCTGGCACCGTTGGGAGAGCTTTAGGTACGTTAACTTGTATCATTCTCACAACAGACCCACGGGACAGGAATACTATTATCATCATCTCCACTGAGACCAGAGAGAGATGGGTGGGTCCTCTGATGCAAGAGATCAATTTCATGCTCCACATCTCCTTTCTACTCTTATCCTGGTGCTAGTTACCCGCTCAGTGCCCATGTGCAGAGATTCCTGGGTGCACACCACTGGTTTGCTAGATCTGTGCAATTATGGATGACCTTAGGCTCAAGTGAGGACTGTTCTCCCTACACCCTTCTTCAAGTAAGGTGTGAAAGTAGATACTTGAACTGTGTCTGTAACACAAAAGAGGAGTTGGGAACTCTTTAGGGAAGAAAGGGAGATTTGGAATGCATCCTGAAAGATGAATATGATTTTGCCAGTCAGAGGCTTTGGAAAGGACATAACCAGACCAAGGGGCCGTACAAACTGCATGCCCTGCAAGACAGGGGCAGGCCAACAAGTGGCAAGAAAGAAGGCTGAGCAAGGAGAATGGGCTTGACTTTGAAGAGCCTTGATGGTAATGGATTTGGACTTTATTTTGTAGGCAAGGATAGGCATGGGAGAGTGGGGGACTAGTGACCGCTTTAACACACAAGAGCTCTATATGAAAGGGCTCTCGATACTCCTGTGGAGTGGAAGTTTACAATCTGTGGTTCAAAGTCTCCTTGACATCTTCTTGGTCTGTGGGTAGTCTGTGGACACCTCTTGTAATATTTTTTGGGACAAGACTCTACTTTCATGGCTCTAATGCAAATTAATTATTGATAATGCCCCATATCAGAATTGGTTTCATTCTTCTCATTTTTTGTGATAGTTTCACATCTCTACACCTATTCCCACCCTCTGCCCCCATACGAGTGAAGATTATTCTTGAGTTTTATTTTACTGGAGTGGCCCCCAGAGGTTCTAGAGGACCCCACTCATGCATATGACATCACAACCTGATTGTCTTCAATGGCTTCATCCAGGTTAACCAGTCTTTGGGCCCTATATCATATCTCCCAGCCACCTCCCAGCTGTGAGGATTATGAATGCACTAACTCTTAGCCTAGGGAGCTATATGCCAAGTGTGGTCACCTCTAATGACTTCGGAGGCTCTCCAGTTTTCATATTAGGCACTTTTTTACGTTTCATTTTACCTACTCTGATGACTCCCTTCTAACTGGCATGCTAATGAAGTTCTTCTGGGATATAATGATGCTCCAATTGAAGTATGTCTTCACTTTGGGAATCAAATGCCCATTTGAGATTAATGATTCTCTTTTACCCAAACCACTTTTGAAAGTTGTCAGCTTTGTAAGACAGACTTATCTGACTCTTGTCAGAACAGAGGTCTTAGTTCTTTGGCAAGTTTATATAAAACTAGAGGGGCGGGCTACCCAATCAATCTGTTCTATGTGTCCCCCCCATCCCTACCCTGCTTCACCTGCTCCCTACCACACACCCAAGGACTGGAAGGGAAGGGGAGTGGGGCACAATTCCCAGGGCCTGAGGGTAGTGGATCCCACAGGGGACCAGCATACAATTCCATGAGCCTTTTGAGGAATTAGAAAGAAACGACAAATCTGAAGAAACATTCACCACCCTTATTTGTTCTCCATTGTCCCAGGGTCAATCCAGGCACGTGAATTTTTCTATTCTCATGATTTCCCAAGGTTTCAAAACAGTGGGATCCTTTTTGTCAAATTAAATCTTCAATGACTGCTATATGTGACACAGATGAAAGTGGAGCTGTGGTGGATGCAGGGGTGGTGGAGCCTGGGGAGTGTCCCCCAATGCCCCTTTCCCACTGCCCAGTGCTCCCCTCCAAAGACAGGGCTCTGGGGAATTCGCTGTGAAACCTCTGCTCTGACCCACCCATTCATTCTGGCATCTGCTCTAGAAGGCATAGCTTATATGAAAAAAGGATTTAAAGAAACACTTTTTAAGAATGATTTATTTTGTCTTAATGGTGAGTAACTCTAGATTTCCCTTGACAGTCATTGGAAATGGCATGACTTCTTCTTCTTCTTCCTATTCAGAGAACACCAAAACACAGTGGTTCTCAGAAGCACCCCTCTCCAGGGTCATCTTTGTTTTTTCCACTCCCACAATACTCTTGTAATGGGTTACATGTAGTATTCTTCCCACCAAAAGGGGGAAAAGGATCCTTTTACTTCAGTACCGACTACTGTTCTATTTTCAACAGCAGGGGTGGGAATGGGCACAGAATCACACAAAATATCTATCCCAGGACCATAGGTAAGTAAACACCAACTTATGACTATTTTTAACCTAATCCTAGCCTTTTGGGAGAATTGCAAATATAAAACTTTGAAATCACTCACATTTAAAATACAAAAGAGAAAACAAAAAACTTTATTACATAAAGAAATTAAATAATGAAACAATAGACTTCTATGGGGTTATAGTCAGTTCAGTTGGTGAAGGACGGGAGAAGAGGAGAGAAAGGAAGGGGGAGGGGCAGGAGGAGGGAGGGAGAGCCTGAGAAGTGGAGTGACCTGGAGCTTGGGAGACAAGGACCTCTGGCCATGCAGGCACCCTCGGTTACTTCCCCCATGGGAGCCCCATGCAGTGTGTCTCATTTGTCCTTCCCTGGTGGCCAAATGGCTCCAATCCTGCCCTGATGCAACCTGTTGAGTCCCTGGAATGAACCCTTGTCATCTCCACAACTCAGAGCCTCTCCCTTCCCCTTTGGCTTGCAGGGAGGTTACTTGTCAAAAAATTCCTGCATCTTCTCTAGAGTGCCTGCTCCAAATCCACTCTCTGCATTCAAGAAAAGTCCCTGTGCTTCTAGTCTCTTTGAAATATGTTTTTCATGAATCAAAGAGGAAAGCAAAAAATGGAAATATTTTGCTCTTTCCTGGGGTTTTAATTTTCTTCCAAAAATATATTTTGAGAAGTACTTTTTTTTTTTCCTTAAGAACTCAGACCCTGATGGAGAAGTGATTGTTCTAGGACACTGTTTCCTAAACCTTGGTCATCTATTTATCTTTTTCATGATCTTTGCTATATCTGCATACTGTCTGTGCTCTTTTCCTTAGTCTTTTCTTTAAATCAATTTAAAATGGAACGATTTAGCTTTATTCCTTGATTGATTTGATAAACTTGGTGAAACCAATAGTGTGTTATATTTTTAAAAATAGACAATTAACATATTGAGGTATATGGCAACTAAAATTATTTCACCAGTGGTAAATGCTCTACCTTTTGGGAAACATATTTCTAGGAAATGGGCTGCTTCTGGCTTGTGACTTTAAATATAAACTTAGAATCTGATACAATTCTTCATTATGTGCCAAAGAGGAAAAAATGGGAAAGCTGGTGGACTAGGAAGTTGAAAGGAGCCTGTAGGGCCAGGTAACATTTATGAAACCTTGAAATTTTTAAAATATAAATTACATTTATCTCTATCATATATGTGCATTACATTTATATCCCAGTTTTGAGCGATGAAGTTATTCTAAGTCTTTTGCCCAAAAGCTGACCATCCACAAGGGCATCACATAGGTAGTTTCCTCATTAGTTTCTGCAAGTAATTCTAAGTTGCATTTTCCTGAAGGTGGTGTCCTCTCATTGTCCTGTATTTGTTATTCCTTCAATAAACAGGGTTTCTGTGATGAAAAAAGAAAACCCATGCTACTTAATAATACCCTCAATGAACTGAGTACCTTTGTGATTTCTCAGGAAAAAGATAAAATCAGGTTCCATTATTACTTTATGCTTTTCTGCTCACCATAGAATTTCCTTTTCAGATTCTAGGGTAAATAGAACAAAGCATCAGTTTTTATAATTCCTTTTTTTTCCAAGAGTATCTTCTGGTGTCTCATTATTTGGAGATATCTGTGAAAAGAAGGGCCAGGAAACTAGAAAGGCATAGCTAATTGTGTAATTCGTAGTCATAGTAATTTTTTTGTTTATATCTTTTTGGATGCATTTTTTTTTTTCCGAGAAAGACAGGATGGAATAATTTTCTCTTTATCCTCTCTTTTTCAAAACTCATTGATGTGACACAGTGCATGTTACATAATAATCACAGATATCATGACTTTGGGGAAGCAGGGTTTCAGGTAAACATGCTATACAAAGTATATTATGAACATGTTTATTTTTGTGTTTTGAGGATAATAAAAGGATTCCTTTGCCTTTTATAAAAGAAATCCTGAAAACAAATGAACAAATGGACTTGGCCCATGGACATCTAGCAGAGATGGTCTCTGGGAAGAATGACATGCCTTCAGCATGAAGTAGCTACAAGAAAAAGACATGTAATTAAGGAGGGGGAAAAAAAACACCCCAGAAACTGAAGCCATTAAAGAGACTGTGATATGAGGAAAACATTGTACAGGAGATGTGACCGAAGATCTCAGATCTGAGAGCTGAAAGGGAGTGAAACTAGTTAAAATTCCACTGCTCATTCGCTCCACGGGAGAAATAACATTCCTGTGCGATGCCACTTGCCACTTCATTTTTAGAAACAATTAAAAGATGCAAATATTTATGAATCACTGTGTATGTTGTAATCCTATTTGAAAACAAACATTGCCTTGTACTTCCGTTCTCAATGCCGGTTGCTGTTGGGATTCAGGGGTTAAAGCAAGCCCTTCAAAATGAGCTCACTACTGCTATCCAGACAAAGGGATGCAACTCTGAGAGTGTATTCTGTTTGCCTGCAAGCTGTTGCCTATGCCAAATGAGCATTTTAAAAACCATTCAAATTAAGTTGAAAATTTGTAATTATATTTTCCCTTTTAATTGTAACTTATGCAAATGTTATATTCCAGCTGTACAAATAATTTTCGCTTCAGACTACAACATTCACATTAAATCTAGCATGTAACACCCTGATACAAGATTCTTCCCAAGCTGTAGTTGCAGATTTAGAGGGCTAGAGTTGGCTCTGTTAGTTATGGCTTCTGTTGCTGTTACCCTGCAGTTAAGTATAGATCGCAAAGTGGCAATAGAGAAAGGAGACACCTTTTCTATAATTTGCTGGAGACAATTTATGAATAGAACACATAGATAGACAGTGAGAAAGCAAAAACCAAAACAAAACAAACCCCAACAAAAAGGTGAGAAGTCTGAGAAACCTGGATGCTTAGTAAAGTGGAGAGCACATCCTTTCTGTAATTGATGAAATCAGCTTGCAGTGCATTAGTTACAGGAAGGGGATGCATGTGACTCATTTGTTAATTGTCATGCATTTTAAGCCATTCCGTGCAAACAGAAATTGAGTATTTTCCAATTTCATGAAAATTTCACTTTAGGAAATCATGTACAAAACCATTAGAATTTTTAACAAGAGTAAAAAAAGCATAGATTGTTTTAAATACATGCAAACATACATTATTTAAGGGATCACAAACTGAGCAATAAAACAAAAAAGAACAAAACCTCATATAAGTGCACTGTATTGTTCTGATTGCTGAAGAGCTTTGTTTACATAAATTTGGGAACGTTTTCACATTCTTGGAAGAGGAACATGAGGAACCTTGATTTATTTCAATCCAGTTGACGGCTGATCAGCTTTTTTATTGTGTTTAACAATGTTCTGGAAGACAAAAGAAGAAAGTTTATGACACATCCTTAAGTAATTCATAACCTTGCTGACAAATAAGGAAAACTTATGGAATAAGATGGACCATAATAAAATGACATGTGTGTTTATAGACCTAAGAGAGAATCCAACAAACACTTCATTACTCAGTTGGGTACACTGAGATTTAGCGTGGTTTAGAGATTTGTTTAAAGTCGGACATCTAATATTGATAACATGTTGGAAACCTAGGAGGTCTAAGTTTTTGTCTTTTGTTTTTCCATCATTAAGACATTTGTCAATTGAAAGCTGCACAACTAAAGATTCTGTTTGCTAAATGTGGGCGCTTCCTACACTTGCCTGTAAAATGACCTTTGACTCAGAAAATTGTGTTGGTTTTTTTTTTTTTAACACTTGCATAGGAAGTGAGATTGGAAGGGTTTATTGATTTCAAATTAGCTCTGATTAGTTAAAATTAATATTTAAACTATGGAAAACCCAAAACAAATATTCCATATGCCTAAAACATGTCCTGTAAATCCATGAGCTTCAGGTCAAAGAATAAATTATTAAAAGTCCAGATTGATTCTTGTAGTAACGGCAGTAAAATGATGGCCAGAGCCAGGGACAAAAAGCCCTGGTGGTGTGTGTCATAAGCCTGGGAATGCCCATGGCCTGAGCATTTATTACTGCTCTTGGCACATTCTTTTATACAAGTAACTATGGCAATGCCACATCTCCTTTTCTTGTGGAGAAGTTTGGGAGGCCACATAAGGCAAAAAAGCTTGACAATGTAGGGTTGATGTATTCCGCTATGTGCAATAATTTCCTACAGATGGGTATGGGAATGCTCACTTCTTTGTAAACTGATTCAGTCATTCACTGGTTTTCATGTATTTATTGACTTATTCATCCTGCATTGTTTTGGCACTTACTATGTGCCAGGCAATAGTATGTTTAACATTGGGAATACAGATTGACAAAGACAAAATTAAATCATGTATTTGATGAATATTTATTGTCTACATATAAGTTATGGTCTAATGGAATCAGAAACTCTTGATTTCTGGTCTCAGCCCCCACCCAGAGGGTCAGCTGTGCCCCTCACATCCAGAGCCCGATCAGTGGCCCTATATCCCTCAGCATCTCTCACCTCACCATGTTTTGAGTGCAGACTCGTAGATATAGATGCTTTCCTCCTGTGTTTCTTACCGGAAGGGCTAGCCTATACCACTAAAGAGACAGCGTATCCTCCATAGTAGGACTGTGTTTAAAAGCATGGACTTTGATGTTAGACATGTCTGGTTCATATCCCAGCTCCACTGTTCACTAGATGAGCATCCTTATTATACATTTAGTTTTCTCACCAGTAGAATGAGTGCAATCTGGAGAGGTTGCAGTGAGGATGAAATTTAAATAAATAAATGCTGACACCCAGTAAGGCCTGACAAATGGTGGCTATTAATAACATTTTGCTAAAATTGGCTCTTCTCTCGTTTCCATTTGCAATCAACACCTCTCGCCTGCCCCGCATTGGCCCCTGTGTGTTTACGACATTTTGCTGTGTGAGGAGTAACTTGGACACCCGGAGTCTGTGCTCATCCTCTGGTTTCCTCCATGTGCTTTGATACGTTGCTGATTGTTTGATTTTCTAATGGCGGTAGTGGTGCAGGCTCATCTGTGGATGCTTTCTGGTGGACAGCCTGAGGAGCAGCAGGAAGAAAGGGGACCCAGGCTGGCTTCCCGCCACCACAGCAGAGTGATTTCTGGGATGTAAATTGCATGAGTTCCTCCACCCCCTCCCCCACCTTCACTTTCTTCTTTCCTTTCTTCGGCCCCCCTCCCTCCTCCTCTCTCTGTCTACTCTTGAGACGTTTATAAATGTACATTAGCTCCACAGTTCCTGATTAGGGCATTATCTTTATTAACACTTGCAATTTGTGTGGATTATAGATCTTTTCATGACCTCTTTAGCGCCCTAGGATATGCCACTGCCATTTTTTTGTATAGTCTTCTACTTTGATGAAATGCAGATAAATTGAAAAATCGGCCCAAAATTGTTGTCCTCAGGATATTGGGAAGCAAGCACTTCCACAACTAATTGTGTGTGCATTTTTAATCGTCGTCTAATAAATTGGCTTTCCTTTTTATGCCTTTGAGTTTACTCTCAGAAAAGCCACAGAATATTAACATTTTGCACATAGGGGCAGCTGCTCTTCTTCAGAGTTACCTGCCAAAATGGGAGGAGCAATGAACAAAACTTTCAGAAGTAGGAGAAAATCTTTCTTTCAAGCCTTGGAAGTGTATTAAGCATGTAGGGTAAGTTAGATTCACACACCTCACTGGACTAGGATTCACACATAACATTTCCCCCATCTTGCTGGTTTTCTTTCTCTGGGAGACAGGTCTCTATTCAGAGCCTCTCAGTGTACAGGGCACACAAGAATCGCGGGGGTGTCTGTTTAAATGTTGGTTCCCAGGCTCCACCATCCAGGGATTCTGATTTGCTGGATGAGTTGGAGCCTGGCACCCTGCATTTAAAACCATCCCACTTCATGGAGTCTGTTTTACTCTGTCCTTTGGTTTCCACTCTTGTCGTTGCCCATTTTCCCAGGCTCGGCTAAGGAAAGCTGGTACAAGGGGAGGTGCCCAGCAAAACAGATGCCACTGTGTCAGAGCTGTTTATTTGGAGCTCACAGAGCTGCCTAACACACAATGCCATCAGGTCGTTGCTTAGGGAGACACCTATGATTCCATTAATTATTTAGGGATCCAAAGTAGCCACCATTAATGAATTTGAATGTTTTACAATGATCCTAATCAGAGTAACAGATGCAAAATGACAATATGATACACACGATTTTCCCCCAACGAGTTACGCACTATTAAGGTCTGTTGCAGTCAATGAATCCAGATGCTTCCACACTCTTACTGACCATGAAAGATCCTGGTTTCATTACATGAAAGAAAATAAGTTCGTCCTGTCATCTTGCAGAGTTAAAGCGGGATCCAATTCAGCAGCTGGTAAGGCATCATAAGTTGGTTTGCAATAATCCTGCTTCCATTTCAGGACTGACTGAGTGGAAGAATTCTATTGCATCTGGGCTTATCATTCCCTTTACATTATTTTTATGCTTTCCCAGATGAGATGCTTTACTCTTGCTAAGAAAGCCTCTGATGGACTAAACAAGTTTTATACATATACCATGTGAGAAGAAAGTGAACTATTTTTACAGAGGGTAAATTCATTAAAATCGGAGTAACAAAACTAAAGTCAGCCATGATAAAATGGGAAGCATATAGCTTCTCAAGAGGATATTCCTAAAAATGTTGTCAGATTTCTGATACAAACCAGGCTATGCATGACAGCATCTCCCCCTTCTTGTTCTAGAAATTATACAATAGAAAAAAACAAACAACACATTGAATAGGAAGAGTCCCTGCATTTTCAAAAAAAACCCAAAAGGCAAATATAAACCATAGACGCTGCAACATCTGTAAAGGCTGCCAAGAGACGCTGAAATTGTGTAGCAGCTGTACAGGAGTAAACAAAAGGAAGCAGCACAGAGAGAGCCGATGGATGGCAGATTGCAGGACGTGCCAGTAAAAATACTCATCCTGAAGGTGAAGGGCTCACTTGAAGTGCTAAAGTGAACAGTATTGTTCAGGAATCGGGGTTTGCAGGGCTGGTGCAGAAGTGCTCCTCTCCTGGTTTGGCTCTGAGAAATACAGGAGGGGCTGAACAAAGAACCCCAAGACGAGCTGTATTTGCAGGAAGCAGTCTGTTTCTGGGATGGCAAAGAAGGGGAATAAAGCCTGGAAGGCCACCTGGCCCCTCCCCAGTAAAGGACTTCTTGAAAATAAGCTGGTTCAGGAAACTGTAATTCACTGAATAATGAAAAGCTTTAAAAAAGGAATTGATAGAAAGTTCCTGTATGAAAAAATGTGGGAAAGAGCAGCAAAACTAACCAGCTGATGGAGAACACTCATAAGCAGATGAAAATCATGTCCTAACAATTTGCCATGAATTAAAATAAAAACATACTCAATGAAGCAATTACCTTTGAAGGAAGACCCCAAAGCAGAAATACAAGAACACAGCAGAGAGGTGGGGAGTTAATGAAAAATATGAAACATGAGCTGAAATGCAGGGAATATGTAATCACAGGATGAAGACATAATTGAAAGAAGCAAGAAGGAAAGAGATGCCATAAAAACACAGTGATGGAAATAGTGAACGTAAAAGACAAGAGAAGGAGACCTGGGATACACTCCATTGGAGTCCTAGAAGAAAAATACAATCAATGGGACAAAACTCAAACATTTAAAGATAGGATTCAGGAAAACTTTTTGATAATAAAATATTTGACTCTACACTGAAAGGGCACTTGTGTGTGCCAAGGAAAAATGACCCAGACCATCACCAGCCAGAAATATCCTAGTGAAATTACTAAACTCAAAAAAGTGAAGGAAGAATTTTTGGGCAGCTACAGTATAAAGTAACTTCAAGAGGGGAAAAATCAGGCTGAATTCATATTCATATCCACAACAACATTCAACACCAGAAGATGTAAGAGTGATACCTATCAAATTCTCAGGGAAAGAAAGTGCGAGCTAAGGATGCTACAGCCACCCATGTGAATGGAATATCACAGAGAACACTTGCCACGAGCCTTCTGAGAATAAACAACTCAGGAAAAAGTTCTGTCAATCAAGTGATGGCTTGTATAGTAGTGGCAAAAGAACTGATAGTGAGCTTTTTATTTTTCTTTCTGGAACTGGAATTTCTCATTAGGAAAAATTTCAAAATATACAAAAGTAGAGAGAATAGTATGATGAGCTCCCATGTATCCATTATCTAGCTTCAACAGTTATCTGGACCAGTCTTTTGTTTTTGAGACAGAGTCTTGCTCTGTGGTAGAGTGCAGTGGTGTCATCACAGTTCACTGTAACCTCAAACTCCTGGTCTCAAGTGATCCTCCTGCTTCAGCCTCTCCAGTAGCTGGGACTACAGGTGCATGCCACCATGCCCGGCTAAGTTTTTTTATTTTTAGTAGAGATGGAGTCTAGCTCAGGCTGGTCTCCAACTCCTGACTTCAAATGAGCCTCCCACCTCAGCCTCCTAGAGTGGTAGGATTACAGGCATGAGTCACCATGCCTGGCCTATTGTGACCAATCTTGATTCATCAGTATCTCTAGTCATTTTCTCTCCATCCTCCAACTGAATAATAATCCATCATAACATTCATCCATAAATATTTTAGTATGTAACTCTAAAACACAGGGAACATGTTTTAAAAACACAATGCCGGTACCAGTACCACACCTAAAAATAAGTGATAGTAATTCTTTAATACCATCAAATACCCAGTCTTTGTATTTCTGCGATTGTCTCCTGAGTTTTTTAGTGGTTGATTTGTTTAAATAGAACTCCAAATAAGGGCCATATATTACAATTGATTATGTCTTTGAGTTCCCTTTAATGTATGGTTTTTATCTCTCTAAATTTTATTTGTAATTGTAGTAAAGTACACATGTTTTAGTCAGTTTTGTCCTGATATAACAGAATACCACAGACTGGGTAATTTATAATGAACAGAAATTTATTTGGCTCATGGTTCTGGAGGCTGGGAAGTCTAAGATCGAAGGCCTCACATCTGGCGAGGGCCTTCTTGCTACATAATCACATGGCAAAAGGCATCACATGGAGAGAGAGTACTTGCAAGTGAGCAAGAGGGGCCAGATGTGCTTGGATAATGTCTGCTTTGTCAAGATTAGATGGCAATATGAGGATGGTTTTATGTCTGGGTTCTCTATTCTGATCCATAGGTCTATGTCTTTGTTTTTGTGCCAGTAACATGCTGTTTTGGTTGCTATAGCCTTGCAGTATAGTTCGAAGTCTGGTAAAGTGATGCCTCCCAATTTGTTCTTATTACTTAAGGTCGCTTTGGCTATTTGGGGTCTTTTCTGGTTCCATACAAAGCATAGAACTATTTTTTTTAGATCTGTGAAAAATGACATTGGTATTTTAATGGGGATTGCATGGGTAATATAGACATTTTAACAATGTTGATTCTGCTGATCCATGAGCATGATATGTTTTTCCATCTGTTTATGTCCTCTGTAATTTCCTTACTCAGTGTTTTATAGTTTTCCCTGTAGACGTCTTTCCTCTCCTTGGTTAAATATATTCCTAGGTATTTAATTTTTGTTGTTGCTATTGTGAAAAATATTGAGTCTTTAATTTGAGTCTCAGCTTGACTGTTGTTGGCATGTATGAATGCTACTGATTTGTGTATATTGATTTTGTAACCTGAAACTTTGCTGAATCTGTTTATAAATTCCAGGAGTCTCTTGGCAGAATCTTTGGGGTTTTCTATAAGATTGTATTGTCAGCAAAGAGAGATAGTATGACCTCTTCTTTCCCCAAATGGATACCCTTGATTTCCTACTCTTGTCTGATTGCTCTAGCTAGGACTTCCAGCACTATGTTGAATAGAAGTGATGGTACTGGGCAACCTTGTCTGGTTCCAGTTCTAAATGAGAATGCTTTCAATTTTTCCCTGTTCAGTATGACATTGGCTGTGGGTTTGTCATATGTGGCTTTTATAATTTTGAGGTAAGTCCCATCTATGCTTATTTTGTTAAGTGTGCTTATCATAAAAGTTTGCTGGATTTTGTCAAATGCTTTTTCTGCATCTATTGAGAGGGTCATGTGGTCTTTGTTTTTGCTTCTATTTATATGGTGAATTACATTTATAGATTTGTGTATGTTGAACCTTTCTTGCATCTCTGGTACAAAACCTACTTGGTTGTGGTGGGTTATCTTTTTGAAATGCAGCTGAATTCAGTTTGGTAGGATTTTATTGAGAATGTTTGCATCTATATTCATAAGAGATACTGGACTGTAGTTTTCTTTTTTTGTTGGGTCCTTTCCTGGCTTTGATATGAAGGTTATATTGGCTTTATAGAATGAATTGGGGAGGATTCCTTCCTTCTAGATGTTATGGAGTAATTTCTGCAGTACAGGAAACAGTTCTTCTTTGAAGGTCTGATAAAATTTGGGTGTGAAATCATCTGGTCTGGGACTTTTTTTTGTTGGAAGACTTTTTATTGCTGCTTCAATTTTGATACTTGATATTGGTCTGTTCAGGAATTCTGTTTCTTCCTCATTGAGCCTAAGGAGGCTGTGTGTTTCCAAGAATTTGTCCTTTTTCTCCACATTTTCAAGTTTATGTGCATAGAAATTTTTATAGTATTCAGAGATGATATTTTGTATTTCTCTGGTATCAGTTGTGATTTCTCCTTTTTCATGTCTGATTGAGCTTATTAGGGTCCTTTCTTTATTAGAAAGCTTTGTTAGAAAGGACTCCAATAAGCTCAATCAGTAATCTAGTGAGAGACCTGTCAGTTTTGTTTATCATTTCAAATAACCAACTTTTATTTCATTAATCTTCTATATAATTCTTTTTTTATCAATTTCATTTAGCTCTGCTCTGATTTTGGTTATTTCTTTTTTTCTGCTGAGTTTGGGATTAGTTTGCCCTTTCTTTTCTGGTTTCTTAAGATGATTCATTAAGCTGTTGATTGGGATTAGTTGGGATTAGTTTTCCCTTCTTTTTCCAGTTTCTTGAGATGTTTTCTTAAGTTGTTGATTTGCAATCTTTCTGTGTTTTGGATGTAGACATTTTAGGGCTATGAATTTTCCTCTCAGAACTGCTTTAGCTGTATTCCACAGATTTTTTTTTTTTGATGACTTGTGTCCCCTTTATCATTTAGTTTAAAGAATCTTGATTTCCATCTTAATTTCCTTTTTGATCCAGCTATCATTCAGCAGTAGGTTGTTTAGTTCCCATGACTTTGTGTATTTGTGTGTAGATGAGTGTTTCTGTTGGAATTGATTTCTAATTTTATTCCACTGTGGTCTGAAAAGATACATGGTATAATTCCTATTTTTAAAAATGTGTTGAGATATGTGTTGTGGCCTAGGATGTGATTAATTTTAGAAAATGTTCCATGATCTGATGAGAAGAATGTATATTCTATTGTTTTTGGGTAGAATGTTCTATAAATGCCTGTTAGGTCCATTTGTTCTAAAATTCTCTTTAAGTCCATTGTTTGCTTGTTTATTTTCTATTTGGAGGATCTGTCACTTTCTGTCATTGGAGTACTGAAGTCCCTGGCTATTGTAGTGCTGCTGTTTATCATCTTGTTTAGATGAAGTACGATTTGCTTTATGAATCTGGGTGCTCCTGTGTTAGGTGAGTAAATATTTAGAATTGTTATGTCTTCTTATTGAATTGTTCTCTTTACCATTATATAATGACCATCTTTGTCTTTTTTTACTTTTGTTGATTTGAAGTCTGTGTCATCTGATATGAGAACAGCTACACCAGCTTTCTTTTGGTTTCAATTTGCTCGGAATATTGTTTTCCATCCCTTCAACTTGAGTCTGAATGAGTCCTTGTGGATTAGATGTGTTTCTTGAAGACAACAAAAACTTGGCTGTCTATTTTTTTATCCACTCATCCAGCATATGTTTCTTTTTTTAAAATTTTATTTATGTTTTCCTTGAGCATATTATGGGGGTACAGATGTTAAGGTTATGTATATTGCCCACGCCCCCTCCCCCCTCGAGTCAGAGCTTCAAGTGTGTCCATCCCCCAGACGGTGCACATCTCACTCATTATGTTTGTATATGCCTATCCCTTACTCCACCCTCCCACCTGCCCGACACCCAATAAATGTTATTCCTATATGTCCACT
>VBSM01000529.1:72247787-72267930 GCA_008086735.1 Cheirogaleus medius
CACCATTTATTGAATAAGGATTCTTTTCCTCAGTGTATGTTTTTGTCTGCTTTGCCAAAGATTAGATGGCTCTATGAGGATGGTTTTATATTTGAGTTCTCTTTTCTGTTCCACTGGTCAATATTTCTGTTCTTGTGCCAATGACAAGCTGTTTTAATTACTATAGCCTTGTATTATAGTTTGAAGTCTGGTAAATTGATACCTCCTATTTTGTGTTTATTGCCTAGGATTGATTTTGCTAATCTGGGTCTTCTCTGGTTCCACATGAACCATAAAATTATTTTTTCTATATCTGTGAAAACTGATGATGGTATTTTAATAAGGATTGCATTGACTCTGTAGGTCACTTTGGGTAGTATAACAAAATCCTAGCCAATCGAATCCAGGTGCTTGTCAAGAAAATAATCCATCACAACCAAGTGGGTTTCATCCCAGGGATGCAGGGATGGTTCAACATACGCAAATCTATAAATGTAATTCACCATAGAAACAGAAGCAAAAACAAAGACCATATGATCGCCTCAATAGATGCAGAAAAAGCATTTGACAAAATTCAATGCGCTTTTATGATAAGAACGCTCAACAAAATAGGCATAGACAGGGCTTACCTAAAAATGATACAAGCCATATATGACCAACCCACAACCAATATCATACTGAATGGGGAAAAATTGAAAGCACTCCCACTTAGAACTGGAACAAGACACGGTAGTCCAATATCTCCACTTTTATTCAACATAGTGCTGGAAGTCCTTGCTACAGCAATCAGACAAGAGAGCGGAATTAAGGGCATCCAAGTGGGAGCAGAAGAGATCAAACTCTCATTCTTTGCTGATGACATGATATTATACCTAGAAAACCCCAAGGATTCAACCAAGAGACTCCTTGAATTGATAAACGCATTTGGTAAAGTCTCAGGATACAAAATCAATACACAGAAATTAGAGGCATTCATATACACCAACAACAGTCAAAGTGAGAACCAAATCAAAGACTCAATTCCCTTCAAAATAGCAACAAAGAAAATAAAGTACCTAGGAATATATTTAACTAAGGAGGTAAAAGACCTCTACAGGGAGAACTATGAAACACTGAAGAAGGAAATAGCAGAGGATGTAAACAGGTGGAAGAACACACCATGCTCATGGGTTGGCAGAATCAACATTGTTAAAATGTCTATACAGCTTATGTTTCTTGAATGGAGAATACAAGCCATTCACATTTATCGAGAGAATTTATAAGTGGGGTGGATTTCTGTTCTTCCTGTTGAGTAGGACTGTATTGCTCTTGAGCCATTGCGGTATTTGGGCTCTGACCTTTATCTTTTGGGTGATTTTACACTGGTGTGTGTTTATCATGTGAGGCTGCGTGGGGCTGGATTGGGTGAATATGCCCTCAAGATCCACAAATGCTGTTAGGAGGGGTCAAAGGTCTGTTCTCTGCTTCTGGGCAAAGCTGCTAGGCAGGGACTGAAATGGTGCCCCGAGAGAGGTGGGAGCCTGGTGCCCTCTTCACAAGAGGCTCACCTCTCACTGGTGGCAGCCATCTCTGGGCTGGTGTTGGGGGTCCCTCCAGCAGCTTGGGAGCCCAATAGCAGTCTGAGATGCAAGGGAGGGGAAATTTAACCATCCACCTACCCTTGTCACTGGTCTCCAAGCCTCTCAGAGTTTAGACTCTGCTGATGCCCTTCTTCCAGTTCTGCTCTGCAACTTCTTCCTGTGGAGTCTTCTGTAGTTTCAGGCACTCTTTCTTCTGACCCTCACCCAATCTATGTTGATCTGCCTGTTTGTTTTTTTCTGCTTTCATCTAAAATCTATCTTTCTTGCAGAGACACTCTTGCTGCCATCTTGCCTCTGTTTGCCCTGGGTAGTTAATAAACAACAGGAATTTATTTCTCATAGTTCTGCAAGCTGGGAAGTCCAAAATCAAGACACTGGTAAATTGAATATTTGGCTACAAAAATATCTAATCAATGTGTTGAAGGAGCAGCTGGTTCCTCTTGACTGCTTACCATAAAATTTGAGAAGACAGAAGTGATTTAAAGATGGAATTGTTAGTTGTTGAGCAGAACACTGTGTATCAGTTATCAATCTTAGGGGAGGACTGTAAACACCTCTGCCCTTTGCATCTTTGCAAATTTGTTGAGGAAAACACAATGCAAGCAAACACTGGGTGGAACAATACTTTACTTGCATAGACAAGAGACAGAGAAAGACCAGCTTTAATAGTGTACATTGGTTCCCCATGGCCAGTATGTCTCTCCTGGCAGCCAGCACAGGGCCCTACACACATCTCTCTTGTGCCACAGAGGAAGGACCCCAACTCTTCCCCTGTGGAGCCTGAAATATTGAAAGTTGGGATCCGGGCCAGAGGGCCACTGATGCACATGCTTAAGTAGAATGAAGTAATACTTTCCAAGTCTAAACAGGAAAAGATATTTCCACACAACCCTGGCAGAGGCCATATGGGTACTTTATCTCTTGGCAAGGAATTATTTCTGGCTCAACTCATCCTTCTGTGGCCAAGCAGGTGTCAAAAGACTGTGCACATAAGACTGCCTTCCCAACATTAATCAAAAGGGAAGCAGAACTTAAAGATTTGGAATATTCTCAGCCTATTCATATTGTAAAGAATGGGAAAGTGTGCTGTGAAAGAGCACCAAGGGTGTGGCCGAATGACCACTTGGTAAGGAGATTAGTCTCACAAGTTCTTTCTTCCAGAAAACACAAAGACATGAACACAAAATTCAGACAAGTTCTTTACCACTTTATAACAACGGTGACTTTTCCTCCATTGTCCAATAAAATGCTCTTCATTTCTAGCTGAGGTCCTCCTTTACCATCCATATTTCTGTCAACATTCTGTTCAAGATTACTAATGTATTCCCTAAGAAGATGGAGCTTTTTCTATAGCTCTCTTCTTTTTTATTCCTGGCCGCTCACACAGTGGCCATTAATGGCTGTTCATGGCAATGTAGGCTTTTTCTAGGATACACCCCAAAATTCTTCCAGCCTCCCAGTACATTTCAGGTATCTTTTACAGCAGCACACTCATATAATTGTTTTGACACTGATTTTCAAGCTTAGTCTGTTCAGGCTGCTATAACAAATACTGTAAAGTGGATGGCTATACACAACAGAAATTTATCTCTCACAGTTCTGGAGGCAGGAAAGTCCCAGATCAAGGTTCCATCAGATCTGGTGTCTGATGAGGGCCTACTTTCTGGTTCATAGGTGGTGCCTTCTTGCTGTGTCCTCATGTGGCAGAAGGGGCTAGCTAGCTCCCTTGGGCCTCTTTTATAAGGGCATTAGAGTTCTGCCCTCATGACCTAATTATCACCCAGAGGCCGCACCTCCTAATAACATCACCTTGGAGGTCAGGATTTCAATATACAAATTTTGAGAGGACACACACATTCAGATTATACCTAGCCTGTGAGGTCTCATAGCATCACTTTGGCTCTATTGGTTGAAGTAGCCACAGACCCATGGAGATTCAAGAGAGGGCAGAGACCTCACTTCCCTAGGGAGGGGTGTCAAAGAATTTGTGACCATGTTTTAAGGTTGCCACAATGTTAAAGGACCCAAACTACAGTCTAAAAAAGCAATTATTAATATCCATGTATTCAGTGAAATAGGAATAGATAAATATTTCCTTAGTATGATAAAATATATCAGGCTCAACAGAAAAGCCAGAATCAAGCTTAATGGCAAATGATAGATGAATTGCATTTAAAGACAAAAAAGTTAAGGATGTCCACTATCACTAATATTATCTGACATTATTTAAGAAGTACGAGCCAAAGCAGATACCTGAAAAGGAGAGAATAAAATTAACATTATTTGTAGATGATATGATCTTTTACCTAGAATTCCCAAGAGAATTAGTTTAAAAAACACTACAATGAGAGAATTTGGTAATCAGTGATAAGAAATTAATACAAAGAAATTAATAGCTTGTATATATAATGAGTTAGGAGAAAGGATGGAAGAAAATACCTTGTTTATAGTAACAACTCAGAATGTTAAATACTTAAAATACATGCTAGAAGAAATGTGAAAGGCCTGTTAAAAATAACAAAATAACAAAACAAACTTTAAAACACTCTTAAGAAACACAAAAGAAGTATATTGGAAAATCTTGACCAAATGGATAGACATACTTAATATCATAAAGATGATAATTTTTCTAAGTTCATTACAATAAAAGTAAAAATTTGGTTTTTGAAACTAGACAATTCAATTCCAAAGTTCACATGAAAAGTAAATAACAACCAACAAAACTCTAGAAAGAACAATGTTGGTGGTGGTAGGGAAATGAGAAAAACATTACCATATATCAAAACATATTTTAAATTTAAGTAGATGAAAACAGTGTTGTACGTTAGTGAATAGAGACAGATCAATAAAACAAAATAGAAAATCTGGAAACAACCAGGTATGTACAGAAATAGGCCTAAATATTTCTGGCAATTTATTAATGGTATATGGTGCAAGTGAACGATTCAAAAATTAGTCTGGGGCTACCTGTGTAGATATCTGAAAAAAAAAGTTAGATTTTCTTCTCAACCATTATGGTGGAGTATATTCCAAATGGATCAGTGATTTAAGTTAAAAAAATAAAGTTATGAAAGTGCTAGAAGAAAAGATGGATTGGTGGTCTCAGTTTTCTTACCCACGAAATGGGCATAGTAATGTCTATCTCACAAGTTTGTATTAAGAATTAGCAAAGGTTTTAATACATGATAAGGATGAAAGAAAGGTTAGATACTATTATTATCATTGCAAAATACATCTGATAAAAGAATAGAGGGTTTTTTTTGAAGGAGGGAGGAGGTTTTGAACCTTTCCAAAAAATCACTTAGAAATCTTTCTTATTAATGTAGACTAGTTTCTTTTTTTAGTTATTCTAGGAAAGAATTTTGTGTGAAGTAATGGGAACATTTAAAGGGCTATGGCAGAAAAAAATAGAGTGATAAAAACACTACTTAGCCCACCCAAAGTGGCTCTTAAGCCGATGAGTTATGTATGGTTAGGGAAAAAGTCTAGACCAGAGGAAATGAACCTTTTCCCATGAGTATTTCCTTTCTCTCTTACATTTTTATTCTCACTTTTCTCTCTCTTTCTCCTTGATCAAAAAAGTCATGTTACTCATTTCATTACCTTGGAAAACATTTCCCTTTGAACTTGTTGCCTCATGGAGCTATCATTCTTTCTCACCACACTACCAAATTTTTTGGTATAGTGTACTGCCTTTGCTGCCCTGGGACTGTCCACTTATTTCTCGCTGCCCGCATTCCAGCACCCCCATCCTCCAGTTACAACTGTTGGCTCCAAGGATACAACCACCGAAAACAAATCAAAAGCTTTTGAGATGGTCTTTCTCCTGGACTGCACCTGCATTTAGCTCTGCTGATGATCCTTTTTGTAGCACACACTGTCCTGCTTCTCTTACCTTTCCCTCCATTCCTTCCCTGTCTTTTTCTGGCTTCGCTTTCTTCTTAATCTTCCCTCATCAATACATTACCCTCCAAGGACTATTCCTCATCTTTACAGTTTTTCTCCTTCATTATCTTCCTTGGAGATTCTACTAAGCCTCATGATTTCAACTCCCAGAACGCTGTGAAAAATCTTCTATAAGCAATCAGCCTCTTCTTTAAAATACAACTACAAACCCTCCAAGTTAAAGGTGGAGAGAAGAACTTTGAAAGCTGACTGTTCTCACGAGACAGGTAGCCAAGTAAGTATCCCTGACATCTCTTGCTTCTCTTTCCCTGTTTTTTCTTCTCTTAAGGATTCTCTAAATATTTTCTTCCTCTTCAATCACACTATACCTGGATTTTTCCAATTTGGGAGCATTATCAAGAAAAGATTTTTGCAAAATTCAAAAAAGAAACAAAAATAAATTACAGAAACTATATATGGCACAAGAACAGCCAATTTTCAAAGGACAGATTTCCAAATCTGATAATTCTATGAAAGAAGTACAGCCTTATTTAGGATAGCCAACATTGGTTCAGATAATGTAGGTTGGCACCAAGGCAGCAAGAGTGGGAGTAGTGAAGTCACAGTGGATTCGTGAGATATTTATTGGGGGCGCGGAGCTGTGATTGACTGATTATGCCAGTGAAGGCTAAGGAGGAGTTGATGATGGTTCCAAGGTGAACAACTGGGCAACTGAGTGAATAGAGATGACACTAATCAAAATTACACAGTACAGGGAACTCGTTTTGGTAGGGAGGATAATAAGTTTGGTTTAGGACATTTTAAATTTAAGCAACTGGCAGGACATTTAGAAATATGATTATAAGGACCATATTATCAAAACATGTTTTGGTATTTTTCTTCCCTGGAAATAGGATACGATCTCATTGATCTTTGTGGCCTCAACTATTGTCTCCATGACAATGATAGCACTATGATAGTCATCAGTGCCATGCAACCAGTGCTTTGGGGTTTCCGCTTTCCAGACATATGGTGGGATTGTACTTGTATCCTTTTCAAGTTAGATGTGACTACATGGCTTGCTTTGCTTAATGAAATATGAGAAATGACATATACTTTAAAGTGGAGGCTTTAAGAGATAATATATTATTTTTCCACGTGCCTTCCTCAGAACCATTGTGATTGTGAAAGTGCTTTTTGAGGCAGAGCTCCCATCAGCCAGGGGCCCTGAAATGCACTGATTTTTCAAGGGAAGACCTGATTTTGGAAAATTTCATTATTTAAAATATGTCCAGTTACTAAATATAAAACTAAATAGGACTTGCTTTTTTATGTACCTTTACAAGCTATTAGAATTATGGCTTTCAAACTCTTTTAACCATAATACATAGTAAGAAATAATTTTACATTGGGACCTGGTAGACATATAAATTAGAAACAAAACCTTCATGAATCAATACAAGTGACCCTTGAACAATGTGAGAATTAGAGGTGCGGACACCCTTCATGGTAAAAAATCCTACCGTAACTTTTTTTTTTTTTTGAGACAGAGTCTCACTCTGTCACCCCCGGGTAGAGTGCAGTGGCATCATCATAGCTCAATGCAACCTCCA
The DNA here is from genome assembly GCA_008086735.1 of Cheirogaleus medius. Lineage (NCBI taxonomy): Eukaryota > Metazoa > Chordata > Mammalia > Primates > Cheirogaleidae > Cheirogaleus > Cheirogaleus medius. Next base: position 72,254,845 of record VBSM01000529.1, read on the forward strand.
ACACCTGGGCTCAAGCGATCCTCCTGCCTCAGCCCTCTGATGTAGCTGGGACTACAGGCATGTGCTACCATGCCTGGCCAATTTTTTCTACTTTTTGTAGAGACAGGATCTCGCTCTTGTTCAGGCTGGTCTTGACCTCCTGACCTTATGTGATCCTCCTGCCTCGGCCTCCCAGAGTGCTAGGATTATAGGCATGAGCCACTGCACCTGGCCTGACTATAACTTTAGACTTCCCCCAAACTTAAGTATTAATAGCCTACAGATAGCCTTACTGATAACATAAACAATCAAATACCACATATTTTATGTTATATGTATTATATATTGTATTCTTAAAGTAAGCAAGAGAAAAAATGTTATAGCAACAAAGAAAATAAAGTACCCAGGAATACATTTAACTAAGGAGGTAAAAGACTTCTACAGGGAGAACTATGAAACTCTGAGGAAGGAAATAGCAGAGGACATAAACAGGTGGAAGGCCATACTATGCTTGTGGGTCAGCAAAATCAACATTGTTAAAATGTCTATACTACCCAAAGTGATCTACAGAGTCAATGCAATCCCTATTAAAATACCATCATCATTTTTCACAGATATACAAAAAAAAATTATATGCTTTGTAAGGAACCAGAGAAGACCCGTATAGCAAAAGGAATCTTAGGCAATAAAAACAAAATGGGAGGTATCAATTTACCAGACTTCAAACTATAATACAAGGCTATAGTAATTAAAACAGCTTTTTATTGGCACAAGAACAGGGACATTGACGAGTGGAACAGAAAAGAGAACTCAGATATAAAACCATCCTCATATAGCCAACTAATCTTTGACAAAGCAGACAAAAACATACACTGGGGAAAAGAATCCTTATTCAATAAATGGTGCTGAGAAAACTGGATAGCCACATGTAGAAGACTGAAACAGGACACACACCTTTCACCTCTCACAAAAATCAACTCACGCTGGGTAACAGACTTACACCTAAGGTGTGAAACTATTAGAATTTTAGAAGAAAACATTGGTAATACTCTTCTAGACATTGGCCTAGGCAAAGAATGTACGAAGAAGACCCCAAATGCAATCACAGCAGCAACAAAAATAAATAAATGGGACCTGATCAAATTAAAAAGCTTCTGTACAGCCAAAGAAACTATCAAGAGAGCAAACAGACAACCCACAGAATGGGACAAAATTTTTGCAGGCTACACATCCGATAAAGGGCTGATAACTAGAATCTATTTAGAACTCAGGAAAATCAGCAAGGGAAAATCAAACAATCCTATCAAAAAGTGGGCAAAGGGCATGAACAGAAACTTTCCAAAAGAAGACATAATAGTGGCCAACAAACATATGAAAAATGCTCAAAATCTCTAATCATCAGGGAAATGCAAATCAAAACCACAATAAGACATCACTTATCTCCAGTGAGAATGGCCTTTATTAACAAGTCCCAAAACAATAAATGTTGGCGTGGATGTAGAGAGATAAAAACACTCCTACATTGCTGGTGGGACTGCAAACTAGTTCAACCTCTGTGGAAAGCAATATGGGGATACCTTAAAGCGATACAAGTAGATCCACCATTTGATCCACCAATCCCATTACTGGGCATCTACCCAAAAGAACAAAAGACACTTTATAAAAAAGGCACCTGCACTTGAATGTTTATAGCAGCACAATTCACAATTGCAAAGATATGGAAACAACCCAAGTGCCCATCAATACATGAGTGGATTAATAAAATGTGGTATATGTATACCATGGAGTACTATTCAGCTATAAGAAACAACAGTGATATAGCATCTCTTGTATTTTCCTGGATAGAGCTGGAAACCATTCTACTAAGTGAAGTATCCCAAGAATGGAAAAACAAGCACCACATGTACTCACCAGCAAATTGGTTTCACTGATCAACACCTAAGTGGAAATATAGTAATAACATTTATCGGGCATCAGACAGATGGGAGGAGAGATGAGGGATGAGTATATACATACATAATGAATGAGATGTGCACCGTCTGGGGGATGGACACACTTGAAGCTCTGACCCGAGGGGGGAGGGGGGCCAAGGGCTATATACGTAACCTTAACATTTGTACCCCCATAATATGCTGAAATAAAAAAAAATAAAAAACAAACAAACAAAAAAGAAAATCATAAGGAAGAGAATATATGTTTACTATTCATTAAATGGAAGTGAATGATCATAAAAGTCTTCATGCTTATTGCCATCATGTTGAGTAGATGGAGGAAGATGAGGAAGAGACGGAGTTGGCTTTGCTTTCTCAGGGGTGGTAGAGGCAGAAGAGGAGGAGAAGGTAGAAGGGGAAGCAGGAGAAGCACACTTGGTCATTTCTGTCTAACATTTTTGCTTTTTCATGTCTCAAAAAGTGTTTCTGTGTGGTACACCAATCCTTCCACTGTTTGCTTTAGTTTCAGTACTTGTATAATAGAAAGGTCCATGGCACAAAAGAAGTCAAAAGCAGTCTTGAAAAACTGGAACCCTTCTGCCAGATTGTCTAAAGTCAATTTGTTTTCTGGCACTGCTTCCTCTATGTCTTCTTCATTGTTGTCTGGCCCTGGTTCAGAAGCTCTCATCTTCATCAAGTTGTCTTCTGTTATTTCCTCTGATATGGTGTCTATTAGCTCTTGAATTTCTCCAAGATTCATATCTTGAAAACCTTCATCCTCCATCTTTTTTTGTCATAGCCACAATCTCTTTCGTGATGTTCTTGATTGGCTCTGTCATAAATCCTGTGAAGTCATGCACAACATCTGGACTCAGTTTTCTCCAGCAGGAATTTATTCTTCTGGGCTTGATGGCTTTCTTGTTTTTTTCTATAACAATGATGGCTGCTACTTTTTCTTCTTCTGCTACTGCTGCTTCTTTTTTCTTGAGATGAGGTCTGGCTATATTGCCCAGGCCGGTCACAAACTCTTGGATTCAAGTGATTCTCCTGCCTCAGCCTTCCAAGTAGTTGGAACTACAGGTGTGTGCTATAGCATCTGGTTATTTATTTTTTTAATTTGAATTTAATTTTTTTTAAGAAATGGGTTCTTGCTATGTTGCCCAGGCTGGTCTTGGACTTCTGTACTCAAGTGATCCTCTCACCTCAGCTTTAATGGTGTACTTCTTCCAGACTTTTATCATGTTCTCTTTATTGGGATTCTCTTCTATAGCTCTGACAATTCTTTCCATAGAGTAATGTGTATAAAGAGGCTTAAAAGTTCTTATGACTCTCTGATCTAGAGGCTGATTTAGAGATGTTGGGGGCAAGTGGATCACTTTCACACCTTTGGTGTTAAACTCATGGAGTTCTAGGTGGCCAGGGCTATTGTCCAATATCAAAAGAACTTTAAAAGGCAGTTTCTTACTGGCAATATATCTTATGGCTTCAGGGATAAAGGAAAAATGGAACCACTCCAGAAAAAGAATTATTATTGTCCAGGCTTTTTTTTTTGTGCATCCAAAAGACTGGCAGTTGGTGTTTGTCTTTTGCCTTCAAGGCTTGGGGGTTAGCAGCTTTATAGGTAAGGGCGATCCTGATCATAAACCCAACTACATTTGCACGAAACAGTAGAGTTAGCTTCTCTCTTCCTGCCTTGAATCCTGGTGTTTGCTTCTCTTCCTTACTAATGTCCTTTGTGGTATTTTTTTTTTTTCCAGAATAAGTCCCTTTTGTCTGCATTAAAAACATGTTCAGGCAGATATCCTTTCTCTTCCATGGCTTTCTTAGCAGTGTCGGGGAACTCGTGCGCTGTCTCTTGGTTAGCAGAAGCTGCTTATCCAGTTATCTTGATATTTTTTATGCCAACGCTCTTTCTAAAATTATCAAACTATCCTTTGCTGGCATTAAATTCTCCAGTTCTGAATCCTTCACCTTTCTTTTGCTTTAAGTTGTCATGTAATGACTTTGCTTTTTCTTTAATCATATTAGCCTATAGGTATGCCTTTCTTATAGCAATCCTTATATGCACATAAAAGCTGCACTTTCAATATGAGATATAAAGGTATTTTGCAAAATGCATGAGGTTTTCGCACCTGCTGGTGTAGCTGCTGTGAATTGCGTGAATTTCATTTTCTTCTGTTACAGTGGTCCTTATGCTGGATTTATTTATATTGAAATGGCGGGCGATTGCAGCTGCAGACATCAATCTATGGTACATATCAAGCAACTCAACTTTTTCAACATAACTTGTAATGCCATGACTTTTCTCTTCTTGGGAGCACATCCAGCATCACTAGTGGCACTTTGTATGGGTCCTATCGTGTTGTTCAGGGTTTACGGTATAGCACTAAACATGATGAAAAATATGTGGGAACCATGAGAGATTACTTTTGCTGTGATATGCAATTTACTGGAGAGAGGAACTACTCAGGCATAGATGATTAGCATCACACAGCATTTTGAAAGGATGCTTACAGCACTTGAGCTCACCACTATCGCAACTGGAGGTGGCTACAAAATTATTACAGTAGTACAGTGTGTACTACAGTTAATATTATGCAGTTATTTAATACTGCATCTTTAGGTTTGTTTACATTTCTCTTCGCTATGAGTGGTGCCATGTATGGTCTGTAAGTGTCTGTGTTTGTTAAGTTTTGATAAATTCTAACTTTTTATAATATTATAGATTTGTATATATTTTATGATAGCAAATGATAAAATAGACTGGTATCTACATATATTTTATGCATTCATGACATTCTTAACTTTCTCTTAATTTTTTCAATATTTCTAGGCTATGTGGTTGGTCTGTGAGTTTTTTCGAATTATTGCAAATCTCCAAAAATTTTTCCAATATATTTATTTTTAAAAATCTGCATATAAGTGGACCCACAAAAATCAAACCTGTATTGTTCAAGGGCCATTTGCACTTAGTGTTACCATATGTGAAGCATGATACTTTATTCTACCTTATTTATTTCACTTAAAAAATTTTATATTGTAGGCCACTCAGTGGATGTTATGACCAAGTAATTGGTCTTTATCTACAGTTTGTAAAACCCTGACTCAGGGTATGGACTTTGGGGTTGGGATGCCTAAGTTCAAGTTTCCTTCACTTACTACTGCTATGGAACAGTCAGTAAGATGTGCAAACACTGATTCTCAGTTACCTCTTTTATAACGTGGAATACTGATTTCTACCTATTTACCTATTTTGTGATTAAATTAGATTAGATGAGACAATAACATAAAAATTGGCAGGCATATTTCTAGCAACATTTTAAGTGGTCATAAACCCAAAAGATCCAAATCTTCTTTTTGGTTGGAAGATAAGTCCTGATGTGACTGAAAGATCAGAGGACCCAACTGCTCAGGAGCTGTGCTGGGACAGACGCATCACCTGCTGACATTGCAAACCTCCCTGGCCTGCCCTTGTTCCCATGGCCCTGTGGCCTCCCACACGCACGCTCACCGAGCACATTCTTTCAGCACAAGCTTGGCTCATGGGCTCCCTGGGGGTGTAAGGCTTGGACACTCACACTCCCTCAGCCACAGGGACCCTGTGCATGATAGGAACTAGAATCTGCAAAGCATTTGGGGACAACCGGCTCTAATTTATCATATTATCTTGTTTCTCAGCCTTCTTACTGGAGAAGGCGGCAGAAGGTGCTAGAAGACAACCTCCTTGCTTCAGTACCCAGTTCAGATTATTAACCCCCACGCTAGTTGTCAACATTGTGTGCCCTCCTCCTGATGAACTGTCTCCCCAAATGATTGTAAGCTTATAGAGGCTGCATTTATGGCTCTAACAGTGCCCAATTAATGTTAATTTGTGGGGTCTGCCTATAATAGTCTTCACTCCTACCGTACTCTTTATCCCCTCTCTGTTTTCCCAGACTCCTCCTATTCATTCTTCAAGTCTGTGCTCAAAAACCACTTCCTCTGTGTGCTCCTATCCTACACCCAAGTCATCCCTTCATTTTCTCATTTTAATACTTTCCAACATAATACTTTTCAAGCAGTTATGAAATTGCTTGTTGAATTGCTTGCATTTCCTGCTAGAGCCTGAGCTCTGTCAGGACAGGAGCTATTCTGATGTACTGTAACCTAGGACCAAACCACAGTGCTATTTTTAGGGCATTCTGGAACGTCTCCTTTTAGACTAGACATCACACACCTGAATGTTTGCACGGACCAGACAGCTGGCATGTGTAAGTTAAGCCAGCCAGATGGGATTTGGGGAGGTGGAGATTGCAGGCCTCCTCTAAAGGAGAAGCTACTACTTAGCATTAGCAGAAGGTGACCCAGAGGCAGTGGCGCCTCGTTGCTAAACCTTCTGATTTTTTCTTAAATTTGAAACCACCTCAGTTTTAAATGTTAACAATCAGTGTTTTTTAATTAATAAGAAAAAACTCTATATGCTGCTAGTTAACAATCTTGAGGCTATATATAAAAGATATATGCATATATTTATAAATATATATTTATAATCTGATTTTTTCCACTTAATTGTGAGCATAATTCCCAGTCAATTTCACATATATTTTCGGTTCACTTAACTATCCAATGGGGATAATAAGATGTTATTTCACAGAATTGTTGTAGGAATTAAATGAAATTAAGCATCCAAAGCCAGAGAGCAGATCTAGGCCCCAGGTAAGTGATCTGTGAATAGTAGTCCATCTTCCCCTTCCTCTTGTTCAGTCTAAATGTCATGGAATCAGTAGTCCTAGCAGTGGCTAAAGAGAATGTGTTTCCTGGGATACTTTGTGAGGTGTGAATAGATACTAGGGTAGGGGAATTCTGTGGACAAATGGATTTGGAGAATGTGATCTAAGCCTATTTAAGCATATGTCTCTACAAAGGGCTCCTTAGAGACTATACTATGCTCATATGCTTTGTGAATCTTCAAAAAAAGGATAGAGATGCAGTATTTCTCAAATTTAATTGACCTGAATGAATGTCTCATGAAGCACACTTTGTAAACTGCTGGGGTCTTGCTCTAAGGCCTGGTTAGGAGCAGCAGTCAGAGCCTGTGAGACAAGCTCCAGACACATGGGCCGGTATTGCCAAACTACCTACCTTACCAGCCCACCCCGCGTTGGCACTAGCAGTTCTACAGAGTAACAAATCCAAGGCCCTCAAACAACTTTATTGATCCTGCTGTGCTTTAGTTGCAAAGCCATAAACAAATGCACCCACTGAACAGCAGTAGGTTGATGCCAGCTAACGAAGCCACCCCTCTTGCAAGCATTGATTTTATCTTTAACTAGCTATTTTCCCAGAAGAACCGAAGGAGGTGATTTTATTTCTGTTGATTCCATTCTTGAGATCGTTATGTTGATTATGTGTATTCTCTTTTTTCATGTAGATGTTTGAAATTTCCCCAGGAAATTTCTGCCTGAGATTGCACAGAGCATCATTTTTAACACGTAGTAAATGTTGCTGAGTAGAAAAATGCATGCATTACAACGTATTTTTGCAAAGTAAGAGGTTTATATCTTTGTAATTATTTTCAATGTGTGTTTATTGATTTTTATAATACAGGGATATTAACTTGAAAGAGAACAAATTACATACAACAAATTAAGCACTTGCATGGATTAGAAAATCGAGGTAGTGCACTCAAGGCATGACTAATACGAGAGTGTTGCACGATAGAAGAACTGTGTGGTTTTACACCACATCTGGGAGGATTTCATCCAGCCACTTGTCTGAAAGGATCTTTAACTGAAATGCAGGTGCAAGATGGCTTGAATTTATAGAATTATAGAATTTTAGAACTTGAGGAGAATCTTAGATAAGGAAACTTAGGATAAAAAAAATTAAGAATCATCCTCAAGGTCACAGAAAGCTGGTGGGATGGCCGGAGCTAGAACCTGTGCTCCTGGACACCAGTCCTGAGCTGACCTCCCAGCCATACACAGTGTCTCTTTGAGTCACTTATCAGCTCTGTCACCTTGGGCATGTAACTCTGTCCTCATTCATAAAATAAAGTCAGCACCTAACCCTTGAGATAATAACGTGCAGGTGTAGCATTAGGGTTAGCACAAATTCATACTCGCTAAATATCATTTTATTCATCTGACATGTATTTATTGAGTCTTGATGAAGTTTCAGGCCCTAATTTCTTTGAGAACTGATTTTTCCTTAAATTACAGATATTTACCATAGCAGTTGACATAATGTATATGGCATATTTTAAAGTGTGTAGGCAAAATACTTCATATTTGAATTTAAACAATCACAAAAAGGAGAAATTCAGTAATTCTTAAATTCTAAAATTCAAAGATTTATTATATCATCCTGGAACTCATGAAACTAGTCAGGAGACTAAAGTCACTGTATAAATTAACCTATTAATATTATTAATTTACTAACTTGTAAAAGTCTTTTTAAAAAGGGCAATGACAAGTGATTCTCAGTCTCTAAAATAACGGATAAAAAGTGCTTTGCTCCAGGAAGGTGGAGCGCAGCTGGCCCGGGGGGCCAACGCTTTCAAATGATGGAACAGCTGGAAGGGTTTGGGCATCTACCACTTGTTTTGCGTCTCAAGCTTTTTCTTTCAATTTATCTCCCTCTCAGTTCAGTCGCCTTGATTGACTCATACATGAGGCTTTGGGCAAGATGATTTCAAAGTGGGGGATAAAAATTGATCAGGATCCTGAAAGACTCAGTTCATGGTGCTCATCCCCTCATTCTGCTTCTTTCTAAGGACTGGAATTGAAATCTGTAGAAATAGAAGACCTGGTGAGTGGTGATCAGGCATCATTTGTTGATCAGTGCTGGGCACCCCCTTCCAAGATGACTTTATATCTGCTAGTGGTTTCTTTGGTGGGGTTGGAAGGAGTAGGGTATAGGAAGCAGTAATGTATTTATTTGAATAGACTCTTCAACAGGACCTGATGTGTCCCTGAATGTTTCAATGTGACAGGTGGGCTGGTGACTTTTCTTGGCTAGCTCAGGTCTGCAAGAGAATGGCATTGCTTGGAATCGTCTTATAGTTTCACATTGAGAACTGGGGGTCCTCAAGCAGACCCCATCTATGCTTTAGAAGGGTCCTCTCTAGATCCTTCTGGCTTATTTCTTATACTTTTCCTTTTGCCCTTCTTGGGTCTAAATGTCATAGAAATAGTGTTTGTTCCTAGAACACACTTTTAAAAAAGGTGTTTGGTCAGTTACAGTGGCTCATGCCTGTAATTCTAGCACTTTGGGAGGCCTAGATGAGAGGATTGCTTGAGGCCAGGAGTTTAAAACCAGCCTGGGCAACACAGGGAGACCCTCATCTCTACGAAAAAAAAAAAAAAAGAAGAAAGAAAGAAAAATAGCCAGGTGTGGTAGGTGGGCCTGTAACCCTAGCAACTTGGGAGGCTGAGGCAGGAGGATCACTGGAACCCAGGAGTTTGAGGCTGCAGTGAGCTATGATGACGCCACTGCACTCCAGCCAGAGCAACAGAGTGAGATTTTGTCTCTTAAAAAAAAAAAAAAGAAAAGAAAAATTGTTTTGAGCCAGTGTCAATGTTTCTAACATGTTGAACAGGTTTATTCTGCAATTCATGTTTGGAAACCTGGCATTACAACAAAGTTTTCCACTTTCATGCAGAATCAATAATTATACACTGCAATTCACTATAATCTGATCCTTGTGTATATTTCCCTCAACTTTATTAAATTTGGAAATGCTTTCTAAATTTAATCATATTACCTCAAATAGTAAATATTATGTTGGCAAATGTGATACTTTCTACAAGATAGTCTCCAACTTACAGATTATTTATTTCCTATAAGTTTATTTAAAAAATTGCTTACTTGAAACTGAGAAAGCACTTTTCCCAAAGAAATACTATGAATTTGGTTAGATTTCCACACAACTCTTTTCATCCATGAGGTACCTGAAATATTGTACATTTGTATTGGAAAGTAGAAAGAAAAACAGTTGCTAAAATAGCAAAGAAGACTAAGATGGGAAGACTGAACAAGAAACCAATATTTATTTATATCAAATGCTAGATGCTCAGAAAAATAATTTTAATTAGAGGAGAATTTTTAGCACTTTGTGGGAGATCTTGAAGGGGTTTTCCAGAAAGAGTTTGTTGTATGGGTTGTTTAATATATTGACTTTTGATTTTCTATTCTTTTATATAAGCATCTTAGTAGCATTATACTTATATAAACTTAGCTACAACCAGGGCAGTTGTTTGGCTTCATATGTAAATTTAAAAGAGGAGGTAGTGACAGGAATGAGTAAAAGAATAGTTGTCTAGCACTGAAGATTCTATAGAGGATGTATATCAGGAATTGGAAAGGGAGCTGCTAAGGACTGAATTCTGTCCTCCCAAAGCGCATATGTTGAAGCCCTACCCCAATGGGATGGTAGTTGGAGATGAGGCCGTGAGGGTGGAGCTCCCATGATGGATTAGTGACCTTGTAGGAAAAGGAAGAGACAGCAGAGCACACTCTCTCTCTGCCATGTGAGGATACAGGGAGAAGGTAGCCGTCTGCAAGCTAGGAAGAGAGCCCTCACCAGGAACCTGACCCTGTGGCACCTCAATCTCAGACTTCCAGCCTCCAGAACTGTGAGAAACAAATGTCTTTTGTTTAAGCCATCCAGTCTATGATGTTTTGTTGTAGCATTCCAAACTGATGAGAACAAGGGCCAAGTTATGGAATCCTGGGATCCTCTCCGGAGGTGAAAAATGTGGTTTGTAGCATAGCACCAGGGTTGAGTTTTCATTAAATGGTAAAGGAGAAGGATAACTATTATGAAGTTGGAAGCAGGAGAGAGAAAATGATTCAGATGATCAAATTTGGGGTCTTGGCAAGCAGGGAAGAAAGAGTGAGGAAGAGTTCACTCTGAGAGTGACTGGAGGTTTGAGGGAACTGGAGGTTTGTGGTTAGACATGCATTTCTGGGAGAGTCCTATATAGGCGGGGTCAAGACTTTTATGTAGCCTTGTGAACAGATCTAGCTTTATTGTGATATTCAGACTTGGAATTTGAAGCTTTATGTGTTTTTTTTTTTTCAAGTAAAACACATGGCTTTTAAATTTTTCTACTTTTTACATTAGAACATCATGAAATATTTCTTAATCCTCCATAATAGTATACAGTGTAATGTGTAGTTCTTTTGTTTCATGGTATTTATAAGTTTTAGTGTGTGATTATGTAATAAACTAGCCTTATATGTTTATTAAAAGACAAAAATCAAAGACACGCATATTTGTTGTAGTTAAATGTGAATACATTGGGGCTAGGGCAAGACATTGCTGAAATACGTTACTCTAGTCCCAGTTTTGAGACGGGGTGGGTGTGGATGCGTTTTCAGATTTTTTTTCCTCACCGTTTTGCAGATGTGTCCTAATGTCTTTTTGCTGCTGTAACGTGTGAGTGCTTTTTCCCATTGGCCTTCCGGAGGTTCTTTTGAGGATCAAGTGAGATAATCTGCTGCTCATGCAAGCACCTTGTAAATGCTAAAGTCCTATGCACGTGTTAATTCTTCTCCGCCTTGCTACTTAGGTACAATGACTGTACTCAAACAAATGCACTGAGGGCAACTTCCAGGACCAAAAGCTGCAGCTCTGCACTCTTCTCTGCTACACTCCTGGGTTTACTTCTTAGTGAATGCTAAATGCATGTGGCAGGATCCTGACCCCAAATCATTACAATGGATAGACTGTGTGCGCAGAGCTTAAACTATACGTGCGCTTGCTGCAACATGATGGATATAACGGCTTGCTGAGAATTTGATTTATTTTCCAATAGTTTAGCATCCCTCTGCTTTTATCTGATATGACTATTTTACAAGTGTGTGTACCAAGCATGGCTTTAAAATTGCAGGTTATGAAATACAGAAAATGGAACAATTGCTGTGCATAGCAGAAATCTTCCTGTTCAGCCTGCGTGCTGTATATTCTAAAGTAAGATGGGCTGCTGAGTGGTGAGGGGGCTTGCCTAGGTTGTCATCATTTTTTCCCTTACAGGAGAAAGGAAATGCAAGACTTTCTTCTTCATTTTCAACTTCATATTGTTAGTTGGTTTTTCACAGGCTGGTTTGTGATGATGGGTTTTTGCCTTATCATTTGTTGGCATAATAAAAATGACATGATGTTGGGGAAGAGAGCAGTTCCCCTTTAGGATGGAACAGGGTAGCTGATAATAGTAATGGAAACATAGCAGGCTGAAGGGATGCCTCCCCTTTCACCTCAACCCCAATCTCCATTTTTCAATAATGCACTTACTGGCTGAAAAATACTCATCAGATGCATATCATGTATATGCATACCTTTGTGTGTAGGACACACCGGCTAGTTGACAGTCTGTGCAGCTGATGTACCTGCACAGGGACATTGTTCCTAGAAGGTCAGCTTGCTTCATTGGAGGTTATGTGTAATTTAAGGCTCTTACCTGAAAGAATCAAGTTGTCCCACAGTTGTTATTGACTCTGGGCTATGCGTAATTGGGATCTAACAAGAGAGCAAATTGAGGGCTGGTTCGACTCTGATAATACCTCCACTCCGTTGGAGGTTTCCTTCAGCTTAGCTGCGCAAAAGGGCTTGCCGGGCAGTGTGGAATGATGAGTGCATCGTTCTGGTAGACAGAAGCCAAGTGCAACATACTTGGGAAACTTGTGTTGGTGCAACAGAGCAGGCACATGAATGAGCCAGTGCAATGAGGCTGGGGGATTCCATGTGCACCTATTCTTTGGTTGTATCTGGGATGTCTGGCATCTAGGGCCTTCTACCTGGACTAAGCATTTACCAGTGTGTGAATGTGCTTGCTGAAAACTCAAATAACTACTCCACTTTCGTGCGTAGACAACTCCCTGTCGACTCATGTTCCTTATATGCTTTGATGCTCCTGAGTTTTTCCAGTTTGAGGGCACACTGCACTATGTGTCTCTTTCTGTTGCTCACTGTTTATCTTGGATGATTATCATTTGATTATTTTCAGTAAATTAAGTAAATAACAAACAGAGAATTTAGCAATTATCTCAGAGGAGCACACAGTTTCCTATTTTTTTGACAAGTACCCCTTCTGTGGTTTCCCATGTAGGATAAATGCCTAAAACTATTGAGCATTTGCTATGTTCTAGGAAGTAGATGCAACAATTATTTTCATTCTTTTTTTTTTTTTTTTTT
>VBSM01000529.1:72268030-72283534 GCA_008086735.1 Cheirogaleus medius
CAGTAGACTTTTTTTTTTTTTTTTAAGACAGTCTCACTCTGTCACCTAGGCTAGAGTGCAGTGGCACCATCATAGCTCACAGCAACCTCAAATTCCTGAGCTCAAGCGATCCTCCTGCCTTAGCCTCCCAAGTAGCTGGAAGTACAGGCATGCGCCACTATGCCCGGCTAATTTTTCTATTTTTTGTAGTGATGGGGTCTTGCTTTTGTTCAGGCTTGTCTTGAACTCCTGACTTATCTAAGCTGCACCCTGTCAGGGTATCAATTTGCTGCCACTGCCTTGATCCTTGGAGAGGCCTTTATTTCTGCTCCTTCTGCATCCATTCTTTAGGTATTTTTTCAATTCTGTGGGTCACACTATAGCTTTTCAATAAATCCCCTCTTTGGTTAGGCTAGCAGTGTGGATTTCAATAGATTGTAGCTAGACAATCCTATCAGATACAGCTAATAACACTGACATTCATCCCATATAGTGAGACAGACCTTCCTGAATCACTCTAAGCATCCTTGTGATATCTCTTCCTTCTTTAACTGCCTACGGCATCTAGACTCTTCATCATAATTGCCCTCACCAACTCTATTTTCCTTCATTTAGGCTTTGGACTCCTTAATAACCATTCAACAAGTATCTGATTGCTGTCCTTGAAGGCAGGAACCATATCTTTTGATTCTTTTTTATTTAACACAGTGGGGGCCATTGGGGCCATCCCCCAGGGAATGTGGAGCCTAAAGTCATCTTGAAGGAGATACAGCAACTGAGGCAAATAGAGTGTTTTTTCCTGCCTCCTCCAATTTTATACAGTTAGTAATCTGGCTTATTACGTTACTCCTTGACCCTTGCTCTGGGACTGCTGTATGCAAGATTTTATTTTGACATGACTGGTTTCAGATGTTTATTGTCCTATAGTTTTGAATTTAAAATTCTATTAATTATTGGTTTAGCTGAAGTTACCTGTAGTCCTCAATAAAGAGGTCATTAACTTTAAAAGAATGTTAGATTGAGATAATTATCAAGAACAATTCGGAAGGGAAAGGAAAGTAGCAACAAAAACAAAAAAGCTCTACGGGCAGCCTCAGGGTGAGCGAGGGTGGGCTGGAAGGTGGGCTGGTGGGACGAGCAGGAGAGCAGGTGGGATGGTGCAACCTCACCCAGCATTGGGGGCAGGGTATGCAACTGTGCTCCTCAACAAGGATGTTCATTCTTTTCTATCTCAGTTGGGTAGTGTACACTCTTTCCTTCCTCTCTCTTTTTTTTTTTTTGAGACAGAGTCTCACTTTGTTGCCCAGGCTAGAGTCAGTGCCGTGGCGTCAGCCTAGCTCACAGCAACCTCAATCTCCTGGACTCAAGTGATCCTTCTACCTCAGCCTCTCCTTCCTCTCTTTAGCCATCTGGTTCTGCAGCGCCTGTAAAACACCAAGCATGGGAAAGGATATTTGACACATCCTATTGTCAGCTGGAAATGAACCAATGGCTGTTGGTTGGCTGATGTCCACCTTCATTCATGTCTGTGTCTGCCCAGTACCTGTTCACATATTTTTTGGCAAAAACAACCCGATTACATTTGGGAACATTTCTCCATGATTCACAGTGTACGTGGTTCAGTCTGTAACCTCACTGTCAGCTCTTTGGGTGGGCACAGGTCTAGCCATCTCACCCCCTCAGGCCATGCAATGACACACAGTCCTAAGATTTTCTTTGGAACTTCTGGGAAGAGACTCTCTTTCCAGCAAGCTTTATGAGATGATAGAAAACGGATGTGGAGCTGTTGGCAGCCTTCTCACCATGCAGTGGCGAGATGGGATTAGACAGAGGCAGTTTTCTGTTGACAGGGTTGGAACACCTGGAACCAGTCTTACTGGTCTACAGCTGCCCTAGGCTTTTTACTGTCATGAGCTGATACATTTCCTTTTTGTCTTAAGCAGTTTGGTTCCTAACAGATCCACTCTCCATGCATTCTGATTATCTCTGGGATTATCGCACTTCACAGAAGAGTGGGCCAGTAAAGTTTGGAGACAGGAGCTCTCTCAGCCTCTAACGTGCTTCTTGTATCTTTCGTTACACAGCTTCTTTTAAAAAGGGGTACAATGATTTCTCTGTCAACTTGCACTAAAATAGAAAGATTTGTGCAGGTGATCAAGGTGAGGGGTCCCTTTAGAGATGTCACCCTGGTGTGGGTTAGGAACTTCATGACTTGGATTATTATTACATCAGAGAAATAGCTAGATTGTCAACAACATTGTTTGAAAGGAAGTAAGATAAACTCCTTTTCTCCTCCTCCTATTTACTTCTTTTTTTTATGTTATACATTTTAATTGGGGAAACCTGAACTATCAAAACCTGATTTTCCCCCAGAGAATAAGCATCTGGGCTTATAGAAGATCTGGTACTTTTATTCGGGTGGTTTAAGAATAACCGTGAGTTCGTGTAGGAAGGAGAAGGATGTGCCCCTCTTCTCAGTCACCACTAATAGCATCCTCTGTCTTTCCTTGATGAAGAGTCTTTTAGATCATGACTAAAGCCCGGACAAGCTTCTTCCGAAGCAGTTACAGGGAGTCCATCAGAATGAGTACTCCGGAACATGGGGAGATTTGATTTATCTTAACGAATCAACTTGTCACAAGCCTAAATTCTTTGTTGGTTGACTGGAGTGACAAACCATAGAACACTTGTCTGTAGCCACTTGATTTCCACCGGACTCACAGCATCAAAGAAGCAAAGTGATGTCTATCCTGATTGAAGTTTGAATCACATAGAGAGGGGTCTAAGGACTGAATGGAAATGAAGACATAAACACTGAATCTTAAATTCAGCTGATAAAAAAAATAAAGAGATAAACATGAAAATGAAAATGCCGAGAAGGTTAGAGTCTGATGCCCAGGGCTGGATGCCCTCACTGGGAGTTGAATGGAAGATATTGAGGATGTTATTGGTGAGAGAAGAAAATAATGGAGATGGCGGAAGGGCTCCAGGGAAATAAGACTTTACTTGCTTCCAGGACTCCTCTGGTGCCGAGAGTTGATTGGCTACCGTCAATCTACAACCTTGGTGATATTTTAAATTGATTGCATTTGTAGCTTTCGTAGGGGAAAGGGAAACAGGAGACTACACTGATGTTTTGGAGTTGTCTTAGGAAACTGCGTTATGTATTTAAAATGGAATTGTGTTTAGATTTGGGAATAAGGCAGAAGCAAGCAGGGTATTTCTTGTGCCACGATTTCCCTTCACTTATTAACTGCTCTACACTCCTGCTTAACTTTGCCTGTTTTTTAAGGTCTATGTGCACACATTTGCATGCATTTGTGTAAACTAAGGAGAACTTCAGAATTACTGGATTTGGGGTGTCCTTTTAAGTTTCTATAGGTTCTCGCTGCCTGAATTGAGATAGAGGAGTACAGTTCTGAAATGGCAGTGAAACACTGCCTGTGGGCACCCTGTCTGTCATTCACGGCTTCATGGAAACATGTGATAGATGGAATTAGAACCAATCTGGGGTTGGGATGAACCGAGTCTCAACACGGATTCCTCCTAACGAATAGACACATAATAACTTGGATGTACAACTTATTCTTGGAGTCTCAGTTTCCTTATCTGTAAGACAAAGATAACAATGCCTTTCTCCCAGGAGTGTTGTAAAGATTAAATGAGATGATGTATGTGTAACTTGAGTGTCCCCAGCAGGCTGCCCTCTCCCACAGACTGTAACGTCCCCTCCAGAGTCGTGCAATGAGGCATGCTGGTCCCCGCACCCTCCAGTTATTTGGGACCTACCTTACGTTTAAGGTAAACATAAAATGACTTGAGCCACCAAGGGTCCTCTGGTGGGTGGGGCTGCTGGGGGCTCACGTTGGCTCGGTTGTCTCTTGTTTTCAACTCTGGCTTCTGCTGGGACCTTGTTTGACATTTCGTTTTCTGCAGCTCCTGTTGCAGATCTAATTCTAGCCTCCTTCACTCCCTGAGGACAATCCTACAAAGCTGTCATATACAACAGATTTTACTGAGGGTTTGGATAATCGAGGAGAACTACAGCACAGAATAGAAAATATGTTTAAAGTGAAATGTTAGTTTTTATTGTTCGTAAGCTCTCTGCCCATTCTGGCCCCAGGGAACGCTCTGGCAGCGCTTCTTCTCTTGGGGCTGCTCCCACAGTCGCTTCCACCTGCTCGTAGATCCTCAGACTTCCAGGGCCCGCAAACCCCAGTCTTCACATTTGCCACTGAAAAACAGAAACATTCTCCTACTTGATTACGGAGCATATTTAATACCTCCATTTCACAGTAGGCTCTGGTGTCCACCTTTGTGGAAATAAAAACCCACTTAGATATATGAATCCTGTCCCTCCTCTGCAATGTGGGAGTGCTGTAGTCATTTCTTTTGTAAACAATAATTGTTCCTCTTCTCATCACATCTGCAAAACGCTAAGCCCATAGTAGATGCTCAGCGAATGGGAGCTAATAATAGAATGAAAACAATAATGTTAACAATAAAAGCAAGGAGGACATGCAGTCTGTAGTCTAGAGTACCATGTGTGGCTCCCATCCCTACACCAGGCAGGGGAAGGAAGTCTGTGGATTCTGGAGTTGGCAGAAAAGGAGTTCATTCAACAACCAGACACTGTCCCAGATGCCCCCGTAAACACCGTGTTTCAAAGAGGCTGTTCACATGGCAGGGGTGTGTGCCTTTGTGTGTTACCCACGGCACAGACGATATTCAGCTAATACCCCAAAAGTGGTACAAGAGGGTGAACATAAGGAGAGTTCCACAAGTATTCTGGATCACAGATGAACAAAGACCAAACAGGTCTAGAACTGGTCTGAACGTGTTCTGAACATGGTTTGAACAGGGGACTCCAAGGTGGACTCCCTCCCCTCCATCAGGTCTTGGTTAAATGTACCTTCTCAGCGAGGGCTTCTGGGGCTACCCCTCCTGACCTCGTAATCCCCTCCCCCCAACATTGCCTCTTCCTCTTTTTATTGTTCTCTAAATTACTTATCACCGCTGGGTAGACTATAGATTTTATTTATGTTCCTCTTTGTTTTTTCTGTTCTTCTACTAGAATATAAGCTCCCCATGGGACGTGATTTTATTCTGCTCTTTCCTGCTGTGTCCCAGAGCCTGGCACGTTGTGGGCTCCGTAAATATTTGTTGACTGTTTATTGACTGACCGACTGACTAAGGATCTGGGTTATGAAAACAATGCCCTGGTCTCTTATATGCTTTATTTTCTACAAAGAGCTTTCGTGTGTATCACCTGACTTAATTCCTACCAACTTGGGAGGCAGGTAGGGAAGGCAGGCTCAGCATGTTGACGTAAGCTCTCCAAGTCATGTAACTTACAGGTAGTGAACTCGGGGGCTAGAACCCTTCTCTTTGACTTCAAACCCAGTGTCTTCCCCACTGCATACACCAAAACACAGCAAACAAGTGTTGTTTGCATAAAACATAACAAATACTTTGGAGTAGAAAGAGCGATGGAAGCGTTCTGGGCTAAGTGTTGCAAGCATCTCTGTTGTCCCATTATCCTCGTCTGAACTGCTTGGTGGCCAGGGTCTTGCCTGCCAAAGTGAGGACAGGTACCGTATATCTCGTGACGGCACCGCACCAGCTGCAGTCTCAAATGGTGAGGCTCCACACCAAGTTAAACAAAGCCAGCCCAGACTCCCTGCAAGCTCAAGCTTTTCGTGGGCAAATCTTGACTAGCCCAGTATCATTGGTGGGGGCCCAGTTGGGGGTTCCTAGGGTGGAGGGGCTTGGGGGACATATATTTATAATAATAAAAACTCACATCTGTCAAGAGATTTATTGTCACCACATTTCTTTAACATTTACCATCAGATTTGATTTTTAAACTTTTAAATGCAACTCTTGCAGTTAAAACAAGCAGGCATGGACAGATTGTGCAATGAGTCCAATGTTAGCCTATTAGTAGGGGACAGAATTAAATTTTCAGCTCAGGATGTTTGAAGCCAAAATCGATACTTTCTTCTTTCCATTGTAGGAGTGTTTCTCAAAGTTTAGCATTAATAGGAATCATGTGGAGATTCTGAGTTAGTCTGTCTGGGGTGACATACAAGAATCTGCATTTCTCATGCACATATGGTATTGAAACTCAACGGAAATCAAGCAGGTGGGAGTGAGGACGAGGGGATGGGTAAATTCACACCTAATAGGTACAGACCCACTATCTGGGTGATGGACACACTTTTAACTTTGACTCAAACTGTAGAAAAGCAATTCATGTAACCAAAAGTTTGTATCCCTGTAATATTCTGAAATTAAAAAAAAAAGAATCTGCATTTCTAACAGTCTCCTAGCTGAGACTGTTGCTGGTCTGATGACTACACTTTGAGAAGCATTGACAGAGAGGGGACAGCAAAGTTTACATTTTCCAGTGCAGTCAGACTTCCCTCCAGCCACTGCCCTACATCCTCATATTACACTCTTGCTTACTCCTCTCCAGCCACACTGGTCTCCTTGCTGTGCTTTGAGCACTCCATGCACGCTCCCGCCTCAGGGCCTTTGCACCTGCTCTTCCTTCTGCCTGGAATGCTTTTTTCCCTGGATATCCACATGGCTCACACCTTTTCTTCCTTAACATGCCCAGGTGTTGCCTTGCAGTGATGCCTTCCCTGACTATTCCCACCCTTGGTGCTTTGGATCTGTTGTCATGAATACTTTCGATAGCACTTATCACCTCATATCCCAGATGATTACTTATTTCATTGCCTATCTAACTACTCTCTCATGAGTCTAAACTCCAAGGACAGATCTTCATCTTTTCAGTGTATCCCCAGCATCTAGGACAGTGCCTGCCATAGAGCACCTCTTTTTTTTCCTTTTACCTCTCCCCTCCTCTGCCTCCCCATTGGTTGATTTCCACTGAATTTTACTTCCCTCTGCATATAGCACCTCTTAAAAAGCAGTTGTTGGATGAATGGAGGGAAGGATTGGACAGAAGCAGGAGCTTTGTCATTTTGTAATCACAGATTTTCTTGTTTGTACAGAAGGGTTTCATCTCTCGAAGGGAAAGATCTTATTCAGAGTCACCTGCAAAGAGCACTGGATGAGACCAGAAAGTGCACGTCTAGCCATGAGTTTCAGAAAGATCACCCTCTTCCCAAGGTGACTAAGGAAGAGGGGCAGGGGGTGAAAGGCTGCGGAGAGCAGAACAGGGTGCCCAGAGAGCCTGCCGAGGGCTGTGTCAAGGCCGCAGTGCAGGTTCCTAATTAGGCACCAGACCCAACTGGACCCACTTTTCCGTACGGGGGGGCTTGCGTGGCCAGGTCCCCAAAGCAGAGCAAGGAGAAGAGGAGACGCTAAACAGCCAGCAGCAATCTTTTCTTGTAAATGTTGTAAACAAATTCTTCATGTAAAAGAAGGAAATTGGTCTTTGTTTACTTCAGTAAGAAAATAAGAATATATTTATATAACTTAAACATTGTAGAAAAGCATAAGGAAATCATTCACAATTGACAATTGTTGCCATTTGCCAGATTTACTTTAATATTTAATAAAATAAATAAAACATTATAGAAAAAGTTCACATGCCTTTTGTCTGCCATCCCAGCCTCATTCCCCTTCCCAAGTCCCCAGAAATAACCTATCGTGAGTATTGAGTAATTTTTAGAATGAGTGTAAATAGATCTAGCAATATTTAGCAATATACATCTCAAAAATTACAATTTGGTGGGAAAAAGAAAGTTGTAGAATGAGTTTTTATAGTATAATGCCTTCAATTAAAACACACGCCCACTAAGCAGTGTCATATATTGTTCATCCTTCAAATGAAAACTCCTTTAAGTAGAAGGGAGCACTTGAGAAAGTTTCAAAAAGATCAGTGCTATTTAAGAATAACTCTCCATAAAGGAAATCGTTATGAAAGAAGAGGGAGTAACGATCTAGTACTGTTTAAGATAATGTCAATTTCATTTTCCACATTTTCTTGAGTTTCTGAGAATTTTCAAAAGTTATGGTGATAAGATCTAGAGAAATACTAACACAGGTGGATTTGAATTTATTCATTGAATACTTGTACAGTTGAAAGAAGCCCTTGAAATGAATTAGATACATGATTGATTAATGATTAGTTTTATTCATTCTTGGCTTATGGCTAAAGCTTTCCATAGTATGTTTGCTCGCAGAACTCTATTTAGCAAACCTTTGGTCTTGGTGACTATATAAATTGGCAATTACATGCACTTTAAACAGAGGAATATTGTGTTGAATTAAATTGTACAGCAGTTTGGGTTGAACCTAGTTCAAGCTAGCAAGTCTTTTGCTTATTAAAACTGTGCCATAGCTATAAAATCTTTATATTATCTGAAGACACACTCTTTTACAAAACAATCACATTATCAGAATGGTTTCTCAGAGTGTGAAAAGAATAAGATATTAAAATATATTTGAATCATGAATCATATTTGATAGCACATGTTCTTTTCTCCTTGCTTCATTTACACATAGGGCTTAATTCTGGGCAGTGTCTCTCAGAGTGTCTATCAGATTACCCCTCATGGCAGGCGGGGGGAGGCATCGCTCAAGGGCTCAGGGGCTTTGTTCAAACTGTCTCCTGCAGTAAGGAAATATTTCTTTGAATGTTCATGTTTTTATTTAAATTTCATAAGGTTTTGCCTTGTGTGCTGAAATATTTCCATTAAAAATATAAATACGTTATTTAAATTATTTACTAGTTAAATTATTTACTTTTATATCCCAAAATCTTGATGCAAAATTGGTTCTCCAGAGAAAATGGACCCTGATTATTCTGGTATTTTGCCACACTTCCCTGGGGTGATGGGAACGCAAGGATGATAAACAATACTATAAGGTATTATGTTAAATTTGTGGAAAAATTATATTTTCATTACCTATGATTTTTGTTGCTTTAATGTTTCTTCTGGTTATTTTACTGACAACAGATTTGGGTTTTTTTTTTAAACCATCTGTTTTCTCTGTACCTTGGTTTGTCCATTTATAAAGTGGGATGAGAAAAATGCTGTAGTGAATGAATTTCTCAGATTAAGGTAACCACATGCAAAACTATATGAACAGTAGCCAACATTTAATTAGTGTTGATCATGTGTCAGGCACTGTTCTGTGTCCTGCCTGTGGGTAAATTTATCCAGTCCTCACAACAGCCCCACGAGGCAGGCACTGTTATCATATTCACGTTCGGATTAAGAGTGTGCAATGTGAGGACTCAGGAGACCACCCCACTATAGTATAGACGTTTTCAGACATTCTCATAATTATGGTCAAATAAGTTTTGGAAATGATGCATATTATACATATTATACACTATTGGAGAGTCACAATGACAATGTAATATAGACCCTAAAAATAGTTGCAGTGAAAAAAACCCCAATATAATCCTTTAATTTTTGCTAATCAAAAAATTCCTAAAATAATTTGATCACGGGGTATCTTTCCATGCCTCCCTTCCTCCTTTCGCAGAACAGCTATTACTAGTGCCCAGAATTAGTGTCCCGGGAATTACTGTCAGGGACAGGGCAATGGGAGGACCCACCCAGTGCACACAGTAAAGGGGTGCACTGTCTGGAGAGTTACAGAGCCATAATCGGACCAGCCAAAAGCTGATCACTTGTTATTGTCACCATGTACCAGTCAGTATTTTTAAACAATTTCATTGATAAAATACCTCTCCCTGGAAAAATGTTTTGTTTATTTAGGTTGATTTTTTTGTGTGTGTGTGTGATAGGATCTCACTCTTGCCAGGGCTAGAGTGCAGAGGCATTATCATAGCTCACTGCAACCTCCAACTCCTGCCTCCTGCCTCAGCCTCCTGAGTAGCTGGGACTTCAAGTGCCCACCACCACGTCTGGCTTATTTTTCTATTTTTAGTAGAGATGGGGTCTCGCTCTTACTCAGGCTGGTCTCGAACTCATGGCTTCAAACATCCTCCTGCCTCGGCCTCCCAAAGTGCTAGGTTTACAGGGGTGAGCCACTGTGTCTGGCTTGTTTGTCTAAGTTTTAAACAGTTATTACTGACTTTTAATATACACGTAGGCTTCAACTCATCACATTTTTATTATCTATTCTTTAATAAACCTACTGTATTCTATGTGAATATTAATTCAGACAATGCTTAGTTAGAAAGTCCTTCCCTTCCCACCTCCCTTTCTGCACACAAATAAAGTCAGAATCATTAGTGCTTGTTTCAGGAACAGAGCATGCCTCCTACCCCAGGGTTAGTATACATGCTGTGTTTAAACAGTAGGTTTGACATAAACAATAGCAGAGTGAATGTAGAGACAAAGAAATTGCACTTGAGCTATATCAATTCTATTATTCTATATGGCCACTATGTGACCACCATTATTCTCTGTTTATTTGTATTTGCAATTTAAAACACTGAAATAGAGTGAAAATTGTGAAGTGTCATATTTATGTTTGGCAAGTAGAAATTTTAGTTTATACATGAAATATTTTACTAAATTTAAATAATATCTTTAAAATAGAAATTTATTTTTAAATAATTCTCATTATTTAATAATTAAACATTTACTATTAAATGGCAATGTTATTCACTTCTGAGGCAAACAATATATAAGTAGGCATACGTTGCCTCTCTTTTTTGTCAAGAAATATGAATTTGATGGAAATTATTAATCCATTGCTTTGATTTCTTTGCTTATTACCACACGCTATAAACATGAAATTCAATTAAAAAATTTTCTCACTGTTTCTGATTCCCTTCTGGCCTTTATTATTATTAATTTTGTGATTATTCCATTGTAAGGAGAGAGAAGAAATGAGCTGTTCTAAGTGTCAAATACAGTAGTTATATCATTGTACTTGAATGAGATTAAGATTCCCTTTTGGGAAGTTAGATTTATCTGCCCAGCTAATCATCTGTCTTGTGACAGGCCTAATAACTTCTAACCAGACATCCCTTTATTGTACCTAGTCTAACAGTGTTATCTACCCACTTTCCCCCCTTCTAGAAACATGTCGAACAAGAAAGAAATCTTGGAATTGGCATTCTCAGGAGCCTTTTTTCTTGTGGAAGAGTTTGAAATAAAATTTGGGCTGGACTTGACAATTAATTAGTCTAAAAAGTTGCTTTAACATATGTTAGATAAAACCTATTATTAAAAAGCAGAGGTCCTGCCTCTTCTTAGATGTCATTCTCAATTGAAGACCTTGTTTAAGTCTTCTCTTTTCACTCCTGAGACAGTTTCCTCACTTAACCACTTCGGTACCAGCGTTGACTATAGTCGACAGCCACAGATGAACACGTACAGTGACTTTAGCCGACAGCCGTGATATGACTTGTCTAATTTTTCATTTATCAAAATAAAATTGTGAACATTTAAAACTAACGTAATGAAAACATATATGTATATGTTACCTATTCTGATTTACATTACAAGTAAAGCTGCCTGTAAAGTAAAACAAGCTTTCAGTGCTTTAAAGCTTTCCTCATCACACAAGAGCAAAATGGATTCGTCGTCAATGCACAGCACACACTATCGTGCGGACTATGAGTGCCGGCTCTGGGCAAGGTTTTGCGGCTGGTGAGCGCTGTACCAAAGTGGTTAAATTCCTAAAGAGTATTGGGTCACATCTTCTCATATCCTGTTTCGTCCTAAATCATTGCTTTCTAGTCCTATCCCCCCTCACTGGATTATCAGCCATTAAGGGCATAACTGTGCTTTATTCTCCTTTGTAATCTCATTCATTCATTTAGTCATTAGAAATTTATTGAGCATTTACTATGTGCCAGGAACTTGATAGCCCTTTGGTAAAGACAGCATAACCCTCTACCTTCAAGGAAATCACGGTCTACCAAGAGGACAAACGTGGAGCAGTATTTATAGCATAGTACGGAAGGCACACAGGAGCATGGAGAGAAGTGTCAAATAGGGGCACCAGAGGATGGGCAGGCGTGATCAGGGATGTCTCCCAGGAGGTGATTGCATGTACAAAAGAAACACCTGTTGCACTGAGCACTTACTTTGTGCCTATTGGAGGAACTTTCTTCCGTAGAGGGGATCCGATACCTATTTTGAGATAACTCTCGCCTGCAGAATAAGGGTTGTGAGTGGGGGAGGGAAGGTATGGTCCCTTTGCTTTTGAATAAAGCTACTTCAAACTGTTGGAGGTCCCCAGCTGCAACCCTGGGCTCATCATGGGGAGGGACATTGTTGCCAGATCCAGCCCTTTCTTGGGTCAATTCATTCTTTCCTGGTTGGGATGTCCTTTTCCACTCAGACAATGTTCTTCAGCAGTCTGACTCAGGTGGGTGAGTTATCTATCTCAGAGGTCATAGCGTCCCTATGATTTTGGAATGTCTTTAGTTAGCAGTGGGATTTTTGTTCTGAGTGTTAGGGAGAACTATGAGCTACATCTCATGAATATTTATGACTTTCCTGTAAAACTAGCAGGGAACTTAAAATTATTTGAACATACTATTTGCTTTTATATACAGAAATCGGAGGTATGGGTTGGGTAAGTGCTTTTTTAGTGTCACATGTTAAGTCAATGACCAAGGTGGGAACAGGTCAGTGGATTAATAACTTGGGGCACTGTCCACCAAACTGTGCAAGCTACCATGGAGCCAAAGACCTTGGCTTATGGTAACTGCAAATTTTTAGAATTTTGTGTTTAAAATACAGAAAAGTAATGATACACTAACTTTGCATTACATAGTTAATTTTCTTGCTGCTTTTGTGTGCTCGTGTGTGCATACATGTGTGAGGGGTTCTTTTTTTGAGTGAAAAAAGAGAGATCTGAGTGCTTGTAATATACTTGACTTGGAGACTACACGCTGAGTGCATTCATTTGCATGACCGCCTAATTATTCACTCTATTAAGTGCTCTGAGGTTTTTGTGTTGTTTTAATATTTGAACACCCATGACACTTTCCAGCCAACAATAGAAAATTATTGACTTTGTCACATATACTAGTCCCCCCTTATCCATAGTTTCACCTTCTTCAGTATCAGTTACCCATGGTCAACCAAGGTCCAAAAATATTAAATGAAAAATTCCAGAAGTAAATAATTCACAAGTTTTAAATTGCATGCCATTCTGAATAGTATGATGAAATCTCATGCTGTCCTGTGCTGTCCCTTCTGGGATGTGAATCATCCCTTTGTCCAGGGTATCCACACTGTCTACACTACCTGCCCACTAGTCACTTAGTAGTCGTCTTGGTTATCAGACTGACCATTGTGGTGGTATCACAGTGCTTGTGTTCAAGAAACCCTCATTTTTACCAAATAATGGCCCCAAAGCACATGGATAGTGGTGCTGGTGTATTGTTATAATTGTTCTACTTTATTATTAGTTATTGTTAATCTTTTACTGCACTTAATTTATAAATTAAACTTTACAATAGGTATCTATGGATAGGAAAAAACATAGTATATATAGGGTTCAGTACTATACGCAGTTTCAGGCATCCACTGGGGGCTTGAAATGTATCCCCCTAGAATAAGGGGGGACTACTATATCTTAAAGTACTTTGAAGATATTAACTTATTCTTTAATCTCAGCTTTTAGGAAGATGGAGGAGTCCATCCCCAGTGCTACTGCTCATTTGTTTATGTATAGGGGAGCAAGCCTATGTAAATAAGACAAACACCTTGCCCAGGGGACTCAGTGGGGGCCTGGTCAGTGTAAGTCAGGCTCAGGATGGAGTAACCTCTAGGATGACACATGCCACTGTAGAGTTCCTGGCTTGTTCGGAACTACAGTCAAAAGTTGCAACTTGAGAGAAGCTGGTGGTAGATGGGGGTAAAGAATCCTTAAGAAATTCTTTGCCACCTGCTAGAGTTTGGGTGGCAGGCTGAATCGAAAACCCCTCTACCACCTGCATTAAGAAGAGCATTTCCTTGCTACTTTTTAAAAAGAATAGCATGTCTGGGGAAGAGAAGGCTTTATCCAGCATTGCTTTCAAAGTGTTGTTGAGCAGGTAGTTGCTTTGATGAGAAAAGATCTCCCAGCCCAGGGGAAGCACTGTGTAAATCCCACTCAGGAGCTCTGCTCTTTAAATTTGAGTCTAACCTTTCTTCAGCCCCTGACTTGGCTACTCAAGAACTCTCTGTAGATTTATTCATTGCTTTGGGTTAAGTGATTACCCTCTCTTTTTGGCCTCTTTAAAATGCAGACTCCCTGGAGAGATAGGCCATTAAGCTGTTAATATTTAGACCTTAAAAGCAATAGGTTTATAACATTCTTTTTCTATTCTGATGAGGCATTCAGGGAGCAAAGGGGGCTTGTAGTGGGATGTGTTGGAAAGTGGGAGTATAGTGGGAGAAAGTTTTTTAGTCCCATCCTGGCTTAGGGTCTGGTAATGGTTGTGCAGGTGGAATAGGTTGATTGGCCAGTTGTGCTGATGCTGAAGTTGGGTGCTGGGGCCCTGGGGCTTTGAACTTGAGACCAGGAGGTGTAAGGTGAGGAGAGAGAAGAAAAATGAGGTAGGAAATGCTGTTTAGACGGGGTCCTCTGAGAAGCAGATGCTCAGGCTGGATTAGACATACTAGAGATTTATTAGAAGAAATGCCTATGAGGGAACCTAGAGAGGGAGCCAGGAGGAGCCAGGAGGAGCTGGGAGGAGGTAAGAGAGCCCTCATACCATGATGTAGGCCTGACCCTTTTGAATGCGAGAGGGAAGGAAGGGAAGTCGGGTGGGAGAGTCTCGGGCTGATGGGGAGCCAGAGGAGCCTATCAGAAGAATTCTCACTCTTCCAGGAATGGCCTTCCTCAAGGTTCCTGCTGTGATCAGCTGGGAGCAGGTGGTAGGAATCGTGGCTTCCGTGTGAATGGGGTGATGGATTTCAGAGAGCAGCCACTGGGCCTGTTCAATTTTGCACCTTGCCAGCAGAGATCTAAGGGATGCACTGTCATGCCAAAGTATTCTCCATAGACAGGGATGGCCTGCTTGGAGCTCCTTCCAGGTGTGAGTCACATGGTGTGGGATTGAGCTGCCAGGGTCATTGCATGTGTTTGGAGTGGCTGAAAGGAAAATGAAGCAGACACATTCTATTGTGGGATGTGATGTTGTGTAGTGGAAAGAAGGTGGGCAGATTGTTACTGGTCCAACTTTTTGCTCTGTTGCTTACTGTCTGCATGGCCTCAAGAGTGGTACTTTGGATCTCTGAACCTCAGTTTATGACTCATCTTTCAAGATGTCATGAGCATAAAATGATGCAATGAAATGCTTTGTAGAATACTTGCCACAGAGCAGACATTCTGTAAGATGAAGCTGTTTGTGATTCTCTTTCAGGATTTGCCCAACATGTTGTGTTTTAAAATGTGCTTAAATATGCTCTTGAGATAACAAAAGCATGCTATTAGATATATCAGTTGTTATGTTTTAGAAGATGATCCCAAACATGACCACATTTGTGTAGTGAAGCCTGGCTGAGAACTCTAATATGTGACCAAGCTCATTTTCTATATCAGTGTGACATGCCCTAAGGCTGATTTGGTTTGGGATCACATCTGAAATTTAGCAGAGGCTGTTATATTTGGTAGCCA
>VBSM01000529.1:72283544-72293572 GCA_008086735.1 Cheirogaleus medius
TTTTTTTTTGGTATACACATTCGTGATGTCTTTTAACATGTCAGAATGATTAAGTTGTTCCTGGAAGAGGACTGGCATGGGGTAGACCAGGAATCAAAAGGTAATGACAAGTCATTCGTGTAAAGGGCTTCACAGTTTATAAGGTGCTTTCACAAAAGTTGGGCTCCAGGGTATGGTAGGTATTAGCATTTCATTTCACAGACATAGAAACTGAAGTGTAGAAAGCCCTGGTGTGCATAAGGACGTCTGTGCTGTGAGTGTCACGGAGGGCATGTGCGGACATCAGTAACTCATTAGGAACACTCTTCCAGGAGGGAGTCAGTTCACTTGACATGCAGCACGTCAAAGGGCTGCAAAGCATGGGGTTTGGGTAGAGATGGAAAATGCACTCTTTGCTTGGGGATAGTCACTGACTTGAATCTTGGACTGGTGTATTCCCACAATTTGATTAGGAGGAAGCTACAAAAGGTGACAGTACTGAATACCAACCTAATGTGACTTTAGGCAAATGCGAAGGCCTTTTAAACAGCTATTTCTTGGAAAACAAGGAAAATGGCTATGCTAGTCATCTGCCTATTTCCTCTCCACTCCATTCCCTGCCCTTCTATGCCCTGCTCCGTTGCAGGGAACTACATTTCCCAGGCTCCCTTGCTTGAAGAGAGGTTTGGCCAATGAGTGGCACCAGCAGAAAACCGGAGGGCAGGAAGAGGGCAGCCAGGGCATCTCTTCCTCCTTTCTGCTTTGGGCAGCGTCTCTAGCAGCAGCCGAGTCTTTGCTGTGGCTCCAGCTTTCGCCAGGAGCCTGTCTCTTCCCTTTGTCTCTCTTAATTAGGGTTGGTAGCAGCTTCCTGTTGTTGCTCATCTCTGAGTTGCTTCCCTGCCCCTCTCTGTCGGCTCCTCATCTCTTCCAACACCTGTGCAATCAATTCCCTGCATTAAATTTCCTTTAATTGAAATATCTAGGGTAGTTTCTTCCTTCTGACCAGATCTTGGCTGATATAATACCTAGTGTTTATTAAGTTATGAGCATGTACCAGCTATTCTCAATTTTTAAAAACCTCCTCATTTAATTCTTATGACTTACATAAACCTATTAGTAGGCATTGTGATTATTTGTTCCAATCTACAGGTGAGAAATGAGAAATTGGAAGCAGTGAGGCATGATGTAACAAGCTCACGGTCAAACACCTGAGTAACTGTGGCAGGAGCTAAGCCCAGGTGCTCAGGTTGACCACTGCACCACAGTGCCTCTTCATTTAAGCCTCAGAGCTGCTTGAAAGAGCTGAACTGCTCCCCACTTGCCACTTGAAGGCTTAGACTTGCCCTCTAGAGGTGACATGGGTGCCCATGAACCTGCACAATGCACCTTTATACCTTTAAAACAGTTAAAAGTTTTAACTTTATTTTTCATTTCTGATTTGAAAAGTAATATGAGGCCAGGCATGGTGGCTCACTCCTGTAATCCTAGCACTCTGGGAGGCCGAGGTGGGGAGGATGACTTGAGCTCAGGAGTTTGAGACCATCCTGAGCAAGAGCGAGACCCTGTCTCTACTACAAATAGAAAAATTAGCCAGATGGGGTGGCACATACCTGTAGTACCAGCTATGCAGGAGGCTTAGGCAGGAGGATCACTGGAGCCCAGGAGTTGGAGGTTGCAGTGAGCTATGATGACACCTCTACACTCTACTCGGGGTGACAGAGTGAGACTTTGTCTCAGGAAAAAAGAAAAGTAACTTGAACATCTGAACTCATGGAAGAGATTTCAGAGATAATAGAAAACAGAAGTAGAAAGAATTACACATAACAATATCTTCATCTAGCGATCATTATTAATATATTAGCATTTTTTTCAAGTATATTTTTGTACAGAAAAAATATTTTGGGAACTATTTTTTGCATAATTTGATTTTAAAGGAGAGAGTTGACTATGATCAGACATTATGTCTTACAAATACAAGCATCTGAAAAGAGAAACTAATATGTAATAAAAATGTTGTGCTCTATTGACTGACTACATTGCCCTGAAAGTTCACTAGCACGAGGCACTGTGGATATTTGGCCAGGTAGACTTAAGGTTAAGAAAAAAGTGTGAAATCAGCAAAACTCGGGCTCTGCGCACACCCTGGAAATGTGCCTACTAAATCTTATTCAGTATGTGTCAGACTCCTTACATTTCGGTTTTCCCAGAAGATGACTTTGGGATGAAATATTGGAGCTCTTTCAACTGGAACAAAACATTCTCTATTTGTTATACCAATAATGTTTAACTTCTTGCATTTTACTAGTGCTCTCCACCTGAGTTCTCCCTATCCACCTAGAAAAGCAAACCCCAGCAATAATTTAAATCCTCTGAGGTACATTATGAAAAACATGTGCAGCAGAATAGCTGTATGCTAAGGTAGGAGCCCAGGGATGAAATTCTGAGTTCTATTCCCTGAACTCTCTGCTTTTCCATCATGTGGTGGGTGGTTCGCCCCACCCTTACCATGGCTCAATATTTCCAATCAAGGAGAGGAGAGTGGACAATATTTCTGGCAGGTACTTTTATAAAGGCATTGTGGGAGTTTAGAAGATTATAGGAGGAACTCTGTTTAACACTTGTTGTGCCCTAGTTCAGGTTGGGTTCAAGGCCGAAGAGTTCTAATAAGGAACTATGATTTAGAGGCAGTGATTTGGGATGCTTTTGTGAGCTTAAAGACTTGACTTGGAATTTTCCATAAATTGCAAATGTTTGTATCTTCATCGGACTTAAAAACTTCTTTGGAGCTGTCATTGCACGTAGGTAGATTTTCTTTCTGTTTTGCAATTTTTAGCTTCCTCTATAATTACCTTGTTTACTTACGATCCTCTCCAAGGACTGTCCCAATGACTACTTTGGTGTAGTATATAAGAAGAAAAAGATGATAAAGGCAGCCAGAGGAACCTGACTGCATGAGGGTATGGAGGGATTCTTAGCAGCAGCACAGAGAAATGGTAGAGCTATTTGCTCTCGAATACGGGGGAGAATAGGAGGAGGAGGACAAAGGAAGACAGGGCAAAAGAATCATAGAAACCCACAGGTGGGAGTCAGAGGCATCTCTTTGACTTGGAGATAACTGAAAGAGACAGATAAAGATAGTGATATGCTTTGTTGCAAGAGTCTGCTTAATTGAAATGATGGGATTTGGTCTGAAAAGAGGAAGGAAGCAACTGCAGTCTCTCTGCAGTCAAACAAAGATCCTATGAGGAACCATATTTAAGCCTGGGATCAAGGAATTGGAACAAGGAAAGATCTTGATTCCAGCTTTTACTGTATTAATGTACTTCAATATCTGGCACTAAGAAAAGGCCTCGGAGAAAATGTGCATCCAAATAAAACAATTTTATCATTTTCTGGGGTGGTGGAGGAGGATGCAAGAACCTGCTACTTCGTAAGACCAGAATCTCATCAAACAAGAAAATCCCTCAGGATGGTCCATCTGAATGAATGAAATGCAAAGAATCATTTTCTTAGAACTCCATTATTCCTGTTTTCCTTGACGTTTTTCATAATGTCATGTTCAGCTTTGTTTTGTATCCATATTTTTTTGTCTGTCTGTACATTTTTTTCATAGATTATTGTTCCTTGGCAATCGTGTTTGGAACTGATGGATTATGTCTAGCATAATGGACACCTATTGTCTGGGAGACCCAGAACTCCTTTTCCTCCATTCTCTTGATGAGGGGAAAGCACATGTCTGTGACAGAGAATGTATGTGTCCACCAAAGCCTGTTTGCTCTTCCTCTGGGGCACCATGTGGCAAAGAGCCACCTGACCAAAACTCTGTTATAAATAAGAAAAAAATTTGATAAATTAAACCACAGACCTCTAGAAGTCTCTACAATTTATAGTAGTTAAGTGTTACTATAACTTAAACACCTTTTATTAGGGAATCTGCTTTTTTCCATTCACATAGACTCAGTAGACAAGCCATGTTGTTAGAGTCCACTTCTCAGCCCCATCCCATATATACTTTATTGATTCAGGGGTGGCCACCTGACCAAAACTGAGCCAACAAAATAGGATTTAAAATTCAAACCAAGAAAATCAGGTTCTCTCCAGCAGTGGAAGAGTTTAAAATGTTAAACTGAGAAGTCATCAGGAGAACCAGTCTAAAAGTGAGAGAAAGTAAAGACAAGAGAACGAGATGGGAGAGAGGAAGGGACGTAGGAAGTAAGAGAAGAGAAGGGGGCGAGGAGAAAGAGAGAGAGAACACGTGAGTTTTTCTTTTTGAGTCCATGAATCCTCTTGACTTTTTGTCCAACTTATCTTTCTGGCCTTCCCATGGCTTAGATGTGATATTTTCTAATATTTTTCCAATAAACTCCCATTTGCTGCCCAAGCTAGTTTATGTTGGTTTCTGCAATTCGTGACCAAAAGAGTCATGCCAATACATGTCAAAGGAGATTACTTATTCTATTGTAATATAGTGTTGAAATCTATCATAAAAGATACCTAAATAGTCAATCTCCTTTCATTTCAATACCTAATATGAAAGTCAAGGAAATATAGAAACAAGAACATAAAAATAACAGGCTGTCATGTCTAAAAGTTTATAATCTAATTTTGGAAACTAATACAAACTATATAACATATATTTATAACTATATAAATTATATATAAACTAATACAACTCCATGGTACAGAAAAAAGACTGCATGGGCATTGTTAGATGTTTGGCATAGATAGTACTGACAAAAATAACTATCTTGAGTAGGCAGAGAGGGCCTACTAGAATTATTGGCAAATGCTTGAGAAGAAAGTCTCGATTGAGGCATTTCTTTCTTTTCTCCCAACTGAGATACCAATTAGTTGATAATGTTTTTAAATAATGGGAGAAAAAGACCAGTAAAATTTAGTTTAGAAAAAGGTTGAAAGTATATAAAAATATATTTAAAAATGACTTAACCAACAGACAATTAATAGAGCCATGTCTAGGGGCACTCATCAACTGGCAAAGCACCAGATTTCATTGCCACCATTCTTTGCTGTGTTATTTAAGTTTCAGAAATACGGAACTAGTGGGAGGTCACTTGTCCTAGACACAGTTCTCCTACTCAGCCTGCTTTTCTGCTTGGGGGCACCTTCCACCTCCAGTAGCTGCTGAAGAAATAGAGCTGAACAGCCCCAATCCCTGTAGACCACACCCGCCACAGCCGATTGGGCCAGAGGTGATCACCCGACCCAAGCGGAGCCAGTCACATTATCTTTCTATGTACTGTGTGAACTATGAGGTGTGGAAGTTTTAAGGCTTGTGGAATTAGGGCTAATGTTATTTCCAGGTAGCCCAACTCATGGACGTCAAAATTACGGGAATGGGCGGGGAGAGGAAACTGATTACCAGGAAGTGGAGGTGAGAGGTTGTGTGGCACTAGTTCTTGGCTTTACTGCCGGAAGCTAATGTCCTGATGATTCCCTTTGATACTAATAATAACCTTACTTTTGACTTGAGTTTCTTAGATTGGTGCCTATTTCCTATAGACAAACAATCCTGATCAGGATGTCCCCAGACACAGTGTGTTTGGTTCCTGTGGATGCATTTCTCCTGCCTGCAATAACTCTGCATGTCCCATTCTCTGGGTCACTCTGTCCGTCTCTGAGAATCCAGCTCAGCAGTCAGTCTCCTTCTGTGGAGGGTTTTAAGCTGTTTGTTGAAGAGTGGATAGCTAACAACAAGGAAGCAGAGGGACTTTCACACGGGTGAGGGTAACAGGAAGTGAGCAACAGAGAAGGGGTGTGCACAGGACTAGGTCGATGAAGACAAGGATCAAAGCAGAGATTTGGGTGCATTGGAGCATAAAGGGAAGAACAGCCTTCAGGTATTTCTGCAGGTTGGATATTTGTGATGGTGGTACCCTTTTGTCTAAAGGCAAAGGGCTCACCACCTGCTGGATGCCACGGAGAGGCCACACTGCAATTTGTCCAAGCCAAGAGAGAAGCTGTGGCTATTCCCAGGTATCAGTAATAACTCATTTCTCTAGCACTGCAAGGTTCAGCTCAGGACAGAGGACCACCTAGATGTACCTCAAATGTTTCTGCCAGAATTCAAATAAATCACATTTGCAGACACTATAGTGCTTCCCATCAGGGGTGAGAAGGGTATGTGCAAAATTGTGTAAGCTCTGAGGGGCTGGGAGGAGCAGTTCCCCGCATTGCCAAGGAGGGCCATAATGAAGACTGTCTTCCTGCTGGGAAGCACCAGAACGCATTTATTGATTGAAGGTGAATGCAGTGAATGTAAAGTTGGAGAGTTTTGCAGTTTAATCCGACATCTGTCATTCCTGGAAGAATGAACAGTTCAAAGTAAAACCTCATCCATATTGATGTGTAAGAACTCCGGGTTAGGAAAAATGAGGCCCATGAGATCAGGACTGGAAGAGCTAAGACAGAGCAAAGGTCTTCCCAGTAGCTGTTCGTAACACATGGACCAAGCGAATTGCCTTGTTGGAAGAATTAAGAAAATGATATACTCAAAAGCAGCTAATATAATGTCTGGCTCAAAATGAAGATTGAAAAGATATTAGTTCTCTTCTCTTTTCAAATCAAGAATAGTAGGGGAAGCTTTGAAAGCAGACTTCTGACTGCTAGAGAAAAAAATAGGTGGAGAAACACAGATGTGTTCTGGTGTAGAGAGAATTTTCCATTTTGGAAAGAGTTGTTTTTTTTTTTCCTTTTTGGGAGGAAGTAAAGACAGAGTGCCTGCATTATTATTATTATTATTATTATTATTATTATTTATCCCTCAGCTTTTCAGGTGGTGGAGAGAATTCCCAGACCCAGGCTCCCTGCTCTCCCTGCACCCTCTTGTTTTTGGCAATGTCGCTAATCGGCCTAGCAGCAAGCGTCCGCATGTCCCTGCGTCCAGGCTCTGTAAAGTGCAGCTGGTCTCGGGCCCTGTCTCAGGTAAGTAATGGGCACTTTGGGCTGCAATTTCTATTCCTGAATAGGCCTCCTATCTCAGAGTCATGCTTCAACAAACACTCAATTAAAAGGAAAAAACCTCTGGGTGATGGAAGGCACCCTATTACTGAGAAGCAGGGGATGTTTACTGAAGAAAGCAACTTCTCCCTAGTTACTAGTAGCCGAGCAAAGATTTATGAGCCAGTTCGCACCACAACGATCAAACCTGAAATGTGAAGTTTAAACTGGTGCATTTTTTAATCAAAAAAAACCAAACTAGGCCATGGGAGTTGCTTAGAATTAGGAATTAGGCGAAGCAATGGAGTGTTAAGGCCATGGCTAAGAAGGAGCTGGGCCCGGGGTGGTTCTGATAGCAAAATACAGTAAATTTAGCATCAGACACCTACAGATGAGAAGTCAATATTATTTTTTATTAAATGTTCATTCACAGCTCATGACCATGATCTAAAAAATACATTTTCTTTTCAGAATACAGAAGTAATCGGAATTTATTCATGTGGGCTGACTGAGAGTTCTGACATCAAAGGGCAATCCTGTGTAGATTGATGCCCCTCACACAGCAATATTGTTTGAAGAAACGTAGTTAGAGAGATGGCAATTTAAAGGCTGTAAAAAGTTACAGGCAAAGTGAGTGTAACATTCCATACTGAATTTCTAACGCACGACACTACATGGTACCGAATTGCCAGTAACTTGTCAATTTGATTTCCCAGAGATTGAGTATCTGAAAGGAAAGGGAGGAGGGAACATGATTTTCAGGCACGTTAGAAACACCACAGTCAACCGATTTCTTTTTACCGTGACTACTCTTTGTTGTACATAAGAGCTTTGGTATCTAAATGTTAATAAACAATAGTCATTTCTCCCCCAAGTAGTGTGTTACTTTGAAAAACAGTTTTGTTTTGTTTTTCGAATAGCATTTAGTGAATCGAAACTTTAAAGCAGTCCTGTATCCTTGGTCCCAAAGAGGGCTTTCCAGGTAGAAAGTTGCCCAAACATCCCTGTGCTTGTTTCTGAGTAAGATACTGCTCTTCACTGCTCTGTCCCGAGAAACGCAGCGCCGCCTGTGGCATGCCTCCCGAGAAAAGCCTTTGCGGTTAAGAAATCACAAAAATGGAAAGGGGGAGAATTAAAATTAAAATTTGACACAGTCACTTTAAGATTCTTGACATGTTTTTTTCATTGGCCCCAAACAAAACACAGTAATGCATGATCACAGTGAGACACTGTGACTGTGCTGAAAGGAAGGGGCACAGACTCCCTGCTGTCGGAACCAGCGGGTCATGCAGCGGGGCATTCCCCTGGGGTGCAGCCTGGGAGACTAAGGGGAATAATCGCCCAGGAATTAAAAGCAGCACAACATTCGGTGAGCGAGAGGCACACAAATCAAAGGTGCAATTGCCAATTGAAATAGTCTGCTCAGAATGCCCAGAGTTGGAGGAGCACACCTGGGAAGTTACTGTGAATTGGAGAATCCATGAGCCTCCCTCCTGTCTGTTTCTTATCTTTCAGTGACTTTCTTGCATCACCCACGGGGGCCATACTGGGTGCTGGGCTCCATGGATAAAATGGGAGCAAGATATGCCTAGTTCCTATCTTTAGGGGGCTTATAGTCGAATGGGGAAGAGAGATAAACCTAAGTAAATAGCACACAAATGAAATAATTGCAAATTGTGATAAAGTGCTACAAAGAAAATAATCAAAGTTCTGTGTTAGAAAGTAACATGATTGTACCCCCATAATATGCTGAAATAAAAAAAAAAATAAAAATTAAAAAAAAAAAAAAAAAAAAAAAGAAAGTAACATGAGGGTAAGCTGCCTTTCCCAGGGTGGGCAGGCAGCGTTTTTGGAGAGACTAACATGCAGACAGAGACCTGCCGTGTAAGGCGTGGGAGGATGTCAAAGTTCGCCTTGGGTAGAGGGGTTGGTGAGGCATTGAAAGCAAGGAGCGTGGTTGGGGACAGTACACAGCTGCGCCGATGAAACCACATGGAACAAAGGAAAAGAGAAGGCATGTCCTCAGACATGGTGTCAAGTTCTCTTTTGGTCACTCGCCCTCTCTCTATCTTCCTTGTCTCTTGGGCCTTCTAGGCTTCCATTAGAAAGTCCTCTCAATAACCTGGCCTCTTTAAATTGCAAGTGACAGAAACCCACCTTAAAGTAACTGGGGCAGGAAAGAGGAGTTGCTGAGCATGTCAGGGTGCGGCTGACCCCTTGCACGGCTGCAACCCGGGATAAGGGGTGTTGAAACTCACTGCCTTTCCTCTTGAGGTTCTCCTTCATTCTCTCCTCCAGCAGACGGGCCTTTCTGCATGTGACAGTGGAAGAGCGTTTCCGATAGCAGCCTGGTGTCCAACTTCCCAAATTTGCCACCAGACGATGAGGGTGCCTGTCTTCCCTACTTCCAGTTTGATCCGTGCCTGGGGAAGGCCTCTGCTCTCCGTGGCTTAGGTCACGTTCCCACCCAAGGAAACAGAGTGCATGAGAGGCGGAGTGGGAGAAAGAGCACCTCTCTACAGACGTGAGACTCTCTGTGTGCCCGCTTGCATGTGAGAGTGTGTCAGCATGTTTGAGACAGTGTAATTGGGGTGTATGAGTGTGCGAGAGAGTTTGAGTATGTGTATTAATATATATGTAGATGTGTGTATATGTATGTGTGTGTATGTGTGACTGTGTATGTGTATGGGAGTGCATGGATGTGTGTAAATTTGTGCATGTGTATGTATGTGTGAATGTTGTGGGTTGAATTGTGTCTCCCTAAAACTCATATGTTGAAATTTTAACCTCTAGTACCTCAGAATGTGACCTTATTTGATGAGAGGTTTCTACAGAGGTAATCAGGTTCAAAGGAAGTAATCCAATGACTTTAATTTTTTTATTTTTTATTTTTTTAATCAAACTTTATTTATTTTATTTTATTTTTTATTTCAGCATAATATAGGGGTACAAATATTATGGTTACATACATTGCCCATGCCTCCCGCCCCCATCGAGGCAGAGCCTCAAACATGACCATCCCCTAAACGTTGCACATGTCACTCATTATGTTTGTATATACCCATCCCCTCCACCCCCCTCCCACCTGCCCG